>ML677395.1:5048428-5367078 GCA_007922305.1 Dermatemys mawii | reverse complement strand
CCCCCCCCGGCGGGCAGAAATCCAGCCTCGAGCCCCGCAGACTGTGACCGATGCGGGGCGCGTTTGCGAGCTCGGCCCTGCGTGCGGGGCTCGCCGAGAGCCTGGCCCGGTGGCGGGGCTCCAGCGGCGGCGGCGGCTGGCGACGAAACTCCCCAGAGCGGGCGGCTCCCGGCGGGCGGAGCGGCCCCGCGGAGGGGGCAGCCGGTGTCATCCCCAGCGCGGGGCTGACAGACTGGGGGGGTGGCTCGGCTCCGCAGCAGTGTCCTGTGGCCTGGGCGTGTTGTATCCCAGGATCTGTGGTCTCCAGGGCTTGTACCTCCCTATTCAGGACGGAGGCTGCTGCCTCATACCGCTCCCTTAGCAAGAGTTGGGGAGCTGAGTGGACCAGTGGACCGACCACCTGCATTAACAAGGACAGGGGTGTGTGCTTATATATTGAATGATACAGAGACCACGGCGGCACTCAGCAATAAGAAATAAGATTTATTCCTGCTTACCTCGGTGTTTCTGCGGCTCCTGTCTCTATAGTGTCTGAAGGCCCAAATGTTAATGAATTTATCCTCGGATCACCTCTGTAAAGAAGTATTCTACTTATTTTACTGATGGGGAACTCCAGGCATCGGCAGAGTGGGTGACTTGTTCAAGGGTCACTCAACAAGTTAGTGGCAGAGCTGGGAATAGAATTTGGATGTCCTTAGTCCCTCTCTGCTGTTCTAAAACTATCAGACAGCGTTCCCACTTTCAACTATATCGTGCTCTTAAATAATGCACATCCATTCAGAGTGCTGCTGCAAAGATCATTTTCTTAGCCTGTTACTTTGATCATGTCACCCCTCTCTTTGGGAGCAGGTGGTTAGGGGACAAGGAGCGGGGGGAGGGAGGGAGTGTTGGAGGTTCTGAGAGGGACAGGAAGTGGGAAGAGGTCGGATAGTAGGCCGGGGCCAGGCTGTTTGGGGAGGCACAGTCTTCCCTACCTGGCCCTCCGTACAGTTTTGCAACCCTGATGTGGCCCTCAGGCCAAAAAGTTTGCCCACCCCTGTTCTATGTAGTATCCAGTACCTTGGAGAGGTTAAAAGTATAATCAAGATCACTGGGGGGAAAGGAAAGGAAGAGAAGAGAAGTAGACCCCTTGACTGGTAACATTCTTTTTTTTCTCTTTACTGCTTTTTTACAAGGACCTCAACATTATTCTTTGCTAGGCAGAAAAACCTCTGAAATCCTGAAGCTGCCTGTACTTGGTTTTTGACATTTAAAGTCCCTATATCTGAAATACACATGCATGTGCTTAATGTTAAGCTTGATACTAGTCCCATTAGGTCTGTGTACACAGCTTGTGCTAGTGAGCCTGGCAGTGTGGATTGACAGACTTGGGCTTGCGTTAGTCAGCTCTTTGAAGCTGTGGCTCGGGCTGGAACTCAGGCTCGGGAGCTCATCCCCTTTTCTAGGCTTCAGAGCTTGAGCGCCAGCCAAGGCTGTAAGTTCAAAGAGCTGACTACACACCTATTTTTAGAGCACTAACATGAGCCCTGCAAGCCTAATTCTGCTAACCCAGGTTGAGAGGCTCACTGCTGCAGGCTGTATAGATGTACCCATTTACTGCTATGAGACTACTTAAACACAAGCATAAGTGGATGCAAGATTGGAGTCTGATAGTCTAGTCTGTATTTAAAATGCAGTTCTGCTCTGAAAATTAATTTACATTAAATATTTTTACTGCTTTACATTCTACATTAACTGTATTTTAGAGGCAATACAAGAGTCTACAGAGAAGTCAGAGTTTAAATAAGGATGGAGCTGGCACATAGTTTGTTGCTAAATGAAGACGCTTTGGCTCAAATCACAGAAGCAAAGAGGCCGGTCTTTATTTTTGAGTGGTTGCGATTTCTGGATAAAGTGCTTGTAGCTGCCAACAAGGTAACTTAATTTTTGCCTCTTTATTTCTCTCTAAAAATGTCATGAAAGGTACCAGATAGACATCCATAACAATGGCAGTAGGATCTGGGAGCCAACCTTCAGAGTGACTGTAAGTAGGAAGTAGGCTCCTGTGTAAATCACGATTTCATGGAGTGTTGAGAAATCATGAAAATGCCTCCAATTGTGATCTTTTTTAAAAAAAATGTTAAAGGAAAAATGTCTGCAAGAAAGTCTTTAATACAAAAAATAAAATTACCTTAGGTAGTCAATTTCAAGGACAGGATGAATTTTTCAAGTAGTGTTAGTCAATTTCAGAGATTGAATGATACCTTGGTATTGACTGGCATTACTTGTGAAATTCATTCTATTTTTTAAATTGACTGGTGTTACTTATATAATTAATTCCATGCAAACCTCATAAAATTCAGTAATTTGCCATTTACACTGAACTGAATTTTCTAAAACAAAATAAATTGTGATTTACACAGGGCCCTACCTAACTATAAGTGCATTTATAAACTTCCAACTGTATCATACAGTTTTGTAAATACCTGTGCTTAATTAATTTACTACTTGTTACTTGTCTTCAGTCTGAAATTATAGATTTAAAAACTACAATACATAGTAGAATCTACAGTTCTTGAGTAATATGTATGCCTTGGAAAGTTTAGCTCTTCTCTTCTAGTGCAGGACCTTTTAATGATGAGGAAAAAGAAGTGAAAGTGTCAAAGGAGGACAGCCTTGGGAGCTGCAAGGACCCTTTGTGAAGTAATATTGTATTAATAAATGATATGTGATAGATACAGTACGAACTCAACAATAGCAACCACTTGTATATTTCAATTTAGTATTTGTATGTGCAGGTGTTGAGTATAGTATCGAGTATTTTAAATTGAAACATAAAACATCTCTCTCAAGATTTGTGGAAACTGATAGAAATGTTGAATTACTTATGAATGGAAAGAATATAACAACATAAATTTTGTTCCTTTAACAGACAGATGTCAAGGAAAAACAAAAGAAGCTTGTGGAACAGCTAACCGGACTAATCAGCAGTTCCCCTGGGCCACCCACACGTAAATTACTGGCTAAAAATCTTGCGGCTCTTTATAGCATTGGTGATACATTTACCGTCTTTCAGACACTTGATAAGTGTAATGACATTATCAAGAATAAAGATGATACTGCTGCCTATTTACCAACCAAACTGTAAGTAAAATGGTGCCATAAGAGTGGGGAATATTTGTTATAAATAAAGTATTTCATATCTCTAATCTGTATGTGTATGTATTTGTATATTATATAATATAAAAATAAATAAGACATAACGAGCAGGATTGGGAGTGTGGAGGGAAGGATTTAGAGCTAACAAAGATTCACGTGGTTGTCTGAAGTTGAAGAGACTTTCTTCCAGGTAAGGAAATGTCTCCTCTTCTGGGATAATTTTTACATGTTTATGTCATCCAAAGGAAAGCTAATGCCTGACAGAATAACAAAATGGACAAATTCCTCTACTTGGATTTTCTCAAATATTTACAGGCACATTCTGATACCCAAATTAAAAGGTGCATGGAACCTTGCAGGCTAAACCGTAACATGGACTTTATATTTCAAAAGATAATTGTTAATGTTAGGCACTCTTCAGAAAGAGTGTTCAGTATTTGTTTGTATTCATCTACTGTAGCATACAGTGTGTGTCTCTTGAATGAATAATCTCTGTGCTCTGTGTGTATTTAGCTTCAGCTCACATGTCAGGTATCCTAGCACAGTGTCCCTCAACCTTTTTGATAACAGCGACTGGCTTGCTGTCTTTTCACGTAAGATGTCCTTGGTGAGGAGTTATGTGCTTTAATAAGTTTGAAATGAACAGCTGGTTGGATAATAATTCTATCAGTGATTGATGTTGTTGAGCATTCTCAGTTGTATCTGTTTTAAAAACTTTAAGCTAAGAGAGACTTGTCCCTTTGTGTTATCATTTGACACATTTGCAGGGGCCTGGGATGCCCAGGACCTGCTTCTGCCAAGCTGCTGCTGGAACTACTTGTATGTCTAATTGAAATACAAAATTACTTAAAATTCTTTGTTCCTCAACTCTCCTCTTTACCCCTCCAAAAAACAAAACAAAACAAAAAAACCCCACTCCAACCAACCAAGTTATTCTAGTACTTGAACATAAGGAAAAATGCGAGTGCAAAAAATTGACTGACTCAATGATTTTACTGTATCTAAATTTAACGGCATTGTACGCATTTTGAGTTTTTATGTTTAAAAAAAAGAAAAACAAAACAAAAAAACCCACAACGAAACTTCTATCTTTTTTTCAGTTGTCAGGGCACGTATATCAAAATGTAAGAAACGTACTCCTGATCTTTTAACACAGTTTTCTGCTGTCTTGCTGAAGACCATTTTCTGCAACCATTTAAAACCTTAATCCTGCAAAGATTTAGTCATATTCTTTGGGGCTTGGTTACACTTGCAGCTGGTAGAGCGCTTTGGGTTAAACCTGCCTTCGGAGAGTGCTCCAGGGAAAGCGTTTCAGTGTGTCCACACTGACAGCCACAACCGCATTGGCGTGGCCACATTTGCGGCACTTGCAGTGGCACTGGGAGTTGTGCATTATGGGCAGCGATCCCAGCCTTCAACTGGCTGCAACGTGCTTTTCAGACGAGGGAGGTGGGGTGGAGTGTGTTGTGTGTATGTGGAGGGAGAGAGCGAGCGGATTTTTGGAGTGTTGAGAGTGTGTCAGCACGCTATTTTGTAAGTTCAGTCTCCTATAGCCCCCCTGCTTCTCACTCACTCGGTAAACGTTTGCTTTGTTGACTTGCCCAGCTGCAGATAAACTCTGAAAAAGTACTTTGCATTCCTCCAGTGGTGTTCAAAACAAAGGGAAGAGAGGCCATTTCGTTCCGGGAGGTCACTCAAAGCGCAGTATTGTTACTACCCGTTCACACTTCTGCCGAAGTGTCTCACCCAATATGCAACAGCTGTTAATCCTCTTGTGAGGAGGAGTACCAGGAATGCTCCAGCCAGGGAGTTAGAGCACTCTGCATGCCTTGCCAGTGTGAATGGATAGTAAGGTAGAGTGCTCTGGGAGTCTTTACTGCGGTATAAAGTGCCAGTGTAGCCAAGCCATAATTTTACACAGGATTAGGGCCTAAGGAAAAAATCCTGTCAATGGATCATCCCAGAAGCATCCCTGTTCCCATACAAACCCCACCTAGCTGATCACTCTATTTTCACTATCTAGGCTGAGCGAAATATAGAGTAAACAACCAACATAGCAACCTGAATAATAAATAGAGCGTTAGCAATAGAAGATGATTAACAACATGTGGAAATTTATTTTTTAAAATTAAATTAACTCCTAATTTGATGCTTTCCATTTAAATTGTATGTTAAACTTTGATGAAGAGGTTACTAAGGGACATCTTGTCTTTGTAGGGCTGCAGTGGCATGTGTTGGAGCTTTTTATGAGAAAATGGGCAGGATGCTGGGCAGTTCTTTTCCAGAAACAGTTAATAATCTCTTAAAGTCTCTGAAAAGTGCAGAGGTAAGTTACCGAGGCATTTTTGGTCTACACATTTAGGGATTTTTTTAAAGCCAAAACTATATATATTTTTTAAATTAAAATGTCTTCACAGCTTTTCACTGAACTGGGCAAATCGATACTGTCTATATGGTTCATATCGTCAGTATAAATATATACATATAGCTGTATGTATGTACAATTTATATACTATGTAAGGGGCTTACACTAGACATGATAAATCGATCCCTGACCACATAAGGAATAGTTACAGGTGTTTATATTTTATTAAAACCCCTCTTTGCATTACAGTTTTAAAAAAGAGAATACATCAAATTTTAATAGCATACTATATTACTCTTCATTTTTTTCAGTTTTTGACTCTACTTTTGTATCATATGAAAAGGTTTGTGATGTGGCCCTCGTGGAGATTTGTGTTTGAGATCCCTGCAATATACCCAGTGCTTGAAGTAGATTGAAACAGCAGAGGGAGCTCTCGCTACACCAGCCAGGAAACTGAGACCATTTTGCATACTTAAATATAGCATTTGCTATTACATGACCACTACACAATAATTTCATGGTATTTGTTCAGTCTCTAGCTATCTTAAGTGGTTTTATTGAATTAATGCGTTTGTATCATCCATGCACACCAATATATGCAACTACAAAAAGATATTTGGGGAACAAATAACTATGAAGAACTGTTGATTATGAATTGCTTTTTTTACCCTTTGCTTACTTTTCACGTATGCAGTCTCAGGGCCGAAGTGAAATACTGATGAGTTTGCAGAAAGTTCTAAATGGACTGGGTGGTGCAGCAGCTTCATGTCACCGTGATATTTATAAAAATGCACGATCTCTGCTGACGGATAGATCTATGGCTGTACGATGTGCAGTAGCTAAGGTAGGTACATTTTTTCTAAGGTTTAAAAATCCAATATTCTTTATGCTCTGGATGCTAGGTTCCTTATAGTTGGGCTTGCTGCTTGTTCTTTACTATATAACGTGGTACATGCTGAAATAATAGCACTTGGTGCTATTTGAATATAAAATTGGTAGCAACGAAGTGAGTTATAAGGAAAATGGCAAATTCTTCTTTGGAGTTTATACCAGATGATTTTCAGTCTGGAGCAGGGGTGGGCAAACTTTCTGGCCCGAGGGTCACATCAGGGTTGCAAAATTGTGTGGAGGGCCCTGTAGGGAAGGCTGTGCAACCCCAAACAGTCTGGCCCCGCCCCCTATCTGGCCCCCTCCCACTTCCTGCCCCCTGACTATCCCCCTCAGAATTCCTGACCCATCCAACGCCCCCCCTGCGCCCCCACCCCCATCCAATCCTCCTGCTCCCTGTCTCCTGACTGCCCCCCAGGAGCCCCTTCCTCTTATCCAACCCCCCAGCCTGGCCCCCTTACCATGCTGCTCAGAGCAGCGGCTGGAGCCAGACATGCTGCCGTGCAGCCCCACCCCCCAGAGTGCTGCCTGCGTGGCAGGTGTGGCTCCAGGGGAGGGGGTAAGGTGTGGAGGGCTGGGGGCAGCCTCCCCGGCCGGAGGGCCAGACAGGACGGTCCCGCAGGCCAGTTGTGGCGCATGGACCGTAGTTTTCCCACCCCTGGTCTGAAGGAATAAGGAGGTTGGTGTCGTAAGGAATATTTTGTGCACTGTGCCATGGTGCCTTCTCTATACTTCCATAAGCTCTGATGTTTTGTGTATTTAAGTTAGATTGTAACTAATGTGAAAAGTAGCAACCACTTTTTTTTGTTTGTTCGTTTTTGTTTAGCAGTAAATTAGTGGTGCTGGGGGAAAGTGTGTGTGTGGTTTTTTGTTTTTGTTTTTTTTTAAAAAGTGAATCTGTCTTTCTAAAGTTGTATCTCAGAGGAATTACATATAGAAGTGTACTGTAGAGATCAATTTTCTTAGTGCCTTGTCCACTCTAGCTTTAAATTTTCCAAGTAATTGGGCTTGTACCACTTCCCTTAATAGACTCTTCTACTGTTTAATAGATCAATATGTTAAGAAGTTTTTTTTTCCTGATAGTTCCTGATATTCAGCTACATTTTTTAAAATTTTCTTTCTATACTTTTGTTCCATCTTGCATTCCTGTCCTCTGATGTTTACATCCTACAAATATTTATTGATTGTTTTCAGGTCTCTCTCTTACTGTTGCTTGGTTAAAATAATTATTCAAAAATAGGGTATATTGATTTTTTCCTCAAAAGCTAGTCTTTCCAGTTTTAGTCATTTCAAACAAGGCACTAAAGATGTGAATAATGCTGCACAGGCAGATAGATGAAGCAGATGATCTCTACATCTTTTTTTCTGCTCTCTAAATCCAAGTTGGAGATAAGAAATAAACTTCAGTTTAACTTTTGCACATTCCAACATCCAAACTTCATCACATACGTATGTTTGGAGTTCTAGATTTTATATCACTCCTCAGAGAAGAACCATTCCTACAGTTGTACAATACGTGTTGAAGCCAGATACATAGCATGCAGCATATTATTTTTTCACTAGAATACTTTGTGTTACAAAATTACTCCAAATCAACAATAAAAATACACACAAAGAACTAGTACAAGCTTTGCCCACAGACTGGTGGAGAAGATGGACGAGGTGGAGAGTTAAATAAATTCTCAGCAAGAAGTCAGCCTGAGATGTTAAATCTCACTAGACTGGGGAGACTGTACACATTATGGATCTTGACATGTAGAATAGGATAGTATTTTTTTTCCCAGAAGGCCTGAGGAGCGCCTCTGTCAGCTATGACTAGCACAGTGTGCTCACTTTACAGTATCAGAGGTCCTTTGACTCTTGGATCTGTCTTCATCTATAAGGTGTCCCTTGCAGCCTTGTACACAAAGGAGACTGAAAGTGTGATATACTTCAGATATTTCAAGGCTAGCTGAATATCTTAAAACAAAAGAGGTGCCCCATTTTAGAAGTTATTGCACAGTCCCATGGTTTTTCTTCAGTGGTTACTCCAACCAAGTTATCTGGAGTTTAATGGGAGAGACAAAAACACAAAGCCAATCAGAAGGGGTTCATATTTACATGTCTGCCAAATAAACCTAATGCATAGGCTTAATGACAGAAGGGAAAAGTAGGTTGTAGTAGTATTCAAGAATTCTTATTTTCCTACAGTGCCTACTGGAACTACAGAATGAAGCTGTATTTATGTGGACTGCTGAGCTCGAAAATGTAGCAACACTCTGCTTTAAAGCTCTGGAAAACTCAAATTATGGTGTACGAGTTGCAGTGTCGAAGCTTTTGGGGACCGTCATGGCTACAGCGTTGATACCAAAACAAGCAACAGGTATTGCGTTATATGACAGCATGGCATGGTATGGGGGTTTTTTGGTTTTTTTTTTTTTAGTTCATGAAAGGTTTTTTTGTTTGTAGACTTAAATTTTAAAATGAATAAACTAAAATGACTGAAGTCTGTAGATTTCCTATTAAATTCCCATAAGGAGATAAAGATAATAGTTAAACTAAATTTACAGAAAGGTAATTCACCTGGCATAAAACATGAAAATAAAACTATGAACAAAAGCACAGTAGCAAGACTGGCATTGTACATACAGATCTCCAACTTGTTCCTACCCATCAGTAGGGCTCTGTTTCTGTCACAGAGGTTGCGGAAGTCATGGATTCTGTGACTTTCCGCAACCTCTGTGACTTCTTCAGGGGCCAGTGTGGCTGATTCCTCAGCCGCCCAAGCAGCTGGCTCTGGGGTCAGCTACTCAGGTGGCCCCAGGACAGCCACACGAGCAGCTGCTGGAGTGGTCCCGGTGACAGGTACACCAGTGGCTGCTACGGTGGCCCCTGGCAGCGGTCCTGGGGTGGCTGGATCAGCTGCAGTCCATGGCCCTTGGCATCTGGTGGTGCCTCTGGTCCCAGACAGACCTCCCTCGCAGTGTTCCTCCTCCAGCATGCCCCTCGTTAGCAGTGCCCCCCCCCGAGCACTTCCAAAGCCACTCCCCTCCCCAAGATTTATTTTTAGTAAATGTCATGGACAGGTCACGGGCCATGAATTTCTGTTTATTGTCCATGACCTGTCCATGACTTTTACTAAAAATACCCGTGACCGGGGCGGCTCCAGGTACCAGCGTAGCAAGTGCGGGCCTGGGGCGGCAAGCTGCCTGGGGCAGCCTGCCAGTCACTGTCAGGGTGGCAGTCAGGCTGCCTTCGATGGCATGCCTGCGGGAGGTCCACTGCTTCCACGGATTCGGCAGCACTTTGGTGGCGGATACGTCAAAGCTGAGGGACTGGCAGACCTCCTGCAGAAACGCTGCTGAATCGGCCGGACCAGCGGACCTCCCGCAGGCATGCCGCCAAAGGCTGCCTGACTGCTGCACTTGGGGCGGCAAAAAACGTAAACCAGTCCCTGCCCTTGACCTAAATCATAAACTTACCCATCACAACTGTAGCCTGATCCACCCTGTAAAATGTGTAGTTGCTGGAAAAACCCCTATGTCATCCTCTGCCCCTTGTTGGCAGATATTGTGGTAAATATGAAGAAGAGCAAATACGTAATTTAACAATCTCAGAATGAGACCTAAAATACTCGTTACCTTAAAATAAATAAATAAATTTAAAAAAGCTTGAATTCCCACATCGAAGCCCTGTCTATGGTCACATTTATTGGTTCCATCATTCTCAAAGGGCATAGCTCCACAGCTGTGGCGTTTCTGGAAGATGTTCCTTCAGCATGGCCACAGGGGATTGCCAGGGAGAAATGCAGCGTGCTGCTTTTTCCCCAGACAATGTTACCGTGGGGAAACGAGGCTAGATTTGGCTGTCTCCCTTCATTTCAACTGTGTTTCCCCCTCCCTTCAAGAATATGCATGTCTGGGCACAGACCTGTGCTTCTGTATGTTGATGCTGGCAGCAGTAGTTTGAGACAGATCGGAATGGTTTGATCCTCGTAGTTTTATTTTGGTTTTGCTATGGCAGCTGTGTGAATGTCTTGGTGAAGAGCACAGGTGGGAGTCTTCCACTGAGAATTCAAAATAATAAAAATGCAGAAAAAATAAGGATTTAAAGCTGGACTCATGGTGGTAGGAGTGATATGAATATTAATGGTGTGTCTTAAGATGGCTAGATTGTCTTGTTTTAAAAGTGTACAATTAAATGATTACTGTTCTCTTTCCAAAAGTGATGCGTCAGAATGTGAAGCGGGCTACATTGGAGGAAGTCTTAGAACTTATGGCCACAGGGTTTCTTCGAGGAGGGTCCGGATTCCTAAAAAGCGGTGGTGAGATGTTGAAAGTAGGAGGGTCTGTCAATCGGGAAGTGCGAGTTGGCGTCACACAGGTTTGTGATAATTTTTAGAATTTTTTTCTCTTATGTTTTCTGACAATGTTGTAACAATATATACCCTGGAGATATTAGCGCTGTTTTGGGAAAAAAAAGAATATATAATTTTATTAAGTTATTTTATTTGTCCCAAAACAGTAGGATTGCATACATGTATAATGCACTTTCTTAATTTGGCAATTTGTATAAACTTATTTATTCAATTTGACTTGCCTGTTGTTCACCTGAGATAGTTACATTAGTTCCATGCACTACATAAAAAACTTTACTATTATTTTTAGCTAGTAGTACTGGCTGACTTTTGAAAGCTTTTTTTTTTTTTTTAAATTTAGAAAATATGAAAGCCACAGATTAGAGTTTGCCATGTATACTGGATATTTGAAAAATATCATCCAATCACAGTGTGCTAAGGGTACTCCTTAAAACCATTTGAAAAATGAATGATTCATAAGGTAAATTAAATTGTATTTCCTAGAGAGAACATTACTTCTGGTCTCTGTGATCTGCATTGGCTACCAATTGGTTTTCTGGGTAAAGTTTTCAGCCCTAAATCATTTGGGTCCTGGCAAGACAGTTAGACCATCTCTCTTCACTCATGGTACTGAAGCAACTGAGATCTGCTGAGGTACTCAAAGTCCTGGTCACCTGGTTTAAAACAAGTAGAGCTGGGCATCAATATGGGTCCCCAGCTCTGAAATAGACTTCCTCCCGTAGTCGGCTTGCTGGAGCCCTGATCTATTGAGGCTTAGTGCGCTACGCAAGACTCATTTATTTTTCCCCAAGGGGCCCCTGCATATTCCAACTCTTGGAATGTTCCTACCTGAGTTATGGAATTTTAGCTAGCAGTAACTGTTGAAGTGTTCATGTGCCTCCCTCACCCCTCAGTGAACGTTCCAGGATGAGGGCATAAAAAGGGAGTAGCTCTCAGCTGCTTCAGTTCCTTCCAGCTGACCAGGTTAGGAACTGCTCCAGGGTGTTCCTAGATCTGTAGCTAGATTGAGCTAGTTAATTCATAGTTTGGTAGTTAATCCATAGCTAATAGTTTTGGTATTAGTATTCTAGACTAACTTAGTTAAAAGTTTTTGATGCAAAGGTGATGGAACCAAAGACTAAAACCCCCAGATTTAAAAGGTGCATATCGTGTCTGGCTGTGTTTCCGGCATCTGACACACATGCTTTGGATTGAGGGGCGTTCCCCGTTAGAATGCTCGACTTGCTCAACCTTTTGCAAAATAAGCAAAAAAGAGAGAGTCGGAACAGCCTTCAAGCAGTTTTACTACAAGAAGTTCTGTCAGCAAAACCATCCGAAGTCAAGCAAATGTAAGGTTCATCGCAGAGACCAGTTTAGGCCTTGAGCGAATCTGCAAGAAAGACTGACAAATTGTACCAATTCCCTCAGGAAGGTCTTGCTTTGTTCCATTCTCATTTCTCTTCTAATTTGTTAGTAGTAGAGGCTGCACTACTCGTGTTGAAGAGTACAGAAGTTAACTCTGCTGATAAAGGAAAAAAAAAGACTGGATGTGTTTGGGAGGACATTATTTTCTTCAGTCCCTTTAGGTCTGTGAATAGTAAATTATGAAGCTGTCATGGCTAGATATGAATATCATTTATGGGGAAACTTTGTGACATTCCTGAGTGCTCTACTGGAGGAGCATAAAAGATTAACAAATGCTTTTTAGTAGAAGGGCAACATGTGACTAAATATCCATTGAGAACAACATTTGACTCTAGAGCATCTGCTAGAGCAATGACTTCAGCTGTTGTATTAAGAAAACATGCTTGGGTGAGATCAGTGCATCTTTCTCAGAAAAGGATGAGATTTGAGGATCTTCCCTTTGAAGATGGCTTGCTTAGTGCACAGTCAGATGACTTGCTAGGGAAAACGAAGAATGACAGATCTACAGCTAGACCTTTGGAGTTTTAATACAAGATCATCTGCAGTTCCATTTTTCCTATACAGGAAACAATATCCGCTTTCTTCGTAGTTGGTTCCTTACTCCTATCAGAGGAAGAATTATTATTACCAACCTCAACATTATTCCTCTGAACAATGACAGCAAAACGGTTATTTAAGCATTGCAATAAGAGGGTCAATCTTCAACATCATTGTCTTTTGCAGTTCCTCCAAGATCACAGAGTTGACAAAAAGTCGCAGCTACAAAGTCGCAGCCTTGGTAGATTCTGTTATCCTCTGTTTAGGGAGCCACCTGTTCTGTTTTTACCAGGAGTGGGAATTAATAACATTGGGCAGCTGGATTCTAGAGATTATTGAATGTAGTTATTTGGTAGAGTTCAAATCCCTTTCTTCCACCAACTCCTTTCTCCTGTTCTGTCCTCAATAAAGGGAAGAGTGTTCCTGTTAAAGAGTCAGCATGCAGAAACTAATCTCTAACTTCTGTAATCTGTTCTCTGTGTCTTCAGGAGTGGTTTTCAGCTCTAGATTTAAGATGTGCATTTCCACATTTCAGTATGGTCATCTCACTGGAAATATCTGTGTTTCATTGTAGGAGAGGAGTACTTTCATATAAGGTCCTCCCTTTTGTTTTTTTCTAAAGCTCCAAGAGTGTTTAAAGATGTCACTGTTGTCGTAGCAGCATATCTGAGAAAACAGTGGATTTTTATATATCCCTTATCTTAATGACTAGTTAATAAAATTTTTCCCAAGGAAGAGACCCTGTTTCATGTAAAACAAATATGTTTAACTTTTTTCAGTCTGGAATTATGTATAAATTGGGAAAAATCATTCTGAAATCCAACTGAAAGGATCCCTTCCATGGGGATGATATTGGACTCAATTATAGCAAAAGCCTTTCTTCCAGAATAAAGGTTCATAAAATTAAAATAATCTTTTCATTTCCTACTGCAGTTTCCTCAACAGCCAATGCTATTTTTTCTCTGTTTAATGGGTTTCTTAGCATCAGCTACATCAGAGACCCTGCATGCTAATCTTTGGATGAGAGGTCTGCAGCACTAGCTAGGAAGAAATTACAAACCAGGCATGGACAATTCACATTGCAAATTGGTAATTCCACAGTAGGAGTTGTGACAGGGTCAGACCAGAAGGCTACAGGAGAGTGACAGAAGGCAGATATATTAGTCTCAGATTAAGCAGATCTCTTTTCCCTGGGTAAGGTAACAGGAGCAGTTTCAGAACAAGCAGGAACTTGCTGGAACCAAGGCAAGTAGGCTAATTAGGACACCTGGAGCTAATTAAAAAGCTGCTAGAATCAGTTAGGACAGGCTGGCTAATCAGGGCACCTGTGTTTAAAAAGGATCTTACTTTAGTCAGGGAAAGATGCATAAGGAGCTGGGAGTGAGAGGATGTGCTGCTGGAGGACTGAGGAGTACAAATGTTATCAGACACTAGGAAGAAGGTCCTATGGTAAGGGTAAAGAAGATGTTGGGAGGAGGCCATGGGGAAGTAGCCCAGGGAGTTGTAGCTGTCACGCAGCTGTTACAGGAGGCACTGTAGACAGCTGCAATCCACAGGGCCCTCACCTGGAACCCGGAGTAGAGGATGGGCCCGAGTTTCCCCCATACCTCCATCCCCTCAACTCCCTACTTGATACCAGAGGAGTTGACCTGGACTGTGGGTTTCACCAGAGGAGAAGATCTCTGGATTATTTCCTGACCCACTAGGTGGATCAGCGGAGACTGTGGGGATTGTTGTTCTTCCTTCTCCCCATGCTGGCCAGTGATGAGGTTAGCTGAGTGAACGGTAGATCTGAGCCATGAAAATGGCCAAACAGAGGGCTGCCGTGAATCTTTGAGGCAAGCAAATCTGCCAATAAGCGCAGGACCCACCACGGCGGAGAAGGAACTTTGTCACAGAGTTAACAACACTGATGTGGTGGACATGCAGTCTAAATGCAAAGAAAGGTATGCCATCAGTTTCACTATGCCATCAGTAATATTTACTTCCACTGCATCTGCTCTGGATGGGAGGCCCACTTAAACAATAGTATCATGGTCAGGGGGCACTGGCCATCAGGAGAAAAGACACTTCATATCACTGTGTTTTCTGAGAGCAATCGGGTTGGCTCTCAGATGATCCCTACCTCAGGTCAGACACAAAGTAGTTCAGGAAGTAACACACGATATGACACCATTATATTAGCTAGACAAACAAGGTCGAGCTCATTCTCTACAATTGGGCAAACTACATCTTTGGGATTAATGTATAAAACAAGGTGTTCACCCAATAGCAATTCATGTATCAGGAGAACAAAACTCCCTTTTAGACCACCTGAGCAGGTCGACCTGTCCAGTGCAGAAGTGAGCTTTAAAAGACAAAGTGGTAACACCTCTTCAGGTGGTAGAGGAATCCTGTAATACACCTTGTTGCATACAAAAACAAGAAGCATGCAAGATTTTTCTCAAGGGCAAATGGCCATGGACTCAGCATCAGGTGAGTTTCTAATAAGTTGAAGCCAAGGCCTCATATGCATTTCCCCCAGTTCCCTTATTTGAACAGTGATAAAGTAAAACAAGACAGCAAAGGTAGTTTTAATAGCCTAGCCTGGGCCAGACAACAGTGGGAACTGGACTTTATGGCATTTGCAGTGATTAGATGACAGCTATTCTCTTGAATAATGTTAGGCTTTACTGAATGCTTTTTCTTTGGTTTGGTAAGGTTCACTGCTGCTTTAGATATTTGACCAAATGATCAGTCCTCATTATTATTTATTCATTATTTATCTTAGAACTTGATTAGATGATTTATAACCTGTTCACCATGCTTGCCATTGTTGATAGTTTAAAAAAAGAAAAAGCCAGCAACACAAAAAATTCTTAGAAGTATCTTTTTGTTTTTTTGGTTTGGCTAGACTTTCCTCTTATCTTTCTAAAGCCTCCTAGTATGAATAAATATACTCTTTTGTTTCTGTTTGCATTGAATAGATATATCTTGTACTTGCAGGCATATGTTGTCTTTGTTACAACACTAGGAGGCCAGTGGTTGGAGCGTAATTTTGCTACATTTTTGTCCCATGTCCTGGATCTGGTGTCCCATCCTCGTGCAACTCAGACTCATGTAGAGGCAGTATACTCTCGAAGATGTGTGTCCTTTATCCTGAGAGCAACCGTAGGGAGTTTATTAGGAGAGAAAGCACAGATTGCAGCTGCCAAAGATATTTGTCAAGCCATTGGTAAACAGATGAAGGCAGTGGGTAAGAAACTTTTTTCTTTATTTAGGAAACAAGTGGAGCAAAACTTGAGTAATGTTTTTTCTCTGCTAGTGGATGATTACTGCAGTTATGCTCAGCTGTTTTTTTTCCCCAATCAGTTTGTTAAGCAATGTTAAGTTATCCATACTAAAAATTTTGGGTCTACTCTGAAGAGTTATTCTGCGCAGGTGGCATTGTGGAGAGTGGCATTTGTCATCTAGTTTATAAGTAAAAAGATTTTTTTTTTTCAAACTGCTATCCCAGAAAACTGTCTTATGGTCTCTAAAAATCAAGCTGGGTTCTTTCCTTCTTATTCATTATTATCTCTACTAATCACACAGCTCACATTAAGCCCTCAAATAAACCCATGCATTCTTCCCGAAATCTAATTTGATTTTAAAGAGCATATTTTGAAGACAGTGGACTTACAAAAGATAAATGTGGCCATAACACCAGAATCTTTAATTATTTGTTATAGTGTCTGAGAAGGAAAGATTCAAAGATCCCATGGAAAGTTTTATAGAGCTGGCAATTAAAATCATTGTACTTATAAGAAATTTTGAGCTGGAGATTGTGCAGTTCCAGTTTACTGTCTCAATGACATGTTCACAAAATAATTTTTTCAGGGTACAACTGAAAACTACAGTTAAGATTATATCAGGAATTTCATCAGAATTTCTGTTTTCCATGGTCATAGCTGTCTGAAAAATTCTTCATTTGGGAATGACAGTTCTGTCATTGGCATCATCTCAGAAATTACTTTTCCACCATAGTAAGCAGAAGATCCCCTTAGAAATTTTAAATTATTGGAAGAGCAATAAATAATATTTTCATCATTTTTGAGACATTTTGATTTTTGTTCACCAATAATCCAAAAATGGCTGAACAAACTAACTCCAAATTTTGTATTTCCTTATTTACTAATCACCCCTTTGTTAGGTTTGTGGTGTGATGGAAATTAAATTGTGACTGAAAAATCACATCTGAGCATGCTCATTTGTTGTCTGTCAATATATGAATAGATATCAATGTCCCCTCTGGTGTCCTTAAACCTCTGGCAGTTAGAAGCTGGGATTAGATGACCGGGATCGGGAAGGAATTGCCCCCTTCCTCCCAGTCAGATTGGCAGAGACTCTAGAGGTTTTTGCCTTCCTCTGCAGCATGGGGCATGGGTCACTTGCAGGTTTAAACTAGTGTCTGTGCAGGATTCTCTGTAACTTGAAGTCTTTTTAAATCATGATTTGATAACCTCTGGCTGAGTTACTGAAGTCATGGGTTTATTACAGGGTGGGGGAGGTTCTGTGGCCTTCAGTGGGCAGGAGGTCAGAATTACTAGATGATCATGATGGTCCCTTCTGGCCTTAGAGTCTCTGAGGGGATGGATCACTCAATAAGTTTCCCTGTTCGGTTAGCTCTCTCGGAAGCATCTGGCATCAGCCACTGTTGGAAGACAGGATACTGAACTAGATGGATCATTGTCAGACCTAATATGGCCATTCTTATGTTATTACAATGTATATCTTCTTTGCTCAGCCTGAATAGCCTAGCACTGCTGCTGAGATAAGATGCAGGAGGAAGAGTGGAAATGTCTCACTGAAACATACAGAGCAGAATGCACCAAATTATATTTCTGACTTTTTCTTTTATCCCATAGTTAAGGGTGTGCTTTCTTTTTCATTATAAGACTGCTTTTTGCAACCCCTCACATACATGTGCGTGTAAATTCTTGGAAGAAACAAAATCTAAAACTCTGCATAAATATATTATTACATTTTTATAAATGTGTGTGTATATATCCATATTTTCTCTATAGTCACCTTTGTTGTTTTAGAACTGCTCCATTTCTGAACTAAACTTCTTTTGTTATTGTTCTAGTATCCAGAATAATTTCTGGTCATCCATTGTAAATGAGGCTTGGCTGAACCCATGTGCTTTGGCTTTTGCTAATAATCATAAATATGTTATGTTTTGGGGGGATTTTTTTGCCGTGTCATTGTAGGTAGAAAACTTGTGGTTGCATTTACATTTTTAAGGCTTTTGCCAAAACTAGTGTCTGTCCAGCTTCTGCAGTGATTCTTACCTGTATTCAAGTGTGATTCAAGTGACAGTTTAGTAAGATACTTGATTTTCTTTGTTTGCAGAAGCAGTTGTGAATGATACTAATGGTGAAAATAAATCAGGAGCTGCTGATGTAGCTGCAAGCCAACATGTGATGGTGTGTGCCCTTCAAGAGCTAGGTAGCCTGGTTCAGAGCCTGAATGCTACTGCATCTCCACTCATACAAGAACCTTCTATAGGTATGTGGATGAAGTTCAGTGGCTCTATATAGCAGCTCATAAGACATTTTGAGAAGTTAAATAAAACACAGTTAGGGTGACCAGACAGCAAGTGTGAAAAATCGGGACGGTGTGGGGGGGAATAGGAGCCTATATAAGAAAAAGACCCCAAAATCAGGACATCTGGTCACTCTAAACACAGTTACAATCTGGCAAAACATAATGGATAAATAACCATTTAAGAAACAAGGTGACCCAGAGTGTCTTCCTCAGGGTGAAATTTTTTAGGAAAGTTAATTGAAAGTGGCTTACTTGTTGCTGCTGAGAAATGAGAAAATAAGTTGTTTTGCTCATTTTAAAAATAAAAATTGTAAAATAGTTTTGCTGAGATGCTCTGGTGCTTCCATGCTTTGTAGCAAGGGGAGGGAGTTGTCTTTGTGCCAGGGATGTGCCTTTTGCTGTTCTCATGAGAAAACTGCCCAAATTTGGCCAAATTATAAGCCTTTGAAAAAGCTCAGTTTGCACATGTTCAGTGGAAAGTTGTTAGCATTTAACAGGTAGATTATCTGAAAAGTGTCTGTACTGAGTATGTTGCAGTGCAGGGGCTTTGCAGGCTTTTCCCTGCAATTGCTTCTCTTAGCTACTAAGCGGTACTGTGGTGTTGAGCATAGGAATTAAGGGCAAGGATACTCAGTCCTGTTCTCTCAGTGCTCCCCTTGCTGGCACCCATGCACTGAGAAGAAGAAAGATGCCTGATTCAAATACAGTGGGCATAAGATCTGGCCGAGGGGGTGATGGAGGGAGGAGATTGGGACATGAAGCATATTGGAGGAGACTTGGACAGTCAGGTGACAGAAAAACTGGGAAATGGTGAGGGAAGAGAGACTGGGATTGTTTGGGATGAGGAGCCTAGGGGAAGAGACAGGGCCTGGCTACATGAAGAGGGTACTCCTGCAACTAGGATGAAGAGTCCAATGGTTGAGGAAGAGGAGAAGACAGGACTTGGACAGGGGTAGAAGAGTCTATGAACCCTAGAGCACACACCTATCCAGAACCTGGAAAGGAACCCAAGATTTCTGAATCTTGCCATATGTCTGTTGTCATCAAATATCTGTGAAACCTACTGGCAAAATGTCTCTCATCACCCTCTCAAAGTGTGTGTCTCGGTGGCTATTTAGGATGACAGCCTACTGGTGCTCTGTCACCCTGAGCTCGAGTGTCAGAGGCCTGTGCTGTGGATCTAAAGTTTCCAATCCTTCTGATGAATTATTTGGGGATCAGTATGATGCCATGTGATGTTAAAAGAAAATTAAGGTTGCAAACTCAGGCACTCAAAAGTTAGGAAACACCAGAATTAAGGCTGCCTCTGCAATGTTGAGTTGTCCCCCCTTGTCAATATACACTGTGATAGTCTTTAATTACGTGATCATGTATTACTTTTTCCACAGGGCTCCTGGAGACAGTAACTTCAGTTCTTCTTCATCCAAGCATGGCTGCTCGACTAGCTGCTGCATGGTGCTTGCGCTGTGTAGCTGTGGCATTGCCTTTTCAGTTAACTCCATTTCTGGATAGGTGCGCTGAAAGGCTCAACAACCTGAAGACCTCACCAGAAGCAGTTAGTGGCTACAGTTTTGCAATGGCAGCTTTACTAGGTGGAGTGCATCAATGTCCCTTAGGTATTCCTCATGCGAAGGGAAAAGTGAGTTGATGATCAAGAACGTTTAATCTCTGGAAGTGTACTGTAGTGAAAGATATATTTGTATTGAGAAATAAATGTTCCAGCTGACTGTGGGATAGGAACCTTTAAAAACATCGTTGAAACTTAACTTAATGACTGATAGAGAGCAAAAGTCATTTTTGGTATGCTTTTAGTTGTTGTTTCACAGCTTTGTTTTCTTGTGATTTCATTAAGTTCTGTTTCAAGAATTAGTTGATAACACAGACAAGTTCACTATATCTGCATTGCACATACATAAGAGCAGATAACCTGTCTAAAAAGTAATCCGGTCTTTACAAAATGTAAGATTGTTTATTTGAGAACATTTTAACATACAGTGAAGCATGTGTTATAGGTTACTTTTGTGGCAGCTTCCTTAGCCGATTTAACTTGTATTTGAAATCCATTACTCTTTATCCTGTTATTGCAGATGGTAGTGAGTATTGCTGAGGATCTGTTACGAACTGCTGCTCAAAATAGCAGACTGTCCTTACAGCGCACTCAAGCTGGGTGGCTTTTACTTGGAGCACTTATGACTTTAGGTTTGTATTAGTAGTTGCTTTTTATTTGAGTTACATTGTTTTAATTCTTGTCCAGTGTTTGTGATGTATCTGTTGTGGTAAATACATTTTGTGTGGAGCAATCGAAAACCTAGCACAAGATTATTTATTCTAGGGGAAATGATGTATAGCATCATGTTCATGATTCAATAGTTAAATTTTCATTTATCCCTTTTTAAGGTAAACTGGAATGGTATATTGATGCTTCTGTGTAAGCTGATTTACCATACCAGATCACAACATTTTTCTGTTTAGTTCTGATGCCTGGGAGGAAGGCAAGCCCCTCTTCCATGTCCATAATTGTGCCTTTCTTAATTAAGTAATGCTGTACACAGAAGAATTTCTTTACTGCTTTTATAAATATGAGATGTGATTACCCATGTCCATATCTCATCTCTATGGAACAGTAAAAATAATTATAACTGAACAGCTACAGATCTTAATGGTCTTAATTATCTAGTTGTCTTTTTTTAAATCCAACGGCAGTATTTGATTTTGACCTGTTGCATTGCATTCTGCAAATTGATCATGCACTGAGAGGTTTTAAATATCCTCTCTTTGAATTTTAGTGTTCCAGTAACAATTTTCTAGTTATATTATGACATAAGGTAAAAACGGGGCAGATCTCTATTCACTGCTGTCAATCAGGTTCCCTATTAAGTCTCTTCTTTTTGCTTAAAGTTTTGTCCACTTGTGTTCACATGTGAGTCTTGAAGTACATTGAACTATCTTTGTTGGCCTTTTAGGGACTTTTTCTGTTCTTTTCTTAAAAAACAAAACAAAAGGAGAGCTTGCAACAGTGGATTTTATGCCCTCTAGAACTTTTTCTAACACTTGTTGAAAAACTTACCGTTAAAGCTAGATACCTACTTAATTACTACCCGTTATGTATGTATATGTGTGTGTGTGTGTGTGTATGTATGTTTGTAATGTGAACAGGTTTGCTTAGTTAAAAGAACATGTCTTGTTCAAACTGAGAATATGATTGTAGAAGTCACTAATAGACTATTATAAAAACATCCAGGTTTTTAAAGGGACATTGTCAACTTAAATTTGCCCCCAAATTTAGCATTTGTATAAACAAGACTCTGCAGAACCTAAGACTAATTGATATGTTTTCATGAGTTAAAATAAAAACAGTTGTTTGCCGTGTTCTTGTAGCCATGTTGGTCCCAGGATATTAGAGAGAAAATGTGGATGACGTAAAATCTTTTATTAAACCAACTGCTGTTAGTGAAAGAGACAAGCTTTTGAGCTACACCTCATCTACCATGTCTCTCTAATAAAAATAGTTGTTGGTCAACAAATAAAAATGTCTTTGCAGTTTATTTATAGCACTTTTAACCTAAAAATGAGAATGACTTCCTTTATTTATCATTGTTCTAGCAGGAAGAAATGCAAAAAGTAAAAATCAGTATATACAGTGAAAAGTAGTTGTATTCAGAAATCTCTATTGCGTAACAGTTTAGTCTTAGGTTATTAATTGAAATACCCTTATTTTTTATTATATTGCACATTATAAAGAAATAAATGCTACAATTTCAGATAAACATTTCCTTGATTAGGTCCTTCAGTTGTTCGGTACCATTTACCTAAGATGCTGCTGCTATGGCGAAATGTGTTTCCTCGTTCTCTAAAGGAGCTGGAAGCAGAGAAAGCCCGAGGAGACTCTTTTACCTGGCAAGTAACATTGGAAGGTCGTGCTGGAGCTCTGTGTGGTAAGAATCAAAAAGAAGTGGTGAAAGTTCATGTCCTGCTTCATTACATGTGCACTTATTTCAACATCACAAATAACATACTCATACAGAGAATTCTTAATTCACATCTTTCTATCAAAAAATAATTGAAAAGGCATGCACAAAACTTGTTACTTATTTAATTTTTTCCAGTGTGTAATCTTACTAATTGTTTTATGACCTATGAGTTAATAAAAATGTGATTACATTTGTTTTTTGACATTCTGTTATCTGTAGCTTGGTTACTTGCTGAAATTTATTTCCATTTCTGTTGCAATTTAACTTTGAAATGTTTTGCATTGACAGCTATGAGGAGTTTTGTTGCTCACTGTCCTGAACTCCTTACTGAAGATGTGATCAGAAAATTAATGACACCTATAGAATGTGCCATGACAATGATGTCACAGTAAGTGGACAGCTTTTAAAATTCTTTTCTTTTCTGCATAATTTTTAAAGGGACAATCTGAGGCTAAAAATGCCATTTTTAAAACAATCCGTACTACTATTACAAACAATGGCTTACATTATCAAAACGGAATAAAAAAACCTAAGTTGTCAGTGTTTCAGTCTGAGTTTTACTTTTCACTGAGCCTGGATATTGAAATTGGTTCAGTAAGTTTCACTTGTATTTCTAGTTAGTTTTAACTGTAGTTTCTCATGCTGTGACCTTATGTTGCAGTCCTTGAATTGCCCACAGAGCAATGATCATTTCTTTTTCTTGACGTGAGATAGATTAAAAAAAAAAAAAATGTCGTGAGAAGACTTATTTTGGTCTTACGTCTTGTAAAAGTTTATCACAAAACTTATATTTTTGGCCTATTTTGACTTCTCTTTAGAGAGAAATGGTGGGTCTGGAAAAGAAGAAGAAAAAGAGCTCTACGTAAGCTTGAAAGATTCTCTCTCTCACCCACAAAAGTTGGTCCAATAAAAGATATTACTTCACCCACGTTGTCTGCCTAATATTTTGGGACTGACATAACTACAAAAACACTGCATACAACAATTGACTTGACTTCGTCATTTTAAACTCCCTTTTTGATTTTGGATTTCCAGCTCAATAAATTCTTGATTCCTTAATTAATTAGTTCCTTCATAAAGAATAAGAACATCAAGAAATTTAAAAATAAAAATGAAGTTTTTTAATAAAATTGGCCTATTATATGATGTAACAGTTGAAAAGGTTTTAAATATACATTATGGAAAAGAAAACAAAAAAATAAATTTACAATAGTAGTAGTTTACTAATGTATTTTGATTTGCTTTTTGATTTGCATGGTGTTGAAGATGCTGTCAGTATTGTTACTTCTGAAAACAAATTAATAATCTAAATAGCTTTGTTCAGAATAGTTTTCTGAACAGTGTAGTCATCTCAGTTATCACTTATGTTTAAAAAAATTCCTAAATGTCCTATATCATAACATAATTAATACTTGACTGTACCTAACTCTTTCCTTTTTCACACTGTAGCATTCCATTGGTAATTAAAGCCCATGGAGCTCACCTTAAAGCTAGCGCAGCTATGGTCCGTTTAAGACTTTATGACATTTTGGCTTTGCTACCTCCAAAAACTTATGAAGGTAAATACATATATATATTTTTAAAGGGAGTTACCAAATAAGAAAGTGTAGTTACGCCTTTTGATGGATTCTTTGGTGGGTATGGCTTAGATCATAGCAGTTGAAAAAAAAAAATTGTTTCAAAATCTTTACAGTGCAGCTTAATTATTTAAGATCTAAATTCATGGTTAAAAGAAATGATAGAGTTCAAAAGTGTGACAAATCTTCCATATATATGTGGTTTATAATTTCTGTTAACACAAAGCAATTGAGTTTCTGTGATTTCAGTGCAAATACAGGACTAAGAGGATCATGTCATTGTTTCAAAATAAAAGATAACATTAGTATGATAAAAATGGAAACTCTAGAAGATGAAAAATATAATATTAGAATTTTAAATATATTATCAGTTTAGATGCATAATTTGTACACTACATAATACAGCACAATGCATCCAGTGTATGTAATATATATGTACAGAAGATAAAGTTCCAATTTGTAGAGTTTTGGAGAATTTTAAGTTTGTAGTATTTTGTTTTATTTAACAACTACAATAAACTGATATAAAGAGGCAAATATAGAAAGATATTTTAAGGCAGATACTCAAAGGCTAGAGATAAGATTCATTTCCTGGTTTTAAGTTTATGCTTTCTTAGTCTTTAACATTCTTAGTCTTTAACATTAATGACTTTAAAATTAATGACTATAGTGGATAAAAATCCATAATTAAAAAAACTTAAAAATTAAAATAGGATATTTTTCTTGAAATTGGATCCTTTAATTTACATTAAATACAGATTTATTTTTTAAAATAAATATTTAAAGTGAAATTTGAAACTCTGAAAAATTATGTTGAGGCCTAAATTTATGTAATTTATTACAATCATTTAAATTAAATGAAAAAATATTAAGCAGTACATGTTTGCTGCTTATGTTTTAAAGAAAGTCAAACCACTTAACTGGGAAAGTCACTGGCTAAGCATGTGGAACCAGAGTTTACTTTGAAGTGTTAAACCAACTTTTGACAGCAATAGCCTTTTCTGCAGTTCAGAGAGAATATTTTCTTCATTTCAGTTTATTCAGCTAGGTTAGTTCAATGACTATTTCATTCAAAGTTGTAAACAACTGGAAAAGCAGGAAAGCTTGTTTTCCTCTTTTATTCTGTGAATAGAAACTAGGTGTGAAAGGATGAGCTCTACTAGTTCTAAAATCTTTAAGGACATGTTGACCAGAAACAATCACTACAGTTCTCTTGATTACAGATTCTTTGTTTAATAAATCAGTTAGTATTAAATGCAAAACATGTTTTGATAAACTTTTTTTCTGATGTATCCTGCACATTTAAGGTAGTTTTATTGAACTACTAATGATAAATACATAAATACAAATTAAAATGCTGTTGTTATGCACATTAGTTGAATTTGAATTTCCATCCAAATAGACCTAGACCCAAGTCACAAGTAAAAAATTAGTAATCATTTAGTAAATAAATGCCTCATTCACTATAATAAAAAATGTAAAATTTAGGAATCTGAAAAATGTAAGAATGTGTATAGATATACATCCTCTTGCTTAGCAAAAAGAAATCTGGTTGGTTGCAAATCAGCGTGCTTTAATGGTCACCCACCAATGAGTATCAACCTTTCTTTATGGAAATAACTAAAAATTGAAATGAAAAACAGGATTAAAATCTGTTATTTAAATTAGTTTTTCCTGTTTGCTGATTAAAATCAGTTTTGATTTAAATCAGTCCAAACTGTTGATGTTTAAAATATATTGATTTCAAGGGTTCAGAAGGTCAGCATCATTAAGTTAACATCTAACTTGTAAATGTAACTGCAGTTAGGACAAAATGCTTGTTTTCTTATTTACGTGTGTGAATTTTCTCAGATAATTCTAATGAAGGATCATTTATTAGGTTTAAATTCCCTAAATGTTAGAAAGTACATACAGTCCTTGGGAAAATAAATACACTCAAACCTTAAAATGATTTTGTATTTTTCAAATGCTCCATATTTTCTGGTCCAAAATAAATTGTTTCGATTTTATTTTTTTCATTCTGCATGTCAGTAATTCAGAGTTTAATAAGCTAAGACATGCTAATACATAAAATAAGTTGATTAGATCAATACTTGTACTTTTGCTCTTTATTCCCTCTACATTTGTTTTCAGTGGCAGTATGATGCTTATAAAAATAAGGTCTGATCATGCAAATACTCATGCATGTGAATAACTTTATGTGAACTCACTGGGACCACTCACATGCATAAGTGTTTGCAAAGTTGGGATCATGGTCTTGCAGGAGCCAGCATGATGCGATAGGTGAGGCACTGGGCTTCAGAGTCAAGGGTCCTTCCTGGGTTCTATGTGCAGGTCTGTCACTGACCCTGTGCTAATCAAGTGTACTGCTCTTTGCCTCAGTTTTCCACCTGTAAAATGAGGATAATGCTATTTGCCTGCATTTGTAAAATCCTTGAAGTCTATGGAAGAGCCAAGAATTATTACTAGGTTTAATGGACGGTTCTGTTTTCTAGGATCATTTAATGCACTCCTTCGGGAGCTAGTGGCAGAATTCACTTTGACAGACAATTCTGCTAATACAACTACATCGCTGCTTAGATCTCTTTGCCATTATGACGACAGTGTTCTTCTTGGCTCTTGGCTGCAGGAAACAGATCATAAATCAATTGAAGATCAGGTACAAAAAAATCAGTAATAAAACTCCTCTTATCCTTTAATTCACCCACCTCATCTGTACCAAGGGAGACTGAGACTGTGCTCACACCCAGCTAACTGCTTTGAACGTTCTGGGATTTGCCTGGCATTGTATGTAAGAGTGTAGTTAGAGAATTCTAACTGCTGGTGAGGAATCTAGTTTTAAGTTGCTGCAGATGTATTTTGGTTAGTTCAGTATGTTCAGCATAAGTATGTGCAAATATGTATTTAGAAGGTATTCATATCTTGTGGTTGTTTGTAGCTTCAGCCAAACAGTGCATCAGGAAGTGGTGCTTTGGAGCATGACCCATCTTCCATTTATTTGCGCATCCCAGCTGGTGAAGCTGTGCCTGGCCCCCTTCCCCTGGGAGTATCCGTCATTGATGCCTCTGTGGCGCTCTTTGGTGTGGTTTTTCCTCATGTCTCTTACAAGCACAGGTCAGTCTAAGTTAATGTGCAATTCAAGATAAGGTTGTCTTTCCTTTTTTAATTTAATGGTATTATAGTTCTCTCAAAAAGTCATTCTACTTCTGGTGTTCCATGTTCATTGTCTCTCAGTGGGTTCCATATCACATATACTCACGTTAGAAGTAAAAGATCTTTTTCATAGTTTACAGCCCTAAAAATTCAATTTAATGTATGGTGAGGTCATTTTTATAATTGATTTAAGACAGAGGTGGGCGAACTTTTCAGCCTGAGGGCTGCACTGGGCTTCCGAAATTGTACAGAGGGTCGGTTAGGGGTGGCTGTGCCTCCCCAAACAGCAAGGTGTGGCACAGCCCCTGTCCCCTACTCACCATCCTCCCACTTCTCTCTGCAGCTGCATTGTCCCGGGAGCTCGCAGCCCCACTGTCTAGAGCACTGCACTGGTGGCGCGCTGAGGCTGAGAGAGAGGTGGAACAGCAGGGAAGGGGCCAGGAGCTCAGGGGCTGAGCAGGAGGGTCCTGCGGGCCAGATGTGACCCACAGGCTGTAGTTGCCCACCTCCATTTAAGTTTTATTAGCATGCAGAACACTTTGCAGTAATTCAACTTTTTAGTGACAGTAGCATGGATAACTATGACAAAGTCTACCTGCATCTAAAGGAAAAGCCTCTGTAGCATACGTGCCAAATCACTAATATCTGGATAAGTGACAAAGAGTCCTGTGGCACCTTAAAGACTAACTAAATGTTAGTTAGGTGCCACAGGACTGTTTGTCACTTCTGCAATTCCAGACTAACACGGCTACCCCTCTGATTTTTGACAATATCTGGATAGGGATCCTGGTGGCTTTATTCCCTCCTATTCCTGGTATCTCTAGGGGAAAGGTGAGGCACAAAGCCAGTTCATATTCTCCTCCCCTCCTCGAATTTCTCAGCAGCGTGTAGGTGGAAGGAGAGAATGTGAATTAAACTCTGCACTCTCCTTATTAATGGCATTGTGTCTAAGGCGGAGGATAGTGAAGCAAGTGAATTTTTCTTCTCTCCTGTCCCCACAGTTCCCTGTCACACTGCAAAATCTGTCTGCAGTCGCTGTTTCGTCTAAGCAATCATTTCTTCTGAAATGACCATTTCTTGCTTGTGGCTGAGTTCAAGGCAGAGCCAGCAGAGTGCCAATCAGAGGTCTTTGCCTCCTCTGCCTGGCGGCATGTTCTCAGGCCGCCAGGTGAGACAGGGAAAGACTTTCATAGGGCCCAGTACATTCTGCAGACAAATAGCAGAATTCACAGAGCCTTGTTTAAACCTTTCTTCTACTCACCCCCACCACCTCTTTTGCATTGATCTTTTCCCTTTAGGCAAAATTTAGTGTCTCTTTTTCAATTTGTTTTTTGGAAGAGTGTCTCTCTTAGTGATGATGTTAATTGTTCTCTTGTAGGCTACAGATGTTGGATCACTTTGCTGAATGTGTCAAACAGGCTAAAGGTGTCCGCCAACAAGCTGTGCAGCTTAATATCTTCACTGCTGTTCTCAGCGCATTGAAGGTAAAACTACTTTAAAATTTGTATTGGACAGATAGTAAATTTCTCAGATTTATAGACTTTTATATATACAGGAACTCCTCACTCTTAATTGGTCTCCTTTTTGCACGTGTGTTATGATACAGTCTTTAACTACCTGATCACATATTATTTCCCGACCTATAATTTGTGGGGGAAAGATGTTTTTCCTGATGCTTGATTCTTTTTCTGAATGGTAATAGTATATTCCTTGTCCTTATCATACTTGAGGAGCAAACAGGCTTCTGTAGTCATCCAGCATTTTCACTCCCCTCCAGTGTGTTTAAGATGTGATTTTACTGCTACCTTGATTAGAAAAAGAAAACTATTTTTCAAAATGTTCTTCATGTAGCTAAAATGTCCTTTAATTTACTGATTGTTGCAGTGCAACATACTGACATACCACCTAAAAATTTCAGCTTTCCAGTCAGATGGAGTTTGATCCTGTGGTGAGGGGAGAGAATAAAAGCCTCTCCTGCCTCGGTGTCCTAGGTAAAGCTAACTCTAATTCAGTAACACTGGTGTATCTTCTTTTTTTCCCCCCATAATAATGACAATGCAGGTTGATGGGTTGACTCCCTTCTCTTGTGAATTAGGTAGGATGCCAGCAAATGAGACTTCCATTTTCACTCTTTCCATTCAGCTAGTTCCATCCCTTTTGTGTCTCTTGCCCAGTTTGTATCCTGTCTTTACAGAGGTCGGTAGCAACTGTGGCAGCCAGGTTGTTTTGGTGGGCCCTCTTTGGTTTTTCTTCAGCGGCCTCTTCCTTTTAGGCTGTTTACACTTCAAGCTGGGGTATGCGTCTCATCCAGTTAGTGCAAGTGTGTGCGCATGAGCAGGAGAATCATGCCCCTAGCTCAAAATATAGACATCGCCTTAGATTATTGTTTTTAATTGTAACTCATTAATTTTTGCTTTTCTGCTGAGACGATCATTTCCCTCCTTCACATGGAGTATTAGGATGAGAGGAGTCGTGAATACACATTGCAGTGGTCATGTTGCATCCAGTTTCTTATGACCACTGCAAGCCCTGATGTTCTGCCCCAGGCTCTCACAAGAGCGCTTGTTTTCACAGTTCTTCAAAGTAGTTGACTGCAGCAGTGGGAGTACAGGGTACGCCAAAGAGAGATTCCCTGGGGGCACCTTTCACAGGTACAGAGACAGAAAGATAAACAGACTTCAAAATAAGGATTTTTCTACTTCTCACAGACAGTCTACTACCAGTAACTCCCTGAAACTTTTTCCCTATTGGTTACTCAGTTGCTTTGCTGACTTTGGCCCTCTCCTGCTGAAATTTCCTTCCCTACCCCACACACTTTAAATTGTGGTGTACTGATTTTGATGCCATAGCCTATCAGGTCAGTTCATTCTCTTCAGCATCCAGTAACTTATTTGCCAGAGGGATGGGAAATCATACTATTGTTGGTCCTCTGACAGTGCACACCCTCTATGTGTCTCCTGGTACTGAATAGACTTTGCTCAGAACTCCATAAAGATAAAAGTCAGTGTCATCGAGTCATTAACAGTGACCCCAGAAATTCATTGATTGGAAATGTCTTTTTCAGATAAGACAGAATTGATTATTAGTCTCCTTTAATGCCAGCTGTTGGAGACTAACTGGACCCCCCAGTTACAAGTCAATGTAGAGCAGAAGAAAATCCTCCTGGGAGACTTAATGTTCTTTCCGCCCCCCCTCATTTCAAGAGATATTGCTCTAGCAGTTTTTCTAGGCAGTGTTCAGATTTTTCTCTTTGCATAACTACAGTCTTGCAATCAGTATCAGTGACTAGCTGTTGAACCCGAATCACTTGTTTGATAGATTGGGACAAGCTAACATGATCTCCAACCAGCACTGGCAGCTGAGAAAAAGTCTCCATTAAAATGTTACTCTCCTGTCTGATTACGTGAATGTTGCAGGGAAAATTTCTGATTTCCTCCAATCTGGTCACAAATGTATGATTCTGTGATACAGGGCTTACTTCTGTACTTCTTTTCCCTGTCTCTTCTTCCTTTAGTCATTATATCTACAAGTACCTAAAACAGGGGTGGGCAGACTAAGGCCCACAGGCCAGATCTGGTCTGTCAGAGCTCTGGTTCTGGCCTGCGGGTTTGCCATTGCCTTGGTGCTGTGGCCCCTGCTCTGCCTTGGGAAGCGGCCGGCAGCACGTCCCTGCTGGACCTGGGAGAGGGGGAGCAAAAAGCTCTGTGTGCTGCTCTTGCCTGTGATACCTTCACCGAAGCTCCTTTTGGTCGCGGTTCCCCGTTCCCGGCCAATGGGAGCTTCGGGGGAGATATCCACAGGCAAGAACATCACACGGAGCTCTCTCAATCCCCCTCTCCCAGAGCCAGCAGGGATGTGCTGCAGGCTGGGGCCAGGGCAGGTAGGTAGGGAGCCTGTCCTGACCCCTCTGCCACTCCAGAGCCACTCCAGGTAAGCAGGGCTGGGCCAGAGCCCACATAACGAATCCCTCCTGCACCCCAGCCCCCTGCCGCACCCTGTGCCCCAAACCCTTGCTCCGAGCCCCCTGCCACGCTCTGTACCCCAATCCCCGGCTGCACCTTACACCCCTTCTTGCACCACTGCCCTGAGCCCCTTCCTGCACTGTGCACCCCAACCCCTTCCCTGAGCTCCCTCATGTACCCCACACCCCTCCTGTGCCCCAAACCCTTGCCCCGAGCCCCTTCCTGCACATTGCACCCCCTCCCGCACTCCAACCCTCTGCCCCAGCCCTACAGTCATGGCCCTGCAAGCAATTTCCTCAGCCTGATGTGGGTCCTCGGTCGAAAAAGTTTGCCCACCCCTGCCCTAAAATCTAGACCGCCAGCTACTCTTTCAGAAAGCACAATGCCATATGCTATGTATTGCAGACAACAGTGCAGATGTCCATCTTTCACTATCATGAAGAGCTGATTTATCATATGCTGAAATAATGTTGTTTTTCACAATGATTCAGCTTATAGTTCTGAAGTTCTCCACTGGATGTGCTGTTGAGGGGTTCAGGGGAGTGAGTGTGATAGAAGGAAGTAGAGTTAAGTGTGTGAAAACTGCAGTGTCTCATTGGCTGTTGCCTTGCCTGTCTGATCTATGGAAGGAGCCAACCCATCAAGTTGTATTGTTGGAATTGGCTCATGGAAAACAATTAGCAAAGAGCCATGCAGTGCCATTGCTGTTGGTTTTGAAGGAAACTAGTTGCTTTGCTTTTTGGGGAAGAAGCAGAATATTGTTTTGGTGGTAGTTGGGTGTTCATGTAGTCTTCATTTTGTTTCCTTATTTGTATTAACATGTAACATTTTATTCTTATTTTAAAAAAAGAGAAAAAACCCTTGGGAAATAGGGAGGGAAGTAGAAATTAAACACCTTTCTCAAGGTGTGAGATGTCCAGCTATGTATAAGAAATCATGTAAAAATTACATAACCTGTCTTATTAGTGAATTATCTTGTTGTAAAAATATCAGTTAAAACTGTTTTAAACTTAATTTCAGCAACAGATGTCAAAACATACCTTTATTCCTTTTGGTCAACTATTGGTTTCTCATTTGTTCCTATAGGGTTTAGCTGAGAATAAAAGCACATTAGGACCAGAAGAAGTCCGCAAATCTGCTCTGACATTGGTAATGGGTGCCCTTGACAATCCTAATCCCATTTTGAGATGTGCAGCAGGAGAGGCACTTGGCAGAATGGCTCAGGTAGTTGGAGAAGCAACTTTCATCGCCAGAATGGCTCAATTCAGCTTTGACAAGTAAGTTGTTATCACTTTCCTCAAGAAGGGAAATAAAAATAGAATTCAAACATGTTCAGAAAATATCTCTGCTACATATGATACTGATTGTTTTAAGTATATTTCCTTCATGCCCAACCACTTTGGGTAGCTAGGCCTAATCAGGTTTACAGATCCTGAATTGTTTCTTCTGCTGTTACCAAGAGTGAACAATGACTCACTGAAATGTTTGAATTCCGGAACAATATTGTTGAATAGTTCTTGATGATCTATTTATGGATGAAGAAACTGCTTCAGATAAAGTAAATACGGCTGACTCTAAGTATGTGTAAAGTGTGGGGTTACCCAGAACAATACATATTGGTAGTTGCATGTCATCAACACCTCCTCTCAGCACCTAGGATTTGGCTTCTCTGTTGGCCCACAGTGACTTACTTCCTTACTCCATCTGACTCCCCATCACTAAATAGGCCTTCAAAGATCTGTCTGTACTAAAGATTCAGGAAGATAAGTGTGTCCAACTTTTCCTTAGATGAGTATGTGAACTATACTCTAGTGTATTTCCTTTAAAACAGAAGTTGGTCTTCTGATATCCAGTTACATTAAATTCAGCTTCCCTTTTATGAATGGCATTGACTTTTCCATGTCTAAAAATATAAGTCTTTGTTGTTGTTGTTGTTTGCAGAAATGCAAATAGATTGCAACTTCTAAGTATAAAAACTTTCTTTCTTATGAAGGAGGAATCAGCTTAACTCAAATAGACCAAAAGCCATCTGTGGACATTCTTTTTGTGAAATAATTTGTTTGTTCAGTGATGTCATTTCAAGGCAGGACTCTGTTTCTATCATAAATAAGGCAAAGTTACCTACAGTTATACCCCTGGATCTTGGCAAACTAAGCAGAATCAGAAACTGTAAGGGAGAGTTCTGATTCTTCCTGCTTTCACGTAGATTCACACACGCTCTCATTTTATGTTTATAGGTAAGAGTTTTTCTAAAGGAGTAAAATTTATTATCCTCAGCAATTCTCAAGAGATCTACTAGATAGATAGTTTAAGTATCTCAGGGATACTTATTTTCATATGTTAAGCATTTTTCAAGATTTTCAATATTCAGAATTTGAACTTTGTTTTTATAATACAATTGCTTTTAAGACTTTGTTTCTTCTCTTGAGGGCTCATGATTTTCCAAGCACTTCTATGGTTTTGTCCATAACTTCTCCTCCAAGATCCATTTTATCAAATGGATTTTTCAATTTGTCCATATTGTTAAGTAATTATTGTATTATCTATTGGAGGCCTTTTATTTATTATTATTATTATATGTTTCCATATTGCCTAGAATGCTAAGGTCTTACACACACAGAGAAGAGAAATTACTCTTCACTTTCTTCTTGACAGGTATCTATTCTTCATGATTACTGGAGAATAATTGTAGCTAACAGCCTAATTATTTACAGTTGTCATAGCTGTAGTAGATGTGGAGGGCTCAAGTCTTGCCAAGCATCCATAAGAAAAATTATTATATCACCAAGTCCGTAATCTGGTGATTCAAAGTCTTGGTAGTTTCCCCCTTGTTTCTTTTGAATAAAATATTTAAAAAAACCTCATAGCAGTGAGAAGCAGTGGGATCTAAAAAGATTTAACAAGTGAGGTGGCACTATATCAGAAGATTCAGCTGCGCTCCCGTGAGTCCCCTGCCATGTGTCTTCACATTTTCACTCTTAATTGTTTAAGCTTTGCAATAGCTTAGCCATGTATTCTCTGGGTAAGATTTCAGGCAAAGAGTAGACAGTTTGAGAAATCTGAGAAAGAGTAGACAGTTTGAGAATCATGTGTCCTGTCAGTTACAACAGTATTTCTTATCTAAAATGTCAGAAATAAATGCTTCCCGGAAGAGAAGAAAGGAATTATAGTAAAGTCAGAATAACTTTACAAGAAACTGAATATGAGGAGTTAATAATCAGAAAGTTTTAAATATTTCCCTTTTTCATTTATAACTTCCCAGAAAGTCTCTACCTTTGCTAACTGGGGAAAAAAAAAAGGAAAAAAAGTCCAGGTGGGAGTTGAGGTTTGTTTATTTTTCTGACACTTGAACAATCCTTGCCTCAACTATAAATCTAGCAAATACTTTGATTTATGCTTTAATGTTGATAGGTTAAAATCGGCTCGAGATGTTGTGTCAAGAACTGGTCATTCGTTGGCTCTTGGCTGTCTCCATCGTTATGTGGGTGGAATAGGTTCTGGACAGCATCTGAAAACCAGTGTCAGTATTCTGTTGGCGTTGGCACAAGATGGGACCTCACCTGAAGTCCAGGTATAAAACAAAAAAGTGGTTTTAAAAGCATTCAGTAGGGTTTAAGATTAATGTATTTCTGTCAACAGCAAAGAAAATGCTATACAAAAGAAAAAATAGTCAGTTCATGTCCCAAGGAATATAACTCTAAATGGGGAAGAGAGAGCTTTTTGTCCTAAATACAGGTTCTTTAAGGACTTTATAGTGCAGTGCGCCGGACAACAAACTAACCTGACTTTGAACAGTTACTTTAGGCAAGTGCCTAATTATGCTGAGTCATATTTGTAAATAAGTGATTCCATTCTATAGAACAATGAATTAAAATCAATTATAAGACAGTTGGGAAAACAAATGTAGTGTAAGTTAAAGTAGAATCTTAAAGGAAAGTAGGTGCATTCATGATTTCTACAAAGCCAGTTAAATAAAATAGTGAAAGACTCCCTGGAGAAAGATATAAATAAAAACTTTGAATAAAAAAAAATACTTGCCTATAAATATTATTCTCAAAAGATTATAGTGTAACTGCACCACATATCAGGAGACTTTTTCATTCTTTTCCCCATTACTCCAAAAGAAATTATTAGCTGAAGTGGCTACTGGCTGTTGTGCCTCATCAGCAGAAAGGTCTCACCCACAGAAAGAGGCAGTTTAATGGCTCAGAACTTTGAGCCTGGCGTCTCCATCCTCCGCTATCTCAGTGGCATGGAACCACAGACCACCTATGTTTTGTTTAATTATTAACTGTAAGGAACATGGAGTAGAGGTAATCCTCTTTTTGAGGAGACAGGATTGAAAGACGTTTTGATTTGCTTTGTGTAGTTATATATTTATAATATAAAAACCCCCCTCATACATTTCCATGGTTGAGTTCTCAAAAGTTAGATATTGACAAAGTTGAGGTTGCATGTGCAATATTATTTCTGCTGTTCTGAAAATGCATCGTGGTAGTCTTTAAACAAAGGCTCGCATATTATTTCATAAATAAAATGTAATAATTTTTTACTACAGTATAAAAAGATAAGAAATCACAGGTCTTTTATTGGAACTTCCCACATATTTTGGAGTGAGGGGGAAAATTATAATGTAAAATTATGTTGGCAAATGCAACTGGAACACTGTACTGCACACTTTGCAGCTTACAGGAGAGGGAGTGCATTTCCTGTGAACATTAGAAGCCGCTAAACTTTTTCCCTATAAGCTTTGTAGAAAATGAGACAAGGGCACTCTGCTTAGACTCATAGAATATTAGGGTTGGAAGGGACTTCAGAAGGTCATCTGGTCCAACCCCCTGCTCAAAGCAGGACCAATCCCCAACTAAATCATCCCAGACAGGGCTTTGTCAAGCCTGACCTTAAAAATTTCTAAGGAAAGAGATTCTGCCGCCTCCCTAGGTAACCCATTCCAGTGCTCCACCACCCTCCTAATGAAAAAGCGTTTCCTAATATCCAACCTAAACCTTTCCCACTGCAACTTGAGACCATTACTCCTTGTTCTGTCATCTGCTACCATTGAGAATAGTCTAGATCCATCCTCTTTGGAACCCCCTTTCAGGTAGTTGGAAGCAGCTATCAAATCTCCCCTCAGTCTTCTCTTCTGTAGACTAAACAATCCCAGTTCTCTCAGCCTCTCCTCATAAGTCATGTGCTCCAGGCCCCTATGTTTCATTCATAGTGTATCTTACAGGGTGTTCAGTGAATGAGACCAAGGCTCTGCCCTTCACTACCTATCTCCAATGCAGCTAAGTTAACTACATATGAGTAGTGTGGCCTTCCTTAGCTGCACTTTTAAGAGTTTAGAAAGAAAATGCAGTGCAAAATGTACTGTATATGCAAGCTGAGAATTTCAGTTGGCCATAACATTATCAAATGAAAACATGTTTCCATTGGCTCAGACTCTTCTTCTTGAGGACTATTTCTGTGTCTGATTTCAACTTTCTGCCCCAACTTTGGCTTTAGAAAAGGGGTGGGCAAACTTTTTAGCCCAAGAGCCACATTGGGGTTGCGAAACTCTATGGCGAGCCTGGAAGGGAAGGCTGTGCCTCCCCAAACAGCCCGGCCCCTGCCCACTATCTGCCCCCTCCTACTTCCCGCCTCCTGACTGCCCCCTTCAGAACTCCTGACCCATCCAACCCCCCCTGCTCCTTGTCCCCTGACCACCTCCTCCAGGGACCTCCGCCTCTAACTGGCCCCCCCTGGGACTCCACCCTCTATCCAGCCACCCATGCTCCCTGTCACCTGACTGCTGCAACCCCTATCCACGCCCCGGACCCCTGACAGCCCCCCCCCCGGTACTCCCAAACCTATCCAACCCCCCAACTCCCTATCCCCTGACTTCCCCCCAGGACTTCCTGACCCTAATCCAGCCCACTCCCCACCCCCTTACCATTCTTCTTATAGCAGCCCCGTCACCTGGCCAGAGCAAGCCATGCTGCTGCCTGTACAGAGCCAGCCATACCAGCGCTGCCCGGCAGAAGCAGTGGACCAGAGTGCTGGTGATGTGGCACACTGAGGCTGCAAGGGAAGCGGGGACAGCAGAGGAGGGGGCGAGCCTTCCTGGCTGGGAGCTCAGGGGCCAGGCAGGACAGTCCCACAGGCCAGATGTGGCCTGCGGGCCATAGTTTGCCTATCTCTGCTTTAGAACGATTCAAAAATGTGTCAGACTTTTTTATATAGTGGAAAAAGTACATGCATCCTTTTCTTCTCATTCTCAAACAGTTTAGCCATCTTTATTCAAACAAACAAAAATTTACCTGCAGGCAAAGACCAAATCTAGGAAATTTCAGCCCAGAAGTGAATGTTCCAGATTGTGGGGTGATGAAGATATTCTTAAAAACAGAGGGTTAAAATAGAAATGTTTAGACAAGGGTGGTCAGAACAATAGCTGCTATAAATAAATCCTCAAAAATCTAAACCAAAAATCTTTGCTTTATTATAGACCTGGTCTCTCCATTCACTTGCCTTGATAGTGGACTCTAGTGGGCCAATGTACCGGGGATATGTGGAGCCTACTTTGTCTCTAGTTCTTACCCTTCTCTTGACGGTTCCACCATCGCATACAGAAGTACATCAGTGTTTGGGCCGATGTCTTGGGGCTATAATAACTACGGTTGGCCCTGAGCTGCAAGGTAAGTTCTACCCTGCAATTTAATTAAGATAAAGCTAAGGTTATAAATAGGATAGATGCTGCTTTTTCTTAATGTCAGCTGGGTGTTAAAGTATTGCATGGTGACAAATAACGAAGCATTTGTGACTGGTGTGTGGGGCTTGTAAATTTGCATCTGCAGTGTGTGTATTGATGGTGACACAGTTCAGGGCAACTGCACCTATATTTCCTCCTCCATGATCCCTTAAGGACACCCACTCTAGGCTCCTCACTCCTCAACTGTCAGCTCTCCTGGGTAAAGATTCCTCATCTCTCTCCTTCTTGATAGGGGATTTTAAAGGCTACACAATTCCTTGCCCACTCTGTGATATCTCCAGCAAGCCAGACTGCCAAGACAGTTCAGTATCATCTGCACTTTGCTTTCTCTCAGAAGGCTGTGAACCATGGTAATTGCCAGCATTACAAGTTACCACACAGTTCTTTATAAGCAAGCACATTTGTTCCTAAGGTGAAAGCATTACAGAAAAAACCTATTCAAGCTATAAAAAACCCCTCTTATATATATGCTAAAAAGCTTACCAAAGGTCACCCCAACTTCAGCCTTAGGCTCTGATAGGTGTCAGCCCTTCCAGCTCTTCTGCAAAGATTTCTCCCACCCCCAGACTCATCTTGATAAGAAGGTCCTGTCTCTTAGCTAGATCAGATCGAAGGCCCTAGACAGTTTATACTCAGGGTATTTTTGCAAATCTTCTTTCTTTCTTTGTTGGTCTCTGGGGACTCCAATTTGAATTAGTATATGTGAGCCTCTCCAGGTGGTGGTACTTCTCTGGAGGTGTTAGACCTGAGTGAATTTGCCTAATCACTCCCCACCATTATTAGTTCCTGGAGGAACTGTGGTCACTCTCCCTGTGGAATTGCATACAATCCCTGGATCACAATGATACGCAAGATTAATATAGTAAGAACTCCCAAAGATATTGCAGGGAATTGCCATGTATGTTGCAGGTGACCATATGTGCTGGTGCCAAAACTATCTAACTCCAATAATGAGGTAGTCACAGTAGTCTCAGATCTTTATACCTTGACAATATTTATAGTGTAGTATCTGAGGTTATGTGGTCCAAAGTGGAAATAAAGATGAAGTATGGTGTTTTTTCTTTAAGGTGCAATGGGGATTACGTGAATATTCATGGTACGGTCTTTGATAAAGTGCCATAGATGAGGCTGCTAGTGAAATCTCAATTATAAATTCCCTGCTTTTCAAATATATTTATTAACTACAATCTTGTAGTTGTATCTTAACCTTTTTTGGCTCAGAATTTCTTTATTGATTTTTAGGAGATATTTCATAAGTATTGACGTATACAACCTTAGCTTTTTCAGAATTTTTTTCTTATAGAGACAACATTTTGCTGTAATTATAGCTCTGCTGTAAAGATGATGAATGGTACTTGTTGAAATGTAAGATAACATAGTCTTTAAATCAAATATTCTGTGTAGTTTGTAACCTGTTGAATCCAAGTGATGCAACTGAGGGAGCTAAGAAACTCCGCCATCACATTAATATATTAAACTGCTCCAAAACTGACAAAAATATAAAGTCTTCCAAAATGTGATAAGTATTCAGAGTTTTTAAATCCATTGCCAATAATTCTAAAATTTTATATCTGATATTGTAAGAAATGGGTCTATGCATGCAGTCTTATCCAAGATTACTAAATGAAATAGATTTCCAAAACCCAAAACTTAGTTCATTTTAACAAGTGCCATATCTCAGAAATACTGACTAACTGAACAATGTCCACAAAATTTTTCTGGCTAATGATCACTTGTGCGAAATTTGAGATTTAAAGGACTTTTTGGGCTAGCAGATTATTTTGGAACTTTAAGGGGGTAAATGTTAAAATTGGGCTAAAAAGTGAGTTCTAACCCTGTATACAGAGTCCTTTTGAAGTAATCCATCTATTAACTTCAAGTACAGGTATTTAGAAGTGACGCTGTATGTAATTTACAAAGCCTTCATATCTCTGAAGTTTTGTGGTTAAAGTCTATAACAGTTATTCCAAAAAGTTGCTTTCTTAAGGATTCTTTATTCTGTTAGGTAATGGAGCTACTATTTCAACAATCCGCTCTTCGTGTTTGGTGGGATGTGCGATCACACAAGATCACTCAGACTCTCTTGTTCAGGCTGCTGCGATATCCTGCCTTCAACAGCTTCACATGTTTGCACCCCGCCATGTCAACCTATCCAGTCTGGTTCCCAGCCTTTGTGTGAGTGTAAAATGTGTCTGCCCTGTCCTGCATCCTTAATGCTGGAAACTTTAAGGACTGAAGAAAGAAAAGAGAAATGGCTAGCAGCCTGTGGGGGAATATACATACGCACTGAGGGGAAAAGTTTTCAAAAGCACTCAGTGGCTCCCAAGTCAGCAGTTCCATTGAAAATCAACGAAGGGACTTTGGCGCCTATGTCATGGAGGCACGTTTGAAAATTTTACCTAAGACTAAAAAGACTGGGGACCTGCTTCTAATTTACACTAAAGCCACTTTACACTGCTCTGTGTGTATAGAGGGGCCTTAAAGTGGGCTTAGGTTATAGTTGCGCTCGCTTTAAATCCCTTTACTTTGGCAGAGTGGTGTAAAGTAGCCTTAGTTTAAATATGAATCAGGCCCTAGGGTTATTTAGCTTGAAAAGGAGAGGAGTACACAATAACAAGCCTTGGGCATATAAAATCATGAATGAAAAAGAGGAGACCTTTGGGGGACCCGATCTCCTATGGCTACTTAGAAAGGAAGTGTATGTGGGGAAACTGGCACATCTCCTACTTTCAGAGTCCTAGGCAGAGTCTGTCTCTTGCTGTTCCCATGTTCCTCCATTGCTGCTCAGCTGAGGTATTGTCACATGTCTCAATAAACACGGCACCAGCTTTCCTGCCTCAAGCCAGGAGGTGATGCAAGGGCTGTAAAATTTAAAATTTGATCTTAAACAAAACTATGAGATGAAAATTTTTAAAAAAATAAATTGGAGTTAAGTATACTTATGCCCAGACATTCAGAAAACTGAGTTTAAGTGAGAGACCCTCCCTTTAAGCCATCTCTGACCACCTGTGTCCCAGATCTTACTGAAGGACTGCTCATGACTGAAGGACTCCTATGCCTATTTATACTGAAATTGGGACTTTGTCCCTTTTTGTGTAATCTGCTGTCCAATTGTTCCTTAGAGTTCGCCCCCCCTCTCCCCACAGTAGCACATGTCCCCTTGTCTTGAGTAACTGGTGCACTCTTATTCAGCATGACCCATACTGTGTAAAATATCAGAGTGCAGAGAATTCCAAGTGAAAGATATTGCTCAGCACAGATGTAGGTGGGCCTGTCTGTTAAATGTGAATAACAGGCTGCTTTGTACCATATCCTGTGACAAATAATTCTGTCTGTCAATTAGTTTGTGACTAGAACTCCCAGTGGGAATATTACAGACAGTAAAGTTAACCTAAGGTGTAATTGTTGCTGATTGAAATCTTTTTCCATGCCATTCTGCTGTCCTTTCCCTGCTCCACCATAAATCCTCAACTACCTAATTTTCCTTCCCTCCCTTTTGCTTCCAGAATCATGTTCCCGCCATGATAAGCCTCCCTGCAAATGACTTTGCACATGCTCCCACATTTGGACAAATAAAATGTGGACATGGTGGTTGAATTAGAGGACTGGTTGAAAATCCTACCCTATTTAAATGAAAGAGAAAACAGTGACAAGCTTTTGTCTTCTGTTTGGAACCAACAGCATGTATCAAGCTTAAACCAATCTCTTCCATAATGCTTTTCAGATTCCTTCCTGTCTCTGTGCCGGGGTCAGCAACATGCGGCACACATGCCAAAGGTGGCACGTGAGTCTATTTTTAATGGCATGCTGCTGCCAGCTGAGGTCCTGGCTGCCTCAGGCTGACAGAACCCCAGGCTGGCAGCGGGCTGAGTGGGGCCGGCGGCCGGGACCCCGACTGGCAGGGCTCACTGCCAGTCTGGGATACAAGCCGTTGGTCCCACTCAGCCCACTGCTGGCCTGGGGTACCGGCAGCCAGCCCGGGGCTCTGCTCCTGGCCTTGGCCCAGCGCTCTTCAGCTGCCCCTGCTGTGGCCCGCATTGGAAAACTCAAGGAAAAGCAAGGGCAAAGTTCACACTAACCTAATAAGATCTGCATTTTAATTTTATTATAAATGAAGCTTCTTAAATATTTTAAAAACCCTATTTACTTTAAATACAATAATAGTTTGTTTATATAATATAGACTTGGAGAGAGACACCTTCAAAAACATTAAAATGTATTACTGGCACGCAAAACCTTAAATTACAGTGAACTTGGCACACCACTTCTGAAAGGTTGCCGACCTCTGCTCTATACTTTCTTTCTTTTTTTAAAAAAAACTAAAAACAGGGAATAATTTTTCCAATCATGTAAAACCTAAAGTTCTTTGTTGTAGTTCTATTGAAACAACTTCAGGATAATACTTAGAAGATCCCTTAAAATCTGTTTTTCAAGATTTAACCCTTCAGACATTCATGAATGAAATAAAGGCCTAGTGTTAAATATTTTGTACACTCTATGACCTTTAGTTTGAGAAAGCAATTTTCATCCTCATAGCAAGCTAATACAGGGAAAGTAAATATGTATTCAGCTCATTAAAAAATATGTCCCTGCGGTAACTCAAGATTAGAATTTCTGAAAGAGCACTCTATCTCCTCCCTTGAAAAACATACAATTTGCTATACAGCTATTTCCTCTCAAGAAATTTGGGAGCTTTTAGAATTCTTTTGGAAGAAAAATATTTACTTGTACTCGAGGTGATTCAAAGCATATTAGAAGCAAATGTTACTTAGCACAGAAATCGGAACGCTCTCATGTTGAGAAGTACTTACTGACGTGTGGTATAAACTTTGGTTTAGATTTGAACATAGAAGGTTTTAATGATGTTGTCATGAGTGATTCAATGGCTGCTGGTGGCCATTTTATTGAAAATTGCAATTTCTGTTACTGGCAGAATACAGGATCCTAGTAACCAACGTTAAAGCATGATGTAAACTCATCTAGAGCAGTGGTTCTCAACCTTTATGGGCTCGGCACCCATTTGTAAATGTTTATGCCCTGTCACAACTCTGTAAATAGTTTGGGGGTGGAGGCCCTGGGATGGTTTTGATTGGGTCCTGCCCAGCACTAACTCCACTGTGGTGGCTCCTGCAGCTCCTGTACTGTGGGGCTGGCCGGCCTTGCCTCTTCGCTCTGGGCATTGCAACCTCCAGGGTTGCAGCACCGCTCAGCTTTGTTCCCGCACCTCTGATGGCCAAATTTGTGTGAGTGGAGTTGTAACCTGGCTCCCTGGTTGCAGTGCCACTCACTCAAATTTGGCCTATCTGGACTCTCGTCGTCATGTCAGCTGGGCCAAACCTGAGTGGCACAGGGACCCCAGAGGTTGCAATGCCTGGAGTGGGGAAATGAGCCCAGCAGGACAGGAGCCACAGGAGCTACCACGTGACCCTTTGAAACATTCTGACAAGTCAGTTTTGGGTCCCAGCCCCTGGGTTGAGAAACCCTGGTCTAGAGTCAAATTTTATTCCCTGTGAGTCCAGTCACAATGTTATCCCTCATTAGCCAGATGGCTACACCAGCTGTGGAAATATTGACTTTATTTTTAAGTATATATGTTGTGAGAGGTGCTTGTTTGTGTACTTTTAGCCAGATTTTCAAAGGGCTCAGCACCCAGCAACTCACATTTGGCCATCCTAAGTAAGCGACCAGACTTTCCAAAGAGCTCCCTATGGCAGGCCCACCTTGCTCCTGCCTCTGCTCAGGCCCACAAACAGCTCAGAGACATTTGTGCTGGTAAAACACCCACTGCACTTTATTTACCATTTTAGTTTTCTCCACCCTTATACATTGTATTCCCTCACCACTATAGTCCTAGGGAGCCCTCAGCTCCTGAGGCAAACAGTGGGGGAGAGCAATTTTTCCCTCTCTCTTTCTGCTTCCTCTGTTTCTGTGCCTTTTGTATCATCTGCTTAATGGTCTAAATAGCCTCTTAGTTGTTTCTCCTCAGCTCATCAGTTAGGCACAGCTCTTCCTAATAAGGTCTGCTCTAGAGTAATTAGTTAGACTTGCAAGGACAAGAGGGCTGGCTCTGCAGTTGTTGCCCAGCGTTCTGTCACAGTCTCCTCCCATTTCAGCACCCTGTGAAGTGCCCAGACTTCCAGATAAACATCTGAGAACAATTGCAACTGCCTAGTGCTGAGCATTTGTGAAAGGGTGGGCTCTTCGTCTGAGAGCTGACATGGGAGAGAAGCTAAGGATATGTCTTCACTACCTGCCAGATTGGCAGGTAGTGATTGATCTATCGGGGATCAATTTATTTCGTCTCATTTAGATGTGATAAATGGATCCCAAAGGCGCTCCCTTTCTACTCCGGAACTCCAGCTCACCAAGAGGCCCCAGCGAAGTCGACGGGTGAGCCCGCTGCCGCCGTGAGGATGCCAGGAAAGTCGATCTAAAATGCGCTGACTTCAGCTACGTTGTTCACATAGCTGAAGATGCATATCTTAGATCGACACCCTCTCCCCTCCGCTAGTGTAGACCAAGCCTAAGAGATTTTTCCAGAGTTCCTGACTGGCTTCACTTTTACAGTCTGTGAGGCTTGATTTGTGTTTCATATTTTAAAATCTTGAATAATAAACTTTATTAAGATTTCTCAATTTTGCTTTTTTAAAATTTCCCACTTGTGCTTCCATTTGGGAGATAGGGCTGCATGCTGGGATGCAAATACACTCCACCTGGAACCAGTACACTCAAACTTTCTCTAATTAAACTCTTTAGAATCTTGAATGCTGCAGGAGCGAATAGCTGCTTTCTGGAAACAGAAGAGTAGAACAGAATTTCTCTCATTATGTTAAGCTCAGAAAGAAATTAAACAAGATGCTTTTCCAGGAAAAAGATAATCAAGATCTGTGTTCAAATGCAGTGAGCAGGTACAAGTAGTTTTCTTACCTGTTTTTGATAGGCAAAGGTTCATTTCCAAAGGACGTGATCATGTTTGGGTTTAATTAGCTGCACGCCCTTCAGTAAGCTAAGGGACTTATCCATTTTAATTCACCTTCTCAGCCAAATGGCCTCTTGCATTCTGACTTTCCGTGCAAGTGCAACACTGCTTTGTAACTGTTTACGTGACCTCCACTTGATTTAGCTGAGAAGAGGCTGTTATTAATCACTAACCGTTTTGATTTGGTTAAATAAAGACACAGCAATTTACCAGTTTACAATGGCTCTGATTGCAGGTTCACTTGTGCAGTTCTCACTTATTGCTCCGTCGGGCTGCAGTGGCATGTTTGCGGCAGCTTGCACAGAGGGAAGCAGCAGAAGTGTGTGAATATGCCATGAGCTTAGCAAAAAATGCTGGCGACAAAGAGAATAGTGGCATCAGTAAGTGTTACCTGCATGTGTCCTTTTCTGATATTGTGTGATGGAGGTTTTTAAGACAAAAACAAACAAAACTTATCCTCCTTTGGAATTTCTTGCCATTTCCATACTTCCAGCTAAAAGTAAAGACAGTAGCCCTGGCCCCTTAAATATTATGAACAAATTAGAAATGGAATTTCCCCCCAGAATATGTTGTTCTAAACTTTTAATCTCTTACCGATTTGTGTTTGCTGGTTTTGAAAATGGGCATGTCACGGAGGAGATAGGGTTAGAGGTGGATGAACGGCTGCCTTATGGTGCTTCTTACGGGGCCAAGAATGGCATTGCAAGTGCTCCCTGCCTTAGTCCACAAATTACTGCCACCTGCTCAGAGCCAGGTGGCCTGTGCTGTAAACGTAGGGTAAGTTTAAAACAGCTGAATAAAAATAACAACCTCTGCATTTGTCCATCTATGCCTTTAAACAAACAAACAAACAAACAACTTCAAAGGCAAGCTCTTAATTGTAGTGCTTGAGGACAAGGCCCTGACCTCGTCCTTGGATTCTGGGATAGCACTTCTCTGGCCCGCTCTCATCCTGCCACTACACCTGAGAAGCACAGGCAAGCCCTTTTTAACTGACATGCTGGCACCTGATTGGTCAGTGTCTCCTCTTGGCTCTTTTAGGCCTCTGGAGGATGAAGTCTTGTTGGTAGCCTGGTCTGTGTGGGTCTTCTGTAAGTAGGCGCTGTTCGGGCGCCAGTGCTGGTAGCAGGGAGCAGAAAAGACCTGATAGACCATGTCACAGGCATAATGATTCTGTATACTGTGAGTAGGATATTCAGTTTTGACTTGTTCTGTTAGCAACATCCTTAGTAGCCAGTCGGATTTCCCCAATTTTTACATATATAATTTTATCCTGCTGCTGCTCAGATGAGTTATGATTCCTATTCACTTGTTTGAATGGTCAGGAAAAAGTACAGTATCCAGAAGCCTTCCACAGTAAGTATGTAAGTGTCTGCTGGTTGTTATATACTTAATGTTTTTCAAATTTTTAAAAATTTAATTTGGTGCTGATGTTCCCTTCTATCAAAGAAATGATTTTTCCACTCTACCACACAATCATGTGCATTCTAGTATTGTGGGGCACAATTAAGCCTTAACTCGGAAGAGATTCTCCAGTATCTAAGGTGGCTAGATGCTGAGCATTTCCTGCAAGGTATTAAGTGCTCTCAACTCCTATTTACTTTAATGGTAATTGACTGTTTATCATTTCATGAGAGATGCTCAGTATCTCATAGAATCTAACTTCTAAAAAGTTAAATATATTAAACTATGTTAGAGTTTATTAACAACAAACTGTAGTAATGCCTTTGTGTTTGTGATCTGTGCAACTGAGAATGAATGTAGAATGTCCTTTTCTAATCCTGCTATTGCCCTAATTTCAAGGCACAAATATGATTCAGTTTCTTATTGGAAAACTAGTCTCTTATTTTACAGATATTAACCCTTTTGCACCAGGAACTGGTTCTCGTCGGGATATTCATTGCCGGCATCAAGGAGTTAATATAACAGAGACTGGCCTTGAGGGGGTTCTTTTTGGAATGTTAGATCGGGAGACTGATAGAAAGCTGTGTTCTGATATTCATGATACCTTGGGACATATGCTTTCATCCCTGGCAGTGGAAAAACTTTCACACTGGCTAATGCTATGTAAGGATGTCCTAGCAGCCTCCAGTGGTAAGTGTTTGACAACATTCACATAATAAGACATCATATCTTTAGAATTAATTTATTTTTGATAACATTCATTTAGAGCTCCTTATGTTGTCGTGGGATAGGTATCCATGGTCCGTTTTATCACCTATATCTTGGATTGTAATCTTTTAGCTTGTTTAGAAAGAGAAAATGGCAAATATCATGGTCAGTTTTGAATAGTCTATGTGTACACACACACGCACACACACACACACACTCTCAATTTAAAAGTAAATCTAGTACTGTATACATAGGTAGTTCTTAAAGGGTGAGCATTATAATGGGTAACCCACTTTCTCAGCATTTGCTTTTAGCAGTTGACTGGCAACAATTCCTGTATCTTATAATGCTGAGCTACTGTACTAGAAGGTTTCTCCTAAAGAGTATAATGGCTACTTTGGCCATATAACTTCAGTTTCTTCCTTTACTGCTGACAGCAAAGGATTTCTCTGGTTTTGCTCTTTATGCCCCCACACTACATTCACCTACATCACTTCACAATTTGTGATAGGAAACATATTTTTTAAAAACTTCATTTGTGTTCCTTTAGAAATTGGTAATCCTATTTATTTTATTTAATTTCAGAATGATGTTTTACTTTGTGAGACTGAATGAACTTGGCACCTCATGGAGTCTTTCTTTGATTTTTGATTTTATAATACTGGGCTGGATTCTGAGCTGGGATACGTAGGCTTTGCTGATTTACATCAGCTGAAGGATCTGTTTCACTGTGTAAAATTTTTGTTCTTTTTCTTCCTTAGTGTTCAGGCTATCAGAGAAGCAATCTAGAGGTGTTCCAAGTGCAGTCATAAAGTGCCATTTGCAGACAGATGTGACTGTTGCCTGAGATGTAGTGGGACAAACCAGATGAAATCAGGCTGTCTATAAAATCAGAGCCTAGGTATTGCTATAGAAAATTTCAGTACAGTACTCAGGACCCTTAGTATTCATGGGAATCCAGTTACAATTAAAATATTGCTACTTGACATATATTTCCTGTTTGGAGTAAAGGGGAAGTTATCTCAAATACCACTGTGTAATGTTTGTTGCCTAATTCTGATTTCTTAATGCTAACTACCGGAGATGTTCTAGAAATGAAGGTGGTCCTTCATGTACTTCAGGCTTTTAGGGACTAATATCCCTAATGATGGTTCCTGTTTGAACAGGAAGTCAGGCTGTAAGATTATACATAAATAAGCACACAAGTTTCTGTTCAGCTATTAACTGTCAGGTTTATGCAGAAGGAAGAGTGTTACTTGCATTTTAAACTTCCCATTATGAGATTTTGTGAGTTATTAATGTGGTGTTTATTACACTGATTAAGTGTCCTTTTGAGCTACTCAAATTTCTCTACTCAATTATGAGCTATTCATAATTTCTTCCTGGAAGATTTTATTTCTCCTGAATTAGTCTCTCTACTCCTCTCCCATACACTATTTTAAATAAGTACAATGTAGAGCTATGGATTCAAATGAGTCCTTCCAAAGGTGTTATCAGATTTCTACTTAAAAATTAGTTATCCTTCTAACATTTTCCCCACACCACGTCCCTCTTGTAATGGTAGTTTATTAAATGGGCTTGATGTTGAAAGAGCCTCATGTGCAAAGCCAATTTTCAGGTCAGACATGAGTGGTGTGGAGAAAGTGAATAAGGAAAAGTTATTTACTTGTTCCCATAATAGAAGAACTAGGGGCCACCCAATGAAATTAGTGGGCAGCAGGTTTAAAACAAATAAAAGGAAGTTCTTCTTCACACAGCGCACAGTCAGCCTGTGGAACTCCCTGCCTGAGGAGGCTGTGAAGGCTAGGACTATAACAGGGTTTAAAAGAGAACTGGATAGATTCATGGAGGTTAAGTCCATTAATGGCTATTAGCCAGGCTGGGTAAGGAATGGTGTCCCTAGCCTCTGTTTGTTAGAGTGGGGCGATGGATGGCAGGAGAGAGACCACTTGATCATTACCTGTTAGGTTCACTCACTCCGGGGCACCTGGTGTTGGCCACTGTCGGCAGACAGGATACTGGGCTAGATGGACCTTTGGTCTGACCAGTATGGCCTTTCTTATGTTCTTATGTATTTCTCACCCTACAGTGCCCCAACTCTTCTGCAGCCTAAGTGTATTATTTTTTAGGAATGGAGTGACTCAATTGAGATAAGTTTCTTCTTGTTGTTGTGGTAGCTTTGGTGTAATCCCATATCATTTTGATGCTCTGAGAACTGGACGCTGCGGTTTTGCATATCAGTTTCTAGCTAATAGTCTTTTTGTTGAGATACCTGATGTTTTGTTCATTTCCTGAACTGGGAATCTATTACAATAGTTAAATTTGGAGAAAAGAAAATTATTTTCAGTACCTGTAATGCTTGTTCTCAAAACATGTTGTCTGTGTGTGGTGCTATAATAAATTGCTCTCTTACCTTCCCACAATATTGGTCTTTCATTTTGTTTTCATTTAATAAGCATTTTATCTTTACTTGAAAAGGGAATGAGAGTTCAAGCATGGGTAACGTCTGTATCGTCTGCACTGACAATTTAACAGTTTAAATTTCTAAGCTACAGGACTCGGAAGTGAGGGTTTCTTGTAATAGATATCTTCAGAGAGCTAGATTTACAGGAATGTCATTTCCTTACCTTTCAAAAAGATGAAGGATACTCTTAGTAGTCTGAAGGGAAAAAACATCTTTACTTATTAGTATTCCTTGACTGTGCCCTTCTCCGTTTTTAAATGTCATAATTTTTATAAAGTTAGTCTCAATTTTAATTTTGAATAGATCTTAAGAGTTGACAACTTCACATTGTAAATTGCTTCTGAAAAGTGACCACTACCAGTGGAATTGCTAACTTTTATGACTTTGTTGTAGATATGAGCACTGCGGCTCCTTTGGGAGGAGGAAAGGATGAAGAATCGGAGAAGAAAGATGAGATGGATGATGACACAATGTTTACTACTCTGGGTGAAGAAGATAAATCAAAGCCTTCTGTGGCTCCTCGCTGGGCCACTCGTGTATTTGCTGCCGATTGCCTGTGTCGAATTATCATGCTGTGTGAGAATGCAAATAAGGCTCACTTTGATCTGGCCATGGCCCGTGCTGCCAAACTCAGAAACCCTAAAAGTAATTAAAGGATTTGCATGTGCTTTTGTTTAAACTTAACTGTAAAGAGCTATATTAAGGGTATTAGTTATCCAGAAAGAGAAAACTTTCTTAAATAACAGGTAAGCTTGACTAAGGGGAGCAGTTATCCATGCAAAGTATTAAAAGCAAAGAAACATCCAGTTAAGGTATCTTCCCTTAACATGTCTTCATCACTACATCTCACATTGACCAGTTTCCCTGATAGACCTCACACCTCAATAAATAAGTCTCCTTACACTCTAATACAGTGGTTTTCAACCACGGGCATGTGAATGCAGAAGTCTTCCAGGGGGTACATCAACTCATCTAGTTATTTGCCTAGTTTTACAATAGGCTATATAAAATACACTAGCAAAGCCAGTAAAAACTAAAATTGCCTCCAGATAATTTTTTTTTTATTATCCAGATTTATTTATACTGCTCTGTGTACTATGCTCAGAAATGTAAGTACAGTAGACTCTCGATTATCCAGGATGATAGGGAAAAAATTAATCCTGGTTAAGAATAAAATCCCGGATAATCACCATCCATAGGAAATATAGGGGGTGGGGAAGAGTGTTCACCAGCCACCCTGCACCGGGCGGAGAGGGTGTTGATTCACTGGCTGCCGTGCGTCCTGGTAGGTTTTTTTCTTTTTTTTCTTTTTTGTGCTTGGGGTGGCAACATAGCCAGAGCCGGCCCTGCGAGTTGTGCTTATTTTTTTTGACATCTTGGTTAATCCACTTCCTGGTTAACCCAATCCTGGATAATCGAGAGTCTACTGTACAATATTTAAATTACAATTGATTTTTTTTATAATTATATGGTAAAAAAGAGAACATAAGCAATTTTTCAGCAATGGTGTGCTGTTTCCTCACATTATATTCTTCACATATATTCTCGCATAACCAGTTACAAACTCTTATAAAATCTAGAGACTTGAAAATAACATCTGTAGGGTTTACTTCTTTTCTGTCAATTTTTATTAGTCCTTTTCAATATCACATTTTAATAAATTAAGTGAATTTATTTTTAAAAAATAATTACTTAGAATATCTGATATTAAAAGTTAAGATTAGGATGTAAAGAAAAACAAATGAAAAAAAGTCTCCACAGAATTGTTACTGATTTCTGGATTATTTTCCTCCAGCCCTTGCTGTCACACATTTTTCTTTTACCGAGGGTCTGGATCCAGCTGTTTGTCCCAAAGAAGTGGGGGGCATAACCCCATTTGCACCCAAATAAATATTATTACCTGCAATACTCAGTGGCTGGCTACAGTACCTGAGTTTTAGAATTGATCAGATATTCCTTTATCAGCAGGGGTCACTGTAGGCATAGGACTATAACAGTAATTGCATACAAGGTTTTCTGTGGACATGAGGAGCAAGTCATTAAATCTGTTTTTGCAAAATGTTTTCAAACAGACATGAAGTATTTTAGCATTCAGAGCAATTTTTTCTCATGATCTTTCCTTTTCTTTGATTCAAATTCATAACATTTATTTTTTCACAACAGGCATTTCAGAAATCTGAAGTAATCATTTATATTAATAATCAAAGTATATTCAATTAAATCATATTTATCAAAATACACATCTAATTTTTGTCAAGATTGGGCAAAATTTGCATATTATAACGTACTCTGTTTGTGAATAGTTAAGTGTCTGTATATGGACATCAGTTGGATATCTTTAATTTAGTTAATGGCTTTATTATTTTTATTTTCAGATGATCTTTTAGTGCTCCATCTCTCCGACCTCATACGTATGGCATTCATGGCTGCAACTGATCACAGCAACCAGCTGCGGATGGCTGGTCTCCAGGCACTTGAAGACATTATCAAGAAATTTGCATCAGTTCCTGAGCCAGAGTTTCCAGGTCATGTGATACTGGAGCAGTATCAGGCTAATGTGAGTCCTCCTTTATATATTTAGAAAATTGTATATTTTTCTGTCAATATGTCAGTGTCAGTTTTGAAACTGACACTGGCATATTGTAGTTTGAAATGACTTGTGAATGAAGGTTGAGTATGTGAGAATGTATTGCGGACCCTAATTTATTTACCCTTTAAAATTATTTCTGTATCTCCTCTACCTATTTATTATAATTTAGTAACTGGCAGAAGATCCAAAAAATCAATAGACACTGATCCTGGAAATCCAAATATTAGGGTGAACGTTTATATTTTGGCAACCGTAATGGCCATTTCTCTGGCAGAACTAGAAATTTGAAAACAGCACTTTGATTCCATTCCAGATTGAACCTAATAAATCTGCTTTTTTCAGGGATTAATGAATGTGCCACTGTTCTGTAAATTAGGCCAGAAATCTGTGAAAGCACAGGAATGGAAGTTCAGATCTGAGCTTATTATTCCTGGATATCACTCACTTGTTGTGTGTGAGGTTGCTTAAGTCCCTCAAATCCTGTGCCTCAATTTCTTCATTCTCAAAATAGGAATGATATTGAACCCCTACTTTATAGGAGTGTTGGGACAGTTAAAAGGAGACAGCCAATTTAAAAATTGTTTTGGATCGGAATTAGTTACTTGTGACAATAGTGGATTACACTTAAAATTACTGTAACTGGAAGAGATTATATGTTTTGCTCTGTTTTTTCTGTTTGTTTCCTTTGTGCATTTGATAACACTTCGCTTATATAGTCAATTTCACTGTTGGTCCTGATCCTGCAAATATTTACATACATGTTGTCTCATTGACTTTAATGCAAAATGTAAGCACATATGTAAATGTTTGACAGATCCGGATTTCAGTTGATGAGTTTCCACAGTTTTTGTAGGGGTCTTTCACACAGCAACAGGGGAGAGAAATATTCTGTAGAACAGTGAAGAGTAACTATAAAATGATAAAAAAATTATTCAAACTTATTATGCCTCTTTCAGTTATTTAATGTTTTTAGAAAGTAGCTTGTGATCTTTAGATGAAGGGAGCTGTGTATGTGCAAAGTATTCAATTATTCTGATTCCTGCCTTTATTGTTTTGTTTTGTTAAAAGAGTACCATTTGCTGCATGACTGATTTCATGTTGTTTTGGAGACGTTAACTTTTATTGTGTTTTTGAGTTCATAATTTTATGGCATAAGATATAAAACTGAGCTCTACTTAGAGTCTACCAGACTTGACTTGAATGCATATTTTGCTGATATGTACAAAACCTGTAATATAAAATCTCCAGTTTATAATTAAACTTAAATGTGGCACATAAACTACATAAGAAGTTTTAGTTATGGTCCAAGATAATTCACTGATCCATTTCATCCCCTTCGGTGGAAGAACCTATGGGAAGGGAATTAGAAGTGATAGGGCACTCAATTCTAATTTATATAGAATTGTCCCTTCAAATGGGAGGGATTATCTGCTGAGAGAAGTAGAGAGGCAGTGCATATTCCTAATGCTGTAATTCCTGGGAAATCCATTGCAGGAGAAGACTAACTGTTGAGGCAGTGGTCTCTGATGACTTCTTTCCTCCTGACAGCACAGCTCCGACAGGAATTGGAGCAACTGTAGTGGAAGTCTCATGACTATGCTGGTTTCAACCACTGTACATTTGGCTTTGCTTTGTGCTCCCTGAATAGATCCCATGCATGCTTCACTCAGTAGCACTTCTTCACTTTTGACTTTCTCCTCTGTGTTGTTCACCACTTCATTCTTCCTCTAGTCCAGGGGTTCTCAAACTTTTTGTATTGGTGACCCCTTTCACAGAGCAAGCCTCTGAGTGTGACCCCGGTCCTTATAAATTAAAATTGATATTTTTTTGTTTAAATTTAATGGGGGCTCAGGGCTGACATTCCCCCCATACATAGCTGGGTGTTGGGGTATAAGTCCATGACCCCCATGTAACCACCTTGCAACCCCCAGTTTGAGAACCCCTTCTCTAGTCTGTTCTGCTCAGGCTCTTGTCAAATACTTTGAAAGACAGGATTGACACCATCTGTCAAGGATTTATCAAATCTCCTCTTCAACTCTGCCCTCCTTCACTCCAGTCTTTGACTTGGAGCACTCCGTCTTTCTGTCTGTCTATAATCCGTATTCCTGTCCCTTAGACCCAGTCCCTCTTGCCTCAGGTTCTCTCTTGGGCTTGCATGCTCTCTCTCTCTCAACACCAACCTCCCCTCCTATATTCAATCCCTCTCTGATCTCTGGCTGATTTCCCACATTGCTTCCCCTATCCTGAAGAGCCCTGCCATTGGCTCTGGCTACCTTTTCACCTGCCCTCTCATTTCATGTACCTAGAATCTCCCCGATAGTGCTGTTTGTTTTCGTTCCTTTGTTTCTCCCCTAGGGTGACCAGACTACAAGTGTGAAAAATCGGGACGGGGGTGGGGGATAATACAGCCTTTATAAGAAAAAGACCAAAAAATCGGGACTTTCCCTATAAAATCGGGATACCTGGTCACCCTACCCTCACCCCTTGCTTAATCCATTTCCATCTGCCTTCTTCACTCCAGTGCAACTGCTATCACAAAGATCACCAGAGACTTGCTCATACCCAAATACAAGGAATTGCTCTCTGAAAATACTTGTCTCAGAGTTCTAAGGTGTTGATTCCATTTGGTCTATTTCATACAACATCATCTGAGCTGATTAATTGTCCTCCCTGCTCCAGTGGTCTGTTTCATTGGGATTTCAACCTGCTCTTCAGCTGTGGAGCATCCAGAATCTCATGATGCTTTACTACTTAGTCTTTTCCCCATAGCTTTTTGCAAGTGCTCCATTGTTGTTATTCATTGCTCTGCTCCTTTAAAAAGAAAACAATTCTGTTGTGGTACACCAGCTCCTGTAGGAATGGAGTGTAATTAATTCTTTGAAGTCTTTGCATCTCCTCCTCCATTTCTGATTGGGATGTTTTTGTGCTCCTTGAGATCTTTCTTCCTGAGGATAGTGCTGAGTTGTCAGTGCATCCAGACCTTTGAGTCCACTTATCTTTCTCCGGCATTCAGAACACCTACTATGCTCTGGCCGAAGTTCTGCCTCCATATTGATATTTCTTGTATTTTATGCCCATCTTCTCCCATTCCACTGAGACCATTGTTTTCACTCTCAACCTCCGAGTCTAGATTACTAGTCAAAGTAGTTCGCTGGCATATCAAACTCTGAACTGGCTTTTGCTGTTCTGTGTGTGTGTGTGTGTGTGTGTGTGTGTGTGTGTGTTCTGTTCTCTCTGCCTTACCTTCTCAAAACAGAGAAGTGTCTCAGTGACTTTAAATGTTCAGTATTCATGTCCCTACTAGACTGCACAATTCGTGCTGTGCCTGAGAAAGGCTTCTGATGGTCTCAGCCTGTGAGATTTGCTCACGGATGTTGCCATGAACAATCCAGTCCCAGAAAAATGCCTGAAAGTCCACTGGTCCTCTCCACAATTCCTGTCAATTCAGTGCAAATCCAGCCATGAAAATCTCAAAAGGCTCAAACTGTCTTGAGGAAACATGAGTTGAGACTCCATGCAGGGCATAGAGATTGTTGTTGTCTCTGGGGCAATGCAAGGCTCTGCAGCAATGTATCCAAATTATGGAGATATACTACCACAGCCCAGTGTCTCAGTACTGTTTCAAACTGCATGTTAGGCAATTTCAGTGAAGCCCTTTGAAACTTTTTAGTATCAAACTTGTCCAACCAAAGCATCACTTCTTTTGGAACACTGACTTCATTCAGAGTATCTCCCAGCTTCAGGCTAACTCTGCCCTTAACTGCTGGGCTCAGCTGTCTGAGGTTATGGGTGTGACATTGCACTCCATATACTTTATGAAAATATGCTTATGAATGTGAATATGATGTAACTGGAATATTCTTTATGCAAAAAGTCTGTTGTAATGTATCATTACAAAGCTTATAATCTACTGAGATTGTTCATACTATTTGTTTGCATGTATTATTTCTGTGTCTGGAGTTAGGGGAATAATATATAAACTTGTATTACTGATGGGTAAACATATCAAGTGGAAAGCCATTAAGAGTGCTTCAGAATCAATGAACTGTACATGGCTCTGTTTACTTGCAAACCTTCCTGTCTATGTGTGAGCCAGCCCAGGAAGAATGGAGGATAGGGTCTCACAGGACATGTGACCATGCCACATGATACTGGAATCCATCTTACGTCTGGTACTTTTCCATTTAGAAGGAGGGGTGGGGACTCAGAGAGTCAAAATATTCCTGCCTTGTGCCAAAGCTATAAAAAGGGGATGGAGCAGGACAAAAGGGGCCAGTTATGAGAGAACCCCTGCTTACCACTTGAAATGTCTGCTGGATCTAACAAAGACTATACTGGGGCAAGGATTGGGCCCAAACTAGGAAGGAATCTTGTCTGTGAAAGAAGCTTATGAAAACATCACTGAGGATGAGATTTCATCTGTAAAAAGTTTCTTAATGTATTAGGCTTAGACTTGCATGTTTTTGCTTTATTTTGCTTGGTGACTTACTTAGTTCTGTCTGTTATTTCTTGAAATCACTTAAAGCCAATTTTTTATATTTAATAAAATCACTTCTGTGTATTAATAAACACAGAGTAAGTGATTACTACCTGGGGGAGCAAACAGCTGTGCATATCTCTCTATCAGTGTTATAGAGGGCAAACAATTTATGTATTTACCCTGCATAAGCTTTATATAGAGTAAAACAGATTTATTTGGAGTTTGGATTCTGGGAACTGGGTGTCTGGGTGCTGGAGACAGGTAACCTGCTGAGCTGTTTTCAGTTAAGTCTGCAGCTTTGGGGGCGTGGACCAGACCTTGGGTCTTGTTTGAGCAGGCTAGCATGTCTGGCTCAAGAAGGCAGGGTTCTGGAGACCCAGACTGGCAGGGAAAATGGGCTCAGGTAATTCTAGTACATCAGGTGACACTGTACTAGGGGGATCTCTGTGACCGAACCTATCACAATGGGCTCCACTAGTCCTTATGTGTAGTGTCGGTATCCATGGAACCTTAGAAGCAGCAGTACTTGACTAAGTATAGGCTGTAAGCTCTCCACTACCAGGGACCTGTTTAAACTATGTGCAAAGAATCTACAGTGGTTGCACTTAAATTTATTTTCTATTTTAAAAGATCCTATTGGTTTGACAAGTAATTAGAGTTAAAATGAGGAATACCAATAGCACTGGTAATAATCTCAAATGGTAGATGTTTTTAAGTGCATCTACAGAAAGACAATGAAAATAGTAATAGGGCAGAGAGCTATAGCTGTTATGGGAATAGCTCCATAATAATTAACAAGGCCTATAATAGCAATTTCATGATTCAACATTTCTGATGTGAATGATTCTCAGTAGTATGAGAGGACACTATCTTTGTCTGTGACAAAGGTAAATGTGGTTCAAAAAGGAGATGCTCCTTGTAAGGAGGAATGGATGAAAGATGCAATACAAAGGTTGGGTGGGGGTTTTTTTTGTTTTTTTTTAAGGCATAGTATTACAAATTTCTATAAGCCACATAAAGTAAGGATAACTGTTGATGGCATTTTGATGCCAAATCCAGTGCTCTGTTGTGCACTATACATTTTGTGTGTCTTTGTAAGCCTTACTGAATCTTTTTTTTCTTTTTACATAGGTTGGAGCTGCTCTAAGACCAGCTTTTTCCCAAGATACCCCTTCTGATATAACAGCAAAAGCCTGCCAGGTACAGAGAAAAATATTAAGACTGTGTAGTAACAACTTGACATATTTCAAAAGTATATGTGTGTGATTTTCTTGTTTTTGGGAAAAGAATGAGAAAAGAAAAATAATAGTAAATATCCCCAGTACTGGAAAATTTGGAAACTTATGATGTAACTTTGTTTATTAGGAGCATTGAAAGAGGCTCCAGGTAATATATTTTGTTGTTCAGTAGTGCAGAAATCGTTTGGGACATTACATTAAGAAATCTTTTTATTTTGCCTTTCTGCAACCAGTAGTAAATAGCTACATGTAAATACTGGTTTATAACTTTATTGCTATCTGTTTTTACATGAAGGGTCCAGGTACATTACTAGGGCTAGTAGGCTCTTTGACAATACTCTGCTACTAACCATAATTGAAAATGGGACTTTTATATAGTGCTGTTTGTTTTGGTTGTTGTGAGGCTAACAGATCTGTTGAGAAATAGGTATCTTTAATCTGATCAAGTAATTTGAGGTAATGGTGATTTACCATTGAATATACGGCTTAAACTCAGGTTGTGGATCTCTCGCTGAATCTAATACTGATACTATGTGTATCTATGTCCATTTCAACCTATTGAAAGTTTCTTCTGCATTCAGAGCTAAGCTGAGGAAATTAGTTTGCAGAGTTTGTGTGAAAACATTTAAAGCTCCTTTTACTGTCCAAACCTTGTCTCCCCTATTTGAGTCCCATTTATGTTTTGGTGCTGGCTAATTAGCAGGATTAGATAATTGGTGATTATCTTTGTGAGAACTTTCTATTCTGTGTCTAGAAGCAGGATGAGCCTATATGAGCTGCATCGAACTGTGTTTTTTGCTTTCTTTTGGTAGTACTGCAATGGGGTTGCTGTTTACTAGGACAGGTCTACTCCAAGCCAGGGGGTGGGATTGGGGGAGAGGGTCAATCTAAGATACTGAACTTCAGCTACGCATCTTAGGTCAACTTACCTGGGCATCTTCACGGCGGTGAGTTGACCACTGCTGCTCCTCCATTGACTCCGCTTCCGCCTCTCGTGGCGACGGAGTTCCGGAGTTGATGTGGAGAGCGCTCGGGGATCGATTTATTGTGTCTACACTAGAGGCGATACATTGATCCCCGATAGATCGATCGCTACCCGCCGATCCGGCGGGTAGTATAGATGTGGCCTTAGGGGAGGAGGAAGTTGTCCTTCGGTTAGCATTTGTGTTTCACCTCCCTTTAACGGCTTGTGAATTTGTTCTGTAGGTTCTACAGAAGTTTTCCCTGTGCCTGTCCAAGACAGGGAGCTTCTGTTGAGAGAGTGAGCTCCATTGCCACCCTAGAATTTGATCAGCAAGTATGAAAAACTTAAAAGAAACACAGAAAATAAACTGACACTTTGTGTATGTGGAGAATGTTTTCCGATTTTTTCTTTCTTTTTGGACCAGCTGCACCAGAAAGCTAAGAGAGAAACACTTTTTTTAAAAACTTGAGCCCCATGAATCTGCCTCTTTCCCCGTTCCCTGCCCAGCAGTCCCACTGCGATCACAGAATTGCCATTGTCCAGGGGAAATGTTGTAACCTGTCTGTACTGAGGGAAGGAAATGCACAAAAATCTTCCACTGCTTTCCCTCCCTGGGTGAGGGGAATCTGCTACCGCTGCTTACAATGGAGTGAGTTAAAATTCTACTGTGCCTACCTCTCATGTTCATATGTGTGTGAATATTCTGCTGTCACCTCCCCTAGATGACATAGAGGTATAAAAATTAAACTGTAATTCAGCCCTTGCAGAGGAGTGTAATATTCCATTACTTGGGAAGAAGCATAAACACAAACATCTACTTAATATTGCATGGCATATTTTACAGGTATCTGCATTATACATTGCAGATGCTATGAGATCTGCAAACACCATCTTTATGCTCGTAACTACTGACTTAAGCCGGTCTAGAGTATCATGAAAAGGAAAAATCTTAGCTAGACTGTTGTTTGTCAAAGAGGGCTATTAGGAAATGTTGCAGAAAGATTTTAACTTTGCATAAAAATCTGTGCTTGCTTGATTGTAGGTATCGTGCATCATTCTTTCTAAAAAAATAATTGAAAATGATTTTAATTTTTCTTGCTTAGGTATGTAGCACATGGATAGGAAGTGAGGTTGTAAGTGACCTGAATGATCTTCGCCGAGTTCACAATCTCCTTGTCTCCTCCCTGGACAAAGTGCAAGCAGGAAAGGGGTCTTCCAGTCAGCTTTACCGAGAGAGTGCCATGACTATGGAAAAACTGGCAGTCCTGAAAGCCTGGGCTGAGGTAAACATGCAGCATTAATATTTACCTTATACCTCAGGTTAGTTACAGTAGCATAGCTGCAACTTCTCATCCTTTTAGCCAGCTGGCCAGCCCCAAACCTTCTATCTTTTCAAGATACTCTGACTTCCTCCCACGCTCTCCAAGCTTTTGGTTCTCCATGCCTGTCTCTGCAATACTTCATCTTCTCTCTGTCTAACTTGTCCACATATATTACGTTGCTTCTATTCTCTCTCCTCCCCACAGCTGCCCCGCAGCTCCACTTTTCCTCCACCCCACCCATTATGCGCATCCACGACCCCCAGAATTTCCAGACTCTGTCAGATGTTGATTTCCTTTCCATCCCTTTGACTGTTAATTTAAAAACAAAATTCAAGAATGAGCTGGTTAAATCAAAGCATAGCTAATTAGTAGGGCCCTACCATATTCAAGGCCATGAAAGAAGTGTCATGGACTGTGAAATCTGGTGTGTTTCTCCCGTACCCCCCCTGTGAAATCTGGCCTTTTGTATATTTTTACCCTATTCTATTCAGATTTCATGGGGGAGACAAGCATTTCTCAAACTGGGGGGCCTGACCCAAAAGGAAGTTGCAGGGTTATTTTAGGGGGTTGCAGTATGGCCACCCTTACTTCTGTTCTGCCTTCAGAGCTAAGCGGCTAGAGAGCGGCAGCTGTTGGCTGCGCACCCAGATCTGAAGGCAGCGCCCTGCCAGCAGCAGTCCAGAAATAAGGGAGGCAATACTATACCACGCCATCTTTACTTCTGTTCTGCTGCCTTCCATGTGTGGTGGCCGGAGAGTGGCAGCTACTCACTAAGGGCCCATCTCTGCAGGCAGCAGCACAGAAGTAAGGGTGGCAATACTATACCATGCCATCCTCACTTCTGCGCTGCTGCTGGCGGCAGCGCTTCCTTCAGAGCTGGGATCCTGGCCAGCAGCCACCACTCTGCAGCAGCCCAACTTCGAAGGCAGCGCTGCCACCAGCAGCAGTGCAGAAGTAATGGTAGCAGTACCACAACTCCCTCTACAGTAACCATCCCACAACTCCTTTTCGGGTCAGGAACTTTACAATCACAATAGTGAGAAATTTCAGATTTAAATAGCTGAAATCATGAAATTTGTGATTTTTAAAACCCTATAACCATGAAATTGACCAAAATAGACTATGAATTTGGTAGGGCCCTACTAATTGGCCAGGAATTCCCCAAATAGGGCATAATAAACTAAAGGGCTACTGAAGCCATTGTTTGGGAATCTAAGATGCCAAAGACCATACAAGTATCTAAAAATGATGGATTTCACAAATAACATTTTGTATGGTAATTAATTAGGATGTCCATATGGATTAAATTAAAAGGGACTTGAAAGAGAAACTATCTGAATGTTTGGCTAAGCATTATAAACTGTCATTCTAGCAGTGTGAGTAGTTTGATGAAGTTGTAGAAAAATTGCTTCTTTTTTGGAAGGACTGAGCTCTCACAACTGCAACTGAAGTTGATAGGAGCAGTGAGAGTCTAGTGCCTCTGAAAATCAGGCCAAAAGTTAATATAGGAGTCAGATGAGAAATTATTGGACAGAAAATAGTTTTAAAATTTAAATACTGTGCTGCAAGACAGTCTAAATCAGTGGTGTCCAATACATTCGCCACTAGCCACATGTGAATTTTGAATTGTGGCTAATGCATGAACAATGCGTTGGTGTATTGAAGACACTTTTTCGGCAGTAAATTTTATAAAATCCAAGTACAGATCAAGAAAAAGAATGCAAAGTGTCACACTGAAGTAATTTTGTGTTAGTAGTATCTATTAAGATTTTTGTAATATCTACATGTTTTTTATATTAATTAAAAATAATTTGAAATGTCATTTGTAGTTTGTTTTTAATCCTTTTTTATAATGTGGCAAATGAGAAAAATTAAAAACCACAAGTGTGGCTAGCATCGAATTTCTATTGGAGACCGCTGGTCTAAATGATGAAATATTGTTGTAAAAATGTTCAGGTTTCATTTAACATTTTAGTCTGTATTTTTAATGGTGATGGTGCTCTTTTTGTTTGCTGGAACTACTGTATTGTGAATAACCTTTTAAATGTGGGTGTATTTAATGAGCAAGTGTGACGTGAAAGCTATTACAGAGAATCCTGAATATGGTGTGCCAAATGGAACACTCTTACTAAATGAAACAGCTCTTACTAAAGCTTTTTGGAAACCATTTGCATTACACATTTTATAATGCAAGAATAAAAGTACTGATTAAAGAGCCTACTTTGTGTGAACTTTGCTATATATGCCATTGGGCATTGTTTTATAAATTGTTATTTCAGTGAATAGAAGTAGTGAATAGTGTTTTGAAGAAGCTGAGCACAATCAGGCCTTTGTTTTCTCTATTGCATTAAAATACTGTAGTTCTCTTGCATTTAATTTCCTTGGAAATTATTTTGAGAAAATAAGGAAAGCATTAGCACTTCAGCCCGATAGTGTTGAGCTATTTTCAGCTTTGATCTGAAGCAAAGCATCTGTTGTGTGGGGACATTTATGTCTGCTATATTGCTTTTCTAAAAACGCTGCTTTTTGTTCCTATTGCAAATCTTTCCCTCCAATCTTTCTGCATATTTGCAGAAAGATTGGGGGGAAAAGTTTTGAATCACTTACACAAGGGGACACAATATGTCCCCTTGTGTAAGTGCTTCAAAATTTTCCCTCAACCCTCCATGTTGAGTACCACAGATAACATTTTACAGACCCTCTTAAGAACAGTATACAATCAAAAAAAAAAAATATGCACAAGCCTGAGCTGCACACAGTGACCTGAATGAAACTAAATTGATTTTATTCCTTCCTAAACTGATTTAAGAGTAAACTTACAAGTGAGTTGCATTGATATAACTAAATTGATTAACTAAATTAAATCTATTTAGGAAATTGGTGCATTTTCTGTGAGACGAGCCCTAACTGACACTCTTCAGGTTAAAAGTGTGATTAGCCAGATGGGCTTTACACTCTGCTGTGAATGTCAGCAACACACTCAGAGTTAGCTTGGAAATATAGACTGATAAAACCTAATAGCTTTTCCATTTTTCCTATCTTTGTTTCCCCCTGTTATGTAGCATAAAATTTTCCAGTATGATATTTTGTGGTATTTTTAAAGTATTTTCAGATAGTCACAAAAATGTAAAACTATTTGTGGTATTCCATAAGAGCTAAAATAAAGGTCATTTGTAAGTGCAATTTGTCATTTAATTGAAAGAAGGCTTTTTTTTCTTTTTAGAATTTTAAAGTAAAAATTTTGTATCTGTTTTTATAGGTGTATGTTGTAGCTATGAAAATTAAAAAGGAAGCAGAGACCAAACCAAAGCGGTCAATAAAGAATACAGATGATGAGGATGAGGATTTTGGTTCTGCAGATGAGCTACCTCCAGACAGTTTGATAACACTTGTACAGCCTGAGCTGCCTATTCTGAGTCGCCTTTGGCTAGCTGCACTGAAAGACTATGCTCTTTTGACTTTACCAGCTGAATTTGCTAGTCAGCTTCCACCAGACGGTAAGCACAGCAATTTTTTTTTATGATTATGAAAGACAGAGCGATGATCTTGGTAAAGAATTTTGGAGAAATTTTGAATTTCTTCAATAAATTACTCGCAAATTTGTTTTCCATTTAACTTAACTCTAACACTTGGATGTGTTCCTTTTTCATTATGTATAGACAAAAATCCTAAGGCTGAACTAAATGTTTTGTGTGGTGGTATAAAGTTTCATCAGCGTGCGTTTGAGATGACCATTTACTTCTGTGCAGTGAAATGACAATTGAGTTTTGTATGTCATCCCAAACATCTCATTTCATTTATACCTCTGTTTTTTCAGAAAAGTTACTTTAGAAAAATATACAACAATTGAAAATGTCTTTTGGTGCTATATTTAATATCACTTTGTCTCTAGAGTCAGGTTGTGTTAGTCACTGTGTTTAGTCTTTGAAATGACTGGAGTAGAACAAATGTTAAAATCTCTACTACCTATAATAACTGTTCTATAAATGGGACAAAATAATGTAAAGTTAGTGATTAACTCATGGAACTTTATCTCAACCATAACATTGCATTTTCACTAAAGTCCTGAAACTTTCACCATTGACGCTAATAGGAATTTTGGCATTGATCTTAATGAGTGCAGGATCATGCCCAAAGAAAATCAAATGAAGTTTCTATATTCTGTTGAGAAACAAATCCAATATATTTAACTTGAATTTCAAACTTAGTCATAGCTTTCTCTGGCATTTCAGTGACACAGATCAAGTTTTGGTAGCGTTTATCCAATTCTGATTTCCACAAAGCACTATAGCAACAGTAAAATATGCAAAAATTCTCTATGTGTAATTCATTCTAAAATTGCTCACTCTTTAAATTGAATGAAACAAGTCTGAAATATATTAAATTCCTAAAATCTCCCCATAACTTATAATTTCCACTATTCTTTTCTCTGATTATAGTTTATATAAAATATAAAGTACATATTTTTGTAAACATGATGAGTCATTTCCATGATTACCTAAGTCCATGTCTAGTTATCTAAAATAAAGTTGTCTGATAGTTCAAAGATACTGAGTATTTGTTGCTTCCATTGACTTGTGGGAGAGTTGAGTGCTCAGCATTTCTGAAAACCAGGCAACTTTATTAGATGATTAGACATGGATTTAGTCAACCGTGTTTTGAAATTTTAGCCCAAATTCATACTTTAGAATAATAAAAACAAACAAAAATACACTGAAAATATTAATGATTGAGAATTAAAATAGATGAGAATACATTAGTAAACAATATTTGAGAATTGAATAAGAGATTATAATACATGCGTAAATAATATAAATGATTACATTATGATTATTTTAATAATAGTAGTCATACCCCCGTTCTGCAAACACTTGCATTTAACTTTAAAAGATGTGAATAAATTAATTGAAGTCAATGGGACAACTTGTGCTTAAAGTTAATCATAGGCAGGACTGAGGGTCTTTTAGACTTAGTGGCATATATTGAATTTTACCAAACACATGAAGAAACAAGGTCCCTGCTTTGAAAAGCTCACAGTTCAACTCAGAAAAATACTGATATATACATGCAACATGGGTTCACACGTAAGAAAGCTTGGGATCACTGGTGAGGAAATCAATGAATTGTTGCATTCTAATCCATGGAAGGTTGTAATATATCCATAGAATTACAGTGTAGTATAACATTTTAAACAGCTGAACCAGGTTACGGTTCCATTAAAAAGATTTATTTGGATTTTACTAACTTTGTAAATTAATGAGAGTTTGTTATATTTGTCACCAAATATAGATTTTTTCAAACTTTTGGGTGTTTGTTTTTAAGCTGTTGCTTGTAAGTGGGACATAATTAAGAAATCTTAACTTTTTTTTCTTAAATAAGGAAAAGAGAGACTCAGATATAGAGCCAGTACTTGGCTTTTTATGGCTAAGGTGTCTAGCGTGGCTAATATTTCTTTTGTTTTGCTGATATTTATTAGATTGTATTGTACCCTCCTGGTCCTTTGTCTTTCTTTTTGTCAGTTTCTGAGGTCTTTGCGGATTTCCCTCAGTCATATGCAGCATAGAAAAAAGTTAGGATAGGGAGGAAATTTAGTCTCACTTCATCATGTACTAGCAAAAAATATTTTAGATCAAAGAACAGGAAGTGGTATGGGAACAGCCATAATGATACAAACGCCTGCCTGCTAGTCTTGTTGACATGGAGAATTGTACTGCAGGTAACAGTAATAAGGATCAAACTTGAATATCTACATCAGCAGATGTACTCTTTATCTGTATATGTACAATATACGCCCTCTCTCACACACACATAAATACTTTTTCTGCTAATTAGCATTTGCTTTGCTAATTTAATAGGTGGAGCATTTTACACTCCAGAGACAATTGATACAGCTAGACTGCACTACCGGAACTCCTGGGCTCCAATCCTACATGCAGTGGCACTCTGGCTAAACAGTGCAGGATTTAATGCTTCTGAGTCACCAGAAGAAGCAGCTGCAGCAATGCCTAATTCACAGAAACGTGCCTCGTCCATTATGTTAAACCAGGCACCTGGAACACCACCTACCACTAAATCTTTGCCAGAAATAAACAAAGATAGAATGCACTTGATTTTAGGTAAGAGCTTTATGATATCATATTTCAAAGTTTAATACCACAGTGTGATTGCATTAAAGGACACCATCATTTTAAAGATCTAGCCAGTTTAAAACAGACCATATGCCCATTCCAATGCTTACAGCCTGGCAACCCATCTCTCCAAAATGATTTTTATAGCTGTGAAAAGTACTGCTCCATGTCCTTTTTATTAAAATCTTCCAGATTAGTTTTATATCTGATTTTTTACATTATGTTTACAAATAAGTCATTAGGTAGCTACACAGTATATTTATTACAGTTCAGATGATACAAATCATGTTCTCTAGATGTGTTCTTTCTATAATTTTAGAATCATGAGGTAGATTAAATTATACCTGGGGGTGCTGGGGGTGTTGCTGCTTGAAGTGGTTTCCACTATATACAGGGTTTACAGTTTGATTCAGTGGCTTTCAGCAGCCCCCTCCCCACTCGCCCCCCAAAAATTGTTCCAGCACCCCGATCATACTTCCTGATCAGATCATAATTCAGTAAAGACCTGTATGACATTAGCCAGGTCACTTGGCCTATTCTGTGCCTCAGTTCATCATGTGTGGAATTGGGGATAGTACTGTATTTCCTACTTCACAGGTGTGTTGTAAGGAAGGCATCTGTTAGTAGTTGAGGCATTCAGGTACTATAGCGATGAGAGCTATGGAAATGTCTAGGTGTATAGATTTGTAGAATTTGGAATAGATGCCTTAGCTGTACGTTCTGTGTTTATCTGTGTATATCTTTCAGTAGTTTTTGACCCATGCTATACCAATAACTTAGCAAAACAGTGTTGCACTGACATAATTAATTCTGAGACTTTTGTACAATAAACCCAGAGACACATTAGTTGTTAAGAAAAAATAATATTTATCTTTTCCTTTAAATAGTAGCAGTCTCTAATAGAGATGGCATGTACTGTAATTAGAGTATTTGAATTTTAAACATTTGTAATAATAATACAAATGTTTGTTGAAGAATTGTGTGGTGTATCTGGGTCATACCTGAAAATAAGATTTCTTCTATTGCTTTTTATTATTTCCAATTAAAATATTATATTATAAAAAAACTTAAAAACACAGTTAAAAGTGGCAAATTTTTGTCATTTGCTTTTGCAAATCTACAAATTAAAAATTAGTTTCCTTTCCAGATCTATAGGTTAGTGACCAGATTATTTATTATTTACTGTCTCAGTCTTGGTTTTACTGGGAAAAAGTGACTGGTCTGGCATTTTTAACATGAAGAATATCTCTGTGGCAAAAATAAAACATGAGTATAACTTTTGTGTTTTAAAAAAACCCAAAATAAACCCAAATTCTTCATAGTTTAAATACTTAAATATGTTATAAAATAGCCCTCATCATATTGGTATAGAAATGAATTTTTTTGTTTTTTTTCAGGTGTTAGTATACAATTCCTCTGTTCCCCCAGGCCTGAGGAGCCTGTTGAACATGTTACGTCTTGTTTACAGGCACTGCATACTTTACTGGATTCCCCTTGTGCTAGAATTCACATTGCAGAGGATCAGGTACAGTACATAGGCCTAATAATATGTTACTGATGTTGGAATTTCAGTGGCTTATTCTGTTTTTAGGGGGGGAGTGGTGTGTTCAGTGATTAATCTGTATTCTGTTTACTTCTGCATCCCTGAAAATTAGAGGTAGTCCAAAACTAGGGGGAAAAGTTGCTGAAATGTAAGCAAATTCAAAATGTTTTTTTTTTGTTTCTTTTTCTGTAGATTTAAAAAAAAATATTGGTTATTACTTTAAATTTTCAGCAGTGATATTTTTAAAACTGACGTATTAAAGTTGCAAATAGAAAAATAACAATAACAGAAAAGCTCCAATGATGTTTTGCAAAATACAAAAAGTGCTACATTTTTTTCATTTAAAATTTTTTTCTTTCATTTTCAAAAGTAGGCAGTTCAGAAATGTTTTTTTTTCAAAAGTTCCATTTTTGAATGAAGAACAGATTTCAATGAAAAATAATAGCAGTTTAAAAAAATTTGAGACGCTCTACTGGAAATATTCTTCAGTCATTATGCTCAATATCTAACATACTGGATTCTCCTAGAGAGAGACATGAATTCTAAATTCAAGAAGGAAAACTTTATAAACAAAACTCAATGTTGTTCATAGCAGAAATATATTGCTGTATCTTAGAGGTTATGGGATCTGTTTAATTTGCCATGATGTTTTGGTGTAGGAATAAGTGGGATCTGTAAAAAGCTTTTCCATTTTAATTGGTAGCTAATGTTTAATTTATAATATCTTCAGATTTACTGAATTGCTCATGGCAGTGGACTTATCACCTCATTCTTTTTTCCTTAATGCCTGATAAATCACAGCAGATGATCTACCTTATGATTATCTCTGACAGAGACTGTACACTTTTGTAGAACAGAAAGCTTTATAGGGAAAGTAGTATGGAAGTCCTGTAGCAACACTGTAGACCAAATATTCTTTCTCTTTATTTACATTTACTTTGATTTTTGCTAGCCACAGAGATGAGGGTGAACCATTGTGTGTTGTCCCATCCCCTGCTCTTGAGTAAGTGGCATAAAATCCATGATCAACCATTCAGATCACATGAACTCAGTGGGCCTAATGCCACTTCTCTCATAGTATCACAACCATGTCACAGATGTATTCAAACAGTTTGTTTTCATGGGTCTTCATCTTTTAGCAGCTTTCTGGTGTTTACAAGGGCTTCAATTATTTATTAATTTGTGGGGAAAATACACTACTTACTGGATAAATCTGGCAAAGTTGTATCATTGTCACCTTTGTGCTCCTGTGTGCGTGTGGTTGGTTACTTTGGCCAGGGGAGGCTTTCCCTTCAGCATCAGGTCTGCATATCCCCCAGTAGACTCTAACATTCGTTTTGAAGCAGTTGAGGTGAAAAAATATATTGTTTTTAAAAAAAAGACAGTAAATTGCCAAACTCAGCCAAATACATCCATTTACTACCATTAGGCTTGTGTATCGGCACACTTGCCCATTTTTAAAATTTTTTTCTCCTTTTGAATCTTACCATTAAAACAAAAATGAGAGAACAATCCTACTAGAAATCCTTTGTGTTTCTCAAGCGTAGACATCCTAAACAACAGTTTGCATGCTCTTGGGATTATATTTAACCATTTTTGTTCTTTTAAAAAATCCCAAATTATGGTGAATGGAAAAACACTCATTTAGAGTAAATAAGTGATATAACAGGATAAAAGGTGGGGCATATGCAGAAGTGAAAAACACTTTTTAAAACTGAGAAAAAAAATATTCTGTGGCTAAGAATAACAGTATATTAAGTAGAAACCATTTTTGCTGATTAGCGGTGTGTGAACCATTCATTTTTTTAATTTACATTTTTTAAAAAAACTTTAATTTATTCTAGCTCCTTGGTGTTGAACTTTTGAGTGTGCTGCATCGCCTCTTATTAACCTGGGATCCTCCTTCAGTCCAGCTGCTAGTTACAGGAGTTGTCCAGCAGATCGTGAGAGCAGCTCAAGATTACTTGCAAGAAAAAAGGAACACTCTAAGTAAGACTTGAAAAACAAACAAAATTAAAATTGTTGTTTGCATTTGCATAGGAAAAAGGCAACAAGTTTCCTCATTGGGAGAAGAACTCAGATTTATAAAAGTGTGGTTCTTCTCTGAAAACTGAGTAGGTAAAAATGGCTACTCCTTATCCCATAGATCTGTTCAGTGTATTCATAGTTATGCCCTCAGTTATCTTCACTGACCCTTTTCTCGGGGTGATTGTGGGGCAGGACAAGGGCTTACTGCTTTTTACTCCTGTTTGTGCTGTAGAAAGAACCAACACAGTTAAGAGAGAGTGGAATGCATTTTATTCCTTTTTCTGCATCAATAAAATTGTTTATTAAAGCCCAGTAAGTTACTTCTTTCCAAACCCATTCAGGCACCAGGACAGTACATGTGTTCACTAAAACATCATTTGAATTCAGGGGAGTTGCATGGGGTATTGAGGGCATAATTACTAGACTTTATTACTGACAATGGCAAAGGAGAGAGAACATAGCTTGTAAGTCTGCCACTCAGAAAATCTTGTAAACTGAGCACATTTGATACTAACATCATAGAGACAGTACACAGAATCCCACAATACTATTTTGAGAGTCACATTTTAGATTGGAATTGCACTTTAATATTTTTTTTTACAAAAATCTTATTTGTTTATAACTAAGATAAAGACAAAAAACTATTTTATTAATATACTTCACATACTATTGTGCCTGGTAACATGCAGAAGTTGGCATCTTTTGATGATACCACAGAGTTTTTTAAGAAGTATGAAACGCAGCAACTGTTTTCAGACATTGTAATTATCAAATGTTATCAATTTTTGGGCTTGTTATGGAATTTTAAAGTGATAGTTACAATCACAAAACCTTTAAGGCAATTTAAAACGCCCTCCTCACATTTTAACTTTAAAAGTAGTATTTTTCTTAACATGTGTGATCTGTCAGACATTATACATTGAGAAGAGCTAGAGGTTCACATTAATGTATTATCTACCTTCTACTGTATTTTATCTAATATTTATTTTGAGTTCTTTACTATTTAACCAAATGTCTTTCACTGCAGATGAAGATGACATAAAGGAAAAAGAAATGTGCCTTGTGTTAGGAGAAGGTGGTAAGACTGGTGGTCTTGTGCCTGGAAAATCTCTCGTTTTTGCAGCCATGGAACTACTAATGTTTATCTTAGTACGGCACATGCCATATCTAAGCCCAAAAATGTCAGACTCTCCAAGCCATGTTTCTGCCAAACCCCAGCTCTCTGAAGAAAGTGCTCGCCTTGTGGCTGCCACAGTTACCATCCTATCTGACCTGCCTTCTCTGTGCTCTCCAGCCGGTACTCTACTATAACTTTCCTATGCATAACTGAATGTGTTTGATGAGAAATATAAGACAAATCCTGTCGTTCGAAATGAGCAGATGACACAGCAGTAACTAAAAACGTTACCTCAGTTGCAGACCACTTTAAGTGAAGCTAATTTATTGATGGGGAGGTTTAAATTCTAGAGCAATCTAAGGGTACCCGCTCTTCAGGTCATGGGATGTCAGGAAAATTGCAAAATCAAAACTTGCACTGTATGCCCCGTTCTTTCGAGTGCACCAGAGGGGTGTCTCATGTCTGCAAGACATTACACTGACGTTGCAGATGTTTAGCACTTCTTGGTGTTGAGCCCGTAGTGAGGTGCAAAGTTAATACCAATTCTAAGGAAAATAATTTCTGAAAAATATTTGGCCTGTAGTCCAAATCAGTGATTCATGGATGTCAAATGTTCAGTTAAAAATAAAATGTTTTATAAGCTAGCCCAGAGTCTTGCTTTGCTGCCATGCAGGAACCTATGATTTGATTCCTGGTCCCATTTTTTTCTTGCTTTCAGGGATGACTGAGTAAAGGACTGTTTGAGAAGCAGCATTACTCATTCCCTGCATGGAATAGAGCACTTTTATCATTAAGTAGTGACCTTCCAGGCCAGTTAAGGAATTATATTGATGGCCGCTACAAGGGAATTTTGGCCAGGTTTTCTCAGCCAGAAAGCTATCCACTCAGGCTCATGGCTCTAAGTATGAACTGGGGGATGGATGAGTACAATTTCTGTGTGCGTGGGCTCTTTTTGGCTCCAGTTAAGATGCAAAAGAAGCCCTAATCAGGGGAAAAGAATCTGTTATCTATCTATCTTTGGTGCTTTGTGGCCCCCCTTTACCATAATATCTGACCATCTCACAGTCTTTACTATATCTATCCCTTGTGAAGTAGGGAAGTATTATTATCCCCATTTCACAGATGGGAAACTGAGGCATAAAAAAAGGCAATGTGACCTGCACAAGCTCATACAGGAAGTCTGGGGCAGAGGAAAAAATTGAACCTGTATTTCTCCAGTCCCAGACTAGTACCCTAACCACTGAACCATTCCTTCTCTCTTTAATGGATTTTTAAAACTCATTCCTTGTCAACCTAGAGCAAATTTTTAATGGCTGAGTTATAAATCCCTGAGATGCTGACAGCTTTTTAACTACATTAGCACAAATGATTCCAAATTATGTAAATTGTCATATAATACATTTAGAATATAAGATGATGTCTCTCAATTGTTAAAATATTATTGAATTATATAAATTATAGTTCATTTTGATATATACATAGCTAACAAGAGATGTTCCACTAAGGAAATATAAAGAAATTGTGGACCATTCCTGGTGTTAGAATTAACTGCAAGAATGCACTTTATTTTTTATTTCAGGATGTATGACAATACTACCTACAATCCTATTCCTGATTACAAGAGTATTGAAAGAAACTGCAGTAAAATCAGTGGATAATCAGGTGTCACCACCAGTCAGTGCAGCTCTTCAGGCAATAAAAACTATTGTAACTCTTCCAATGGCTAAGACCGAGGAAACTCATAAGCAATGGACAAGTCTTATCCGCAGCACTCTGGCATCTATCTTGGACTACTCCCAACCAGGTAACACGTTTACTCTCAACCAGTTAAGCAGCTTAAAGCTAAAGCTTCTGTTACGGAGACATGAATGTTATGTGTTTGTATATAATATATTCTAGGCCACATATCAAGTCAGGATTATGGGGACGAAAAGCTGTTACTAACACAGATAGCATAGCTTGTAAAACAGAGAAAAGATCCAAGTGCAAACACAAGCCTGCCTAAACTCTCTGCATTATAGACAACTGTATATATAATGTAGGTAATACTGAATGCAATGCCAATTTTAGAATAATACAGCCTTATCTCAGGGCAACACACTCCATCTTCATCCTTCTTGACCTCTCAGCTGCCTTTGACAATACTGATCATACCCTTTCTTGAAATCTTGTCCTTACTTGGCTTTCACAAATTAGTTCTCTCTTACCTCTCCACTCATTTCCTCGCTGCCTTCTTCAGCAAGCTTCCCACCCTAATCCTGTTTCTATAGGTCTCTCACAGGGCTTGGCACACTTACATTCTGTTTCTGCACATTTTATTTAGGTAACCTTATCAACACACACACAGCTTCAACTACCATCTCTGTACCTTTTGACTCACAAATTTACCTCTCCATTCCTGACCCCTCTCTCTTCTACCAATCCTGCATCTCAGCCTGTCTCTCTGAAAACTCCTAGACATCTCACAACCATGTTAACAACCTGTCTTCCTTCCCAAACCCTTCCTCACTTTCTGTTACTGTTGACAATCCATTCTCCCCCATGTCACCCATGCCCATAAACTAGGAATCATCTTTGATTATACCCATCTTTTCCTTTTACCCCAAAATATCTGCCTGCCCAGAGAGAATCAGATCTCAGCAACCAAAATGGTGTATAGGGAGAGAGCCAGTGGCTCAGGTAGGCAGAGCCATAATTGTATCGAGCTGTATGCAGTAGATGAAACTCAATACCTGGAATTGTGGTTTAAGGAAACTGGAAGCGAGTGATGCTTTAAGAGAATCGGTATAATAGGTTTCATGTTGTCTTCATCATAGTGAGCATTACAGTAATTCAATGTGAAGGTAGTAAAGGCATGGATGACTCTGGCAAATTCACATCAGAAAATTGATCACAATATAGTCTAGCATAATACAGAGGGGTAAAAAACTAGCCACTGATATCACCGGGGAATCAAAGAGAAGTGAGGACCCAAAAGCATCTCTAGATTGTAAATCTCCTTGACAAAGGACTGAGTGACCCTTTCAGTAATGGGAAAAACTGTACCTCTGCCACAACCCTAGATGCCTCCCCTGGCCTACCAGCAGCATGTCCATCTTGTCTACACTGACTTCAAACAGAGACAAAAGAGTAACTACACTACACTATCCTTTAGGATTTTTGAGAGGAAACAATCATTGGATTAAGTTTTCCAGGCCAAACCCATATTCATTTTCAGTGGCTTCATTAGTTACATGTCTCATCAAACTTCTCTCTCCCAACTTCACCTTGGCTCAATGGCCTTCAAGCCCCCATTTCCACAAGCACCACTGACACTTATTGAAGACCTTCTGTGGACTTTATGAGATTTCATTTAACTCCTTGCAAGATTCATGCACTGAGGCAAGGATTTGCAGGCCTTCAGTTCACTTTTCAGGACCGAATGAAGTTGCACACTTCACCAATTTAACAAAATGGATGGTGTGATTTTAACAGACTTATTAACGCAGTCAACTCATAACTAATCATAACTAATTTTCAGCAGAACACTCAAGAACGCTTCTTCTTAGTACAGGCTACTCTCATACTAGATTTTAGGTTTCTGCATCCCAGCCATTTCAGCTGCAGAGGCTGTTTTGAAAGGGTTTGCAAAAGACTTGGTAATAATGTGGACAGTATAATGTTTTGTCCACCATCTTTCTGCTCAAAAATAGCATAGCTGTATTTGCTTAAACTTTAAAAACAATAAAAATATACCTCTGATCAGAGACTAAGCATGAATAATTTAGGCTGCATAGGTGGAAATTTCAAGAACTTCTAAGCATTTTAAAAGAGAAGATTAGACTAGAGTTAATCATTTTAAACAATCTCAACTATATCAGTCACTATCATTAATAGTAACAATGTGACTCTGGTAGTGGTGAATAGACATCTATTTGAGTGTAATTGAAGTCTTTTCAAGTGTATCTTTGTTGTGAATTATTCTAGTACACTAGGATTTACTAAACAAACTCCAAAACCTTTTCACATTAAGCTCAGCCTGCTTTTCTTTTTGTTTTTCAGAGGGCACTAAGTCTATTACTGATGAAGTAAGCATGCTTACAGCGATTGCTCTCTTCCTTTGGTCTGCAAGTATGGAAATAATTGGAGTGCAGTCCTTGCAGAATGGCTGTATTAACAGATTTAAAAATGCGTTGAATTCCTGTGATCCTTGGGTAAGCTCATTATGTGGGAGTGTGCACAATATTTTAAGTGGTTGACACAAAGTAACTAGGAATAATGTTACATTTTCTGAATTCTATAATCTCTGAAATCTGTAATTTCTTCACTTCAGAAAGTAACCAGATCCTAATGTTAAATTAACCATCAGAGCTATTGGCACTTTTGAAGTAGGACTTTCAAGTTTCTTATGCCAAATTCTTGATTTATACAGATTTATAAAAGTTACATCTTTGTTAATATAAGAAATTTTAGGAAGGAAAATACCACTGGGCCAAAAACATCTAGACATCCTCTGTTTTTTTTTTTAATACTACTTCCTCATAATGCTACTCAAAACGCCTTTTTCCATAGATAAAGATTAGGTCCCAAATTTTGCAGTAATTCTCCTACTTATAGACACAAATTTTGTACATATATATATATATATATATATTACTTACATGTACAAAACCCAGTCTGAGTGTGCAGTTTGGGTATGCAGACATCTGATTTGCATATGCATATCATTTCAGAGGCCCTCTGAAAATGGCTACTTGTTTGTTGCAAACTCATTTATGCTTTTTGTTTTGTCTTCTCTTTCAATTATCGTTTTCAACTAATCCATTGCAAAAGTGATAAATTGTAGCCTGAGCTGGTTCAGACATGCTCAGTTAGGATGAAGTGAAACATAATTGCCATGTAGAAATCAGTTCGTTGGAGCAGTTATACAAATGTGCAGATAAGAGCTTACAAAGTGTAATTTTAGGTGAAAGAATGTTTCCCAAACTCATGTAACAGAAGGTCCTGTAGTCCCAAAGTCAGAGAACTCAACTTTAGGCCAGTACATATATACCTGTTCGCCTGTTGGAGAGGCTGATGGGTTAGGGACTGAAGCCTCCCCATGGCCCCTTTTTGTGACTTCCTGTTTGATGGACTTCACTTGTTTGCTCTTCCTCTCTCACAGATTGAGCTTTTCTCATCACCAGAGAGGGAGACAGTCAACAATTCATGCAATATTATCGGACACATACAATTTACAGTTGCACTTAAACTGAATACTATTTGCTTGAAAGGAACAATGAAGAGAGAGAAACTAGAGGAGATAAAGGGAGATATATAAAGAAAATCATCATCAGTTCCTCTCTTACCTAAACGAGGGCTGAGCTGAGTAGTATTGGTTATAAAGGTTAAAAGTTGGCAGTGCTAACTTCTCTGAGCTCTCTGAGTAAGACAAGATATCTAAAAGAGAACTGCTTTCCTTCTATTCCTCCTTTAGGGGAGTGGGCGCGGGAGGAGAAAAGTGTGTCCATGTCTAAGAAAGAAATGTTTTACATAGTCCACTTCTTTGCTCCCAGCCCTCACCCTATCCAGTTATATAAATGTTTTGAATTGTTATCTCCAAACTTTATTTTTTGATGTAGGTTTAAACTTCTTCCTCTATTTTCTCCACTGCTCTTGGGGTTTTCGTATAGGTTTTCTGTATAGTGTTTCCACCACACAGGCACTCAGAGATTTCCTGAGGAGAAAAATATAAAGGCATTTAGAACTCTATTCCCCATGAGAGTCCTTCTCTGCAGTGGAGTCATCTGTGTCCAGACTGAACTGGGGTCTTATGCTCTGTCACTGTTCAGTGGTTTGCCAAAGCTTGACTTGCTGGAGTTCTTAAAGTGGGAAACGGTTTAAGACCATATCTCTTCTTCCATTTCAGTAGTCACACTTACAGGAGCTCCTGATGGAGACACTGTTGAGAAGGAGCCTTTACATCTGTCCATACTCAGCTCTGTATAGAGCTCAATCAAGAGAAGTTCATTTCTCTCTTCCGTTTAAGGAAGTTCTCTGCCTTTCTCATCTAGCCAATAATGAACACACTCCCAGCACAGTTTCTGTAATAACAGAGAGCAGTTTAATATCAGTCATACTTTGTTTTGTATGTCCACAAGGGAAATATACTCTAGATTGCATTGTATTATTTATTTTATTTTTTCAAAACATAAAATGGCAATTACAGCAGCCGCTCGGTGGACGCACATTAATGATAAATGGACATACATTTAAAAATAAGCTGAAATGATATAAAAGAGGGAATTCTTAAAAAAATACTTGTACTGCCAAAGACTAGTGCTCCACCACTGAAACAACAGCCTCAGGCAAAAGCCTGAATGGATAGCTGTGCTTTATATTATACCTTCCAGTTAGGAAACTCAGGCTTTGTTGGACAAACAGAAGTGAACTGCAGAATCAAGAGCTCTCAGCTAAGAAGCCCTTGTCCCTTCATTCCATCCAACTTATCTCAGAAAGAGCTCTACAGATACCAAAGTGGATTCAGATCCTGATCCTGCACCATTAGAGTTAATGGAAGCTTTGCCATTGACTTAATCATAGAACATCAGGGTTGGAAGGGACCGCAGAAGGTCATCTAGTCCAACTTCAGTGAGTGTAGGATCAGCAAAGATTCTACATTTGAGCACAGATTAAAAGAACTGTGGATCAAAAGCTGGCATAGGGCTCCTGCTGAAGTCTAGGAAAGCTTTTACCTGCAAATGTGAAGATTTTGTTCTTAAGTATGTGCAATTTAAACAAAAGCTAATGAAAGGCTGTGTGGTAAGTCACTTCAAGAATTTGAAGAGTCAAAACAAGAAGGATGGAAGAATATTATTTATAGTTTTATGGGAGTACAAATTGAAGTAACCAGTTGAAACTGGTCCTAGAATTTAGGTTGAATATCAGAAAAAATGTCCTGAGATGGAAACTGTGGAGAGCATCCAAATGGAAGTTGAGGAAGTTCCAACATATTGGTGGCCTCTAAATCTGAATTATACAGAATGCTATCAAATCTGTTGCAAGGAATTAACCCTGCATAGATAACAAGATAAACCAGGTAACCTAATAGGTCTCATTCATCCTTACTTTCTATGATTCTACGATCTAGAAGTTTAATTTGTAATCTTATCTATACCTCCAAGTTTTCTGCCACCCCAATATGTGCTCAGTTTCAGATTGATCTCACAGGTCATTAGTACATTGAATAATACTGCTCCAAGTCCCTGTGGGCCCCTGCTTGATAACTCATTCTGTATGGTGTTATGAATATGTCCAACTTCGTAGCCCGGTTTCTGGATTATCATATGGTATTCAAGGCCATATCTCTCCAATTTGTCTGAGATTCCTGTGTAGTAGTTTGGAAAAATCCCTTTTAAATACCAAATCAAACACAGTTTGACACAGTTTTAGAATATCAAGAACATGAATTAGTTTTCCATAACCTATGTTTTGTAATTACCTTAATTTACTCTAATACTTCTTTTAGGCTGTGGGGGCACCCCTTTGCCTTTGTGGAATTGGGAGGGAACTTCAAATGACTCCTCATATATATCCAGAGTTATTGCTAGTAGTTCTGTTATTTATTCATTCAGCTCCCTGTGGACTCCAGAATGCATCCCATATGGCTGATTAGTATATTAACTATTCTTTAACTTTCCTATCTTACCTAGTTTCACTTAGTCATTGCTCTCTTGTTTCCTGCATTTGTTTCCTAGTTGCACTCCTTTTTCTTCTATTGAAAACTGAGTAACAGTATTTTTAGCAACTGAGCCAGCTGTTAGTCCTTTGCTGTTTTCTGCCAATTTCAGTGGTTTTTTTTCCTTTATTTCCTCCAAAGCATTTTTATGTTCACACAAAGATATGATGGATTGTATTGCCGAGTGCCAAGCCAATATACAAATCCAATAAAATGTATTTATCTTGATTAGGTTCAAGCCAAGTGTTATCAGCTTTTACTTTCTGTATTCCAACACACCAACCGTGCCCTGTCAACTCCATACATCCATTCATTGGCACCAGTAATGGTTGAGAAACTGAAAGCTGTAGAAAGTAATCGTCCAAACAGCAACACAGAGCTTTTAGCAGTCCAGGAAGGAATTAAAGTCCTTGAAACCTTGGTTGCCCTTGGTGAGGAACAGAATAGTAAGTATTTTCTTTTCTGTAGAACACTAATAACTCTGAAGTACAACTTTTTACATCAGGAATGTTGCAGTTAAGTATTTGGTGGTGGAGGTGATACATTGACAATGGTGGTTGAAATTATGCAAAATTGTATTCTGGCTTTACGTGACCAGGGCCATTGTATGCCAGGATTGCACTAGCACTCCTGCCTCTTGTGGTTGTAAAGAAACCTTCCAAATGTGGTGTAGTATTGTCGTCTTGTGCTTGCATATGGAAAAAAGTAATAGAGAGCTGCGAACTGCTCCAATTGTTACCTCTTTCACTACTGATCATTTTAGCACACCGAGTGCCTGTTTAACTATGTATTTCTACCAATACTACACCCATCACCAAAGTTATTTGATTATCTGGAGAAACAGCTACGCTGGGTTTGGAAGGGCTGTTTGAAATTGTGGGCAAGTCTGAGGAGAGTAACATCATTTTCTGCAGAAAAGAATATTCATATAATATTTTAAAATTCAGTTATGTTAAAAATGAGTCTGCATTCGGAAACCAATTAACACCACAGAGACATATGTAAATAAGATTACTGTTTTCAACTTTTTCCCCAATGATACTCATCCACATTAAAAACAAAAACCCAAATACAATTGGCAGAACTTGCTCAAGAGCCATTCTGGTTTTGGAATAACTGAGCTGAGCAAGTGTGAAATGAGAGATTAGTAGAAATGTCTGGGGGAATGTTTTCTCCACTGTCTGATTTTTGTTAACATTAGTTAGAGCCAAGCACATCAGTCCCTCTGCTTACATGAGAGCTCAGTTCACATTTACCCCAAAATATAAGAACATAATGAGTAATATTCTGACAAATCCTTTAACCAGAAATGTTTGTTATGAATTTAAATTTTATAGTCTAACATAATTATTTATTTTAAACAAAATAAAGCTGTAATTAGATTATTCAAAATATCAGTAGCAATGACTGCTTTAGTTTACTTTTTCTTTTTTGCCAAGAACAGTTTTTCTTGCTGTCTCATCTGATCTCACAAGCTAAGCACACCTGGGCTTAGATGGGAAGCTTTCAGAGTCTTGGCAATTTAGTAGAGGACTTTCTTCTGAGTCTTTCCTGAGCCAGTGCTCCAACACAAGTGGTGCTGTTTTATTGAAGATATAATCTTTCAAACAAGATGTAGAACTAAAGTCCTAACCAAGTGTAGTCACTAAAGATACCAGGAAGCTCTTCACAAAAGTAATGACAATAAATACTACTACTTTGTGTTTACATAGCATCTTTGATTTTTGGCTCTCAAAATACAGTACTGTACAAATGCACGTCGATCTCTCTGTGTGAAAGATTAATAGTATGCCCATTTTACAAATGGGGAAATGGATGCATAACAAGAATAAGTGATTTGCTGAAAATCACGGAATGAGTCAGTGACAAAGACCGGGTCTAGAATGCAGGAATTCTGATTAATAAAATCCTTTCTCTCTCACTAAACCATACATTCAGAGTAAGAGGTATGCCAGTAGCCTAGTCAAATTCCAAACATGGTAGCTATATTATCCTAGCAATACTTGTATTTCCCTACTGCATTTTCAAAGTGATATGGAGGTACTCTTCATTTTGTGTCCTAAACTGCTATGTCATACTCCCCATGATGGCTGCTTTACAAAAGTAAGATGAAGCGATTTCTCAGTCTGTAAAGACCTGTCGGATCCTTTGAGGTACAAGATGCTTTACCAGTTTAACACGTTTAACAGTGAGCACTATCAGGCTGTACACTAGTCTCCCCAGTGAAGAGGTTGGAACAGAACTGAAGTGTATTAAACACTAGAAAATGTGGAATACAGCCAAATCCTGCACTGGCTAGGAAAAAGGCTGGCTGTCCTGAAAAAAGGTCTTCTGCATCTCAGATTCCTTGGATTTTATTATATTATTGCTGTGTTTTGTTTTCAGCTTTGATTGTAATAGTTCTTTTATAGGCACAGTATTATTGCCACAATTCATTTTCCACATATTTTTCGTTTCTAATCTATTATGCTTTTTTCTTCTTTCACTTTCAGGAGTCCAGTTGCTTGCTCTTCTAGTTCCAACTCTGATCTCTTACTTACTGAATGAAAATGCTTTTGCTTCTGCATCTGCAGTATTGAAAGATCTTCATGAATTTGCACTCCAGAATTTAATGCACATTGGTCCCCTCTACCCTCATGCTTTCAAGACAGTAATGGGAGCTGCTCCTGAATTGAAAATACGTCTAGAAACTGCAGTCCGAGCAAGTCAGGCCAGCAAAGCAAAAGCAGCTGCCAGGCAGCCACCACCCACAATACATTCTGTCCCAACAATTAAACTTAAAACTAGCTTTTTTTGAATTATTTTGTGTTATTATTTTGGGGATAATATCTACAATTAAAAGTCAGGAGCACTACATCATTCCTTATGTGCTACTGCATATATGTCTGTATTTTGCATTGTTTGTATGTCAGAGGCAATCTAATAGCTTTATGTGTAATTACTTGAAATGTGTGCATTATAAGGGAAGTAGTGTTACAAGTATTTATATAGATTTTTAAGAAATTGAATTTGTTTGATCATATTTGTGAATCTGTTATAAATTATCCATCAAAAAAGTGTCATCTGTCCTTTTAAATTGTGTTGTTGTTTATTTTTAGAACACTGAGTCAAACCTTGCAAATGTAAGGTAATGTTTTTAAAAGCTAGTTAATGCTATCCCACTGTTGTACCAGCACAGTAACACAGCAGGGTTGGAGTGGGCGGAGAAACCAGCGTTCAGTATTTACTATTTATCTTTGGAAATTTCAGGTGTAATCACTTTTTTCTTTTTCTTTTTTTAAAACCAAACCCACAAACCTGGTGAAGTTGGGGTATATCAAACCTATAATTCATTTCAGGTCATGCAAAATAAAAAAAAGCAAGAATTGGAAAAGATTGTTTATCTTGGAAAAGACTGCAATCTAGCATCCTGTCAAAATAAGATGTTGTTAATGTTTTGGTATGTTTCTCTCTTTCAGATCAGTTTCCATGCCTGAGAGTTAATAAACGGATTCAAAGAACCAATCCCCCTCCCCCATCTCTCACTAAGATAAATAGAAAAATGCATTGGAAATAAGGTTTATAAGTGGGACCTATGCCATCTGCATTTCTGTGGCTGTGGAATTTGCCCGTTGCAAAGGTTCCTGTGGTAAACTATTTTACTACTCTGCCCAGATCCCACAATTCAATGTTCTGCTTACTTTGCCTGGATTCTCAGACAGAGGGAATAGCACTGTTACCTGCTACAAGATTTGACTATAATGGGAGCCATTGGGCCGTATCTCCTGCCAGACTTCACAAGGGGCTAGTGGAGAACCTTCTTCCTGCAGCCAAAGGGAAGGGGCTAGAGCTCTCACACACCTTTCTTAGTGTCAGGAAGAAGTGGAAGGCATAAGGCCATGTATTCTGTGCATATCAGACCTACAGTTTCCGGCAAGGGTCCTGATTTATTCAATGCAGTGGTGCTCAGTTTTCCTTGGTAAACTGGGAATTATGCAACATTGTGAAATATACAGGAAAATACTGAAGTACAGTATTTTTATTGAATTATATGTTAATGCTTCTGTTCCTGTCCATTTTAAAACTGAGTTGAAATCTCTGCATTTTAATGTCTCTTACACTGCTTTAGAATTCCCAGTTTGCCACATAAATCAGGGTCCCTTCCTATATAGGTTTGTTGTGTCATACAACCTATAGGGTTTTCATAATGAATGTAGGTATGTTTCTACCTCCATCTTTGTTGTCCATTCAGGTGTTCCTGTAACAAGTCAACGTACAAGTTTATTTATATAATTTGAGAAGTGGATTCTAAAATTTATATTGTTGGAACCTCACAATAAGAAATGAGTAGTTATCAGAATTTAATCGTATGATTAATATTTGGCTGAAATAGGTATGGATTCTGATCTTGCCGTAGGCATTTACCCATCTCTTTCTTCTAAATAGAAGATAACCCACTGTGATAACCCTTTCTTTGAGTGTCTGTGCAAGGGGAAGTGAAAGAACAACTGTAATTAAAACCAATTAACTAAGAACAAGATAGTTCTTTCACCCTGTCACAGTTAGTTTATGCAAACTCTTTACCATAATGTTATGTTTAGAAAAGAATGGTGTGAGCCCTGTGTTCCTGCAAACAGTTACTATAGGATGTATCTTTACTCCCACACTTTGTTCCATTAATGTAATCGGACTAGACATGAGCGTAAAGACACATGGAGTAATGAACTGTTAATAGAGCAAAGCCCAAAGTGAGGAAAGGGTGGCAGCAAAGAATTATTTGCTTTATTTTTCCTTTCTATACACAGTGATACGTTAATTAAAATTTACAATATAATTCATAATTTCAAAGCTGAAACAGTAAAAGCTCATTTGAATAAAAGAGTAAGCTTTTTAACATTTATTTTGAAATTTGCCTTCCCTAATGGAATGTGTCAGCAAGATTTTTAGAGAAACCATACAAACAAGTGAGAAAAACACTATGATATGCTTTCTTTGATTCTTTCAAGTTAGTTTATGCTTACTGGGTTCCTGTTCATGCCATGCAACAAACATGCTGGATTTTTGTTGTTGTGCATTGAGGACATCTTCCCTTTTGTCATGAGCTATCTGCCAGTTTCTCTCTGCTTTGCCTGAATTAGCAGCAAGCATTCTTGTTGTTTTCTCTCAATTTCCCCTAAAAGAGTTGTTTTACCATAGCACTTTTTTTCCAGTCAGAATTGAATTGGTTACTAAACAAGATGGCTGGAAACTCAGAAAAGGCAAAGAAACAAATCGTAAAATGCAAGTTTAGAGCCAGCCAAGCAAAAGTGGGAGGTGTAGGAAGCCAGTAAAAAAAAATATATGTAAAATAGGCAAAAAATGTTAATTGAAGGGAAAACGGACACAGAAAAAGATTGAGCGATAAGGGAACGGCAGACACAGATAAAAAGAGAGGCTTTTTCTCCACCACATATAGACATACTGCGTTCTCATGTAGAATCAAGCCTCTCAAGTTTCCCATCTACATTGTCCTTTTCCTGCTCCTCAGGAAAAAATGATTTTTATATAATAATTTGGCACCAAACTTCATTTGATTAAAAGGCGAGTAACTTGGCATACCTTCCTCACTTTTCTTCTTCCTCTCTTGTCCTCTCTCTGCCTTTCCCAGGTTTAATGGTCTTTTTACAGTCTGTTTTCTCCTGAATTAACTTCTCTGCATTTCCCCTCCCAATTTTTCTTCTCTCTCTCTCTCTCTCTCTCTCTCTCTCTTCCCTCGTTCCTGTTTTTTTCATCGCCCTCCCTACTTTTGCTCTGTTTCTTGCTCCCTACGAGCTTGGTTTTCTCCAACTCGTATTTTCCTCTTACCTCGCCTGCTTTTTCCATCTTTCTTGTTATCCCTCATTCTCTTTTTTCTCTCTCCAAGCTCCTTCAGTTTTTCCCCTCTAAGCCAGAGTGAAGGGATCACCTAGTATGCTCCTCTCTGTAATTATAGTCTCTCTTTGGGCATGGTTACACTTACAGGTTTATAGCGGTATTGGTTATAGCTGTCTTCATATACAGCTATAGGGATAGCGCTATAACGTAGCCACACTGATACCTGCCAGTGGTGCAGTGTGGCCACATTTCAGACACTTGCAGTGGCACAGGAGTGGTGCATTATGGGCAGCTATCCCAGCATTCAGCTGGGTGCAACGAGCTTTTCAAACGGGGGTGAGGTGGAACGTGTTGTGTGTATGTAGAGGGAGAGAGTTCGTCCTTCTGAGAGCCTGTCAGTAAGCATTCTTTGGTAGAGAAGACTAGGCAGGCTTTGTATTTCAGCCAGACTCCCTCCCTAAACATTTGCACTGCTTATCTTTGGAGTGAAGAGAGAGACTCTGAAAACATACTTCTGCATTCCTCCTGCTGGAGTTCAAAACAAAGGGAAGAGACGTTAATTGCCTTAAATGGCTTGGAGCGTGCCCAGAGATCACTTGTTGCACTATCTGTGTTAATACTCATTCACACTTGAGATAAGACGGAACACAGAATACGCAATAGCTGTTAATCCTCTGGGATGGGAGGATTACCAGCAGTGCTATAAATGTGGGTTTATAGCGCTCTACATGCCTTGCCAGTCTGGATGGGTAGTAAGTTATAGCGCTCCTGGAGGCGTTATAGCGCTATAAAGTGCCAGTGTAACCAAGGCCTTACTGCTGGGCAAGGAAGCAGGCAAGCACTGGCCTTCTGAAGAAATGATAAATAGCTATCAGCTAACTGGAAATATTGGTTTGAGAAGCTTAGCAACACCCCTAGTCTGTACAAAATATGGTGAAGGCTCTGGGACTACTTAGTGTCTTCCTTATGGGTGGGCCTGTACAAATGCTCAGCTTATGCCAAGACAGTACTGTTGGTGACATATTGGGTCTGTTGCTAACAGAGCTTGCAGCATTTTTAGTGGCTTCACATGTTCTCAGCCTTTTTAGCTTTCTTCAGGATTTGGCAATCCCATTCCTCTTCAGCAAGGCTCCTTTCATTAATATCTCTATGTGAATCTGTAGTAGATCTCTGAGCAGGCCCAGGCTCTGAGATAGGAAGCAAAACCTCACACTGAGGCCCATGGCAAGTGCAGAAGAGTAGGAGGTTCTGGCTTTCCTTAAACACCAGCTGGTGAATCTATCCCCTAGGCCCAGCTTCTCAGGAGGAGCCAATTTTAGAAGTTTAGGCTCCCACTGTCCTTTTAGAGGAGGCTGTGGTTCCCGTGAGATTTTCTGCAACATGGTCCAGTGACCTTCCTCAGCATTTCTCCTTTAGGGAGAACAGAGCTTCCAGGACAAGCTTCCTTCTACTGCAGTTCTGTGGGGTGGCTTTGCAAGTCTCAGCACTCCAGCTTTTACTTCTGCTGCAGGCAAGAGCCATCTTCAGAAGATCCTCCTGTGCTGAACACTTACAGCACCACAGCACTCCAAAACCACTCCTCCTCCTCTAGGCACTTCAGCCTAGAGTCCTCCTTGGGGCTTGGGAGGAGGGGACTGCAGTGCTCCAGGTCCTGTCTCCATCCCCTTACAGTTGAGGAAAATGGCCCTTTCTATTCCAGAGAGTTTTTAACAATATAGTTTTGTAACATGCTGGCTAAGACCATGTCTACGCTACAAAATTGCCAGCCTCCATCCAGCCATGGCAGTTATTTAATCACCTGTGTGTGCACACACTTGGCTCCTTGTGTGCACGCTTATGAGGAGCACTGTAATCTGTTGTAGTGTGAGTGTGGCACATAGGGGGATGGCTCCTGAAAGCCAGTAACAATGCAGTGTTTATGCTGACACTGTTGAACTAACTACATTGACTGACTTGCCACTGCTCAAGGAGGTGGTGTTACTAAATCTGCACAAAGAGGCACCTATGTTAGTGGGAAACAAATTTAAGTGAAGGCTGCTTATATTGACCTAACTGTGGGGTGTAAACTGAGCCTCACTGTATTGTGCCTCCCTCTAGTACCTAGTCTTCAGAAGCCACTGTAGCCAGTGAACGGATTTGCTTCACTACCTCCCATGGTAAAGACTGTTGAAGGTCCTGAGTAGACGTGCCTGTACGGTGGATGCATCACTGATCAGACTTGCCTTAGCTTTATGCAAAATTGAACAAAGTTGCTCTTGCAGAAAATCTTACCCCGTTGCCGAGAAAATGATTATTGTGGATACAACTGCCAGCCTCTGTCTCTGACTATCCTCTGTTTTAAATGTGTCACCCAGTCTTGCAGAGGACAGGAATATTTCTCGTGGTTAAGGGCTGGGGTGAGAGATGGTTCATTTCCTCTGGAATTTGTACATTTCTCACGGTGCTGTTGCCAGCTGTGGCTCTGTACATCTGTCCGATGCACCCGTCATGGGCCTCTGCCAGCTCCCAGGGAGACGTGGGGAGAGGGGTTGGTTTTGGGGGGAGGGTCACGTGGATTCTCTCCTCCAGCCCCTGCTTTTGCGGGGTGGGAGGAACGGAAGTGTGTGCGGGTCTCCCTGGCAATCCCAACTTCTAGGGCCAGAGCACGTGGCGGAGGAGCGGAGACAGGGATGTCTTCCCACTTACGCTACTGTGGTTCCCGTTTCTTCTCACCAGCGGGGAGCAGCCGGCGCCCGAGGGCGGGACAGAATCACGCCCTGCCCGGTCCGCGCTCCGCTCCCCGGCACAATGGCCCCGGAACTACATTTCCCAGAGTGCCGCGGGCCGGGCGAGCGCGGATCGCGCGCTGGAATTGTCCCCGCCGGGCCCCGGTAGCAGCCGGCGGGGGCGTCCTGTCAGGCGGTGTCGGCGGGCGGGCGCGCCCAGGTTGTTGCTGCTGCCGGGACACGGCGGCTGCGGGCGGCGGCTCCGGCCATGGACGAGCAGGCGGGGCCCGGCGTTTTCTTCAGCAACAACAACAACGCGCTGCTGCTGCCGCCGCCGGGCGGGGCCGGGCCGGGGCTGGAGCCGGGGGAGGCGGGCGCGGGGGGCTCGTTGGCGGCGGCCGCCCCGGCCCCGGTGTCCGCGGCCCGGGCTCAGTACAGCGTCCCCGGGATCCTGCATTTCCTGCAGCACGAGTGGGGCCGCTTCGAGGCGGAGCGAGCCGAGTGGGAGGCGGAGCGGGCGGAGCTGCAGGTAACTGCGACCCTCCCCGCCCCCCTTCGCCCCCGGTGCGGCTCCGGCTCCGGCTCCGGCTCCGCTCGTCCCGCGTCTCCCGGGGCCTGGGCCCGCCCCGCTGCGCCCGACTCCCAGCGCCGCGGGCCCGGCCGCCCCCTGCCCGGTGACTGCGAGGTCCGGACGCTGCATGGGGGAGCCGGAGCCCCTCGGGCACCCGCCGTCCCCTCTGGCGTCTGAGCTGCCCCGTATCCCACCCCCGGGAAAGGGGCCGCGCTGGCAGCTCCGCCCCGGCCGCGCAGCGTGTGGGGGGCGTGACGCCCGCCCCGTGGCGGGGAGAGAGGCAGCCGCTAGCTCCGCGGTTGAGGTGACAGGGCGCTGCGCTTTCTGTGCCCCAGGGCCTGGCAGCGGGGCCCCCAGGTCACAGTGCTGCCCTGAGTCTCTGTCATACTCCCCTGTCAGTTTCACCTCTGAGTTGTGGCTGCTCTGCAGACCCCTGCTGCGCTGGGACGTGGGGTGTCCTGTCCCCTCCCCTGTCTCTTATTTCTCCCCTTTTATTCTCCCTCTTTTCTTTGAACTGCTTCAGTTTCTTCCTCCCCCTTTCTTAAACTGAAGGAGAGGGAGGAGGAGGAGGGGTGATGCCATGTACACTAATCTCCCTATGTATCAGAATCTCTAGTATTGAGAGAGGCTGAACTGGGGCCTTGTCCATCCTAGAATAACTGCGATCTTTAATTCTCCAGCTGTGGTAGCAATGATAGAAGGTGTAGTGGAGAAAAGACCTGGCATCTTTATGTTCCACATTACAATTGTTGTTGTTGTTTCTGACCGAAGATGATGCTGACAACAGTTTTATGTCTTGTGAGTATTCCTGTGTTTAAAAAGGCTGATGCGAGAGTGCCAGTCCTTGCTACATGAAGCACATAGGTAGCTGGATGTTCAGGAAGAGATTAGTCTGTGTCTGCTGCTGTTTATGACTCTGCCTCTGTGCCTCAAGATCCATGTGGTGGTTAATCTCGTACTGGGTAATCCCATCATTGACTATTGATTATATTACAATTGTATTACTATTGTAATATTATCTGTGCTACACTATAGCTTCTGCTGCTGATGCTTCCCAGAGCAGCTGCGTAGTGAAGAAAGCATCCTAATTTTCGTGTGTGCACAAGGCCCAGAACCTATTAGCCTTTAGTTGGTCAGAGCAAGTTGCTAGACAGAGGAGACTCATCTTCCCATCCCTTCCTAGGCCAAGGATAAACTATCTAGAGCCACTACTCTCAGGCCATGTTTACACTAGCGAGCTTATAGTGGCACAGCAATACCAATGTAGCTGTGCTGCTGTAATATCACTCATGTAGCTGCTGTATGCCGACAGGAGAACCTTTCCCCCCATACAGAGCACTGTCTACACCAGCACTTCTGTCAGTGTAACTTATGTCAGTCTGAATGGTATGTTTTTCACACTAAGTGACAAAGTTATACTGACAGAAGTGCTAGTGTGTACACAGCCTTGGTGATTAGCATGCTGTAAGAACTGTGATGGGAGAGGGGTTTTTCCAACCATTTGCAGATGAGTTGCAAGAATGAGTCTGTCGTAGATTACATCTCTGTCCAGACTCCTAATAACTAACTACTTGGTTCTCAATGTGACCATGTTTGAGACTAAGGGCTTGGCTACACTTGCAAGGTAGAGCACACTAAAGCCATCCAGTGCGCTGTAATTCACTCCCCATCCACGCTGGCAAGGCACATAGAGTGCTCTGACTCCACGGCTTGAGTGCTCCTGGTACTCCACCTCGGCGAGAATAATGATGTTTGATGCGTCTTGGCTGAGATGCCCCAGTGTCAGTATGAATGAGGCGCTCTGACCTCCAGAAACATCCCATAGTCCCCTTAAATCAAATCGCCACTCTTGTCATTGTTTTGGAATCAACTGTAGGAATGCAGATATGCCCTTTCAAAGTGCAGTTTCTGACGTCCGGCATGCTTATCTGTCCCGGGGCAAAGCAACCAATACTGAGGAATGTTGCTTGTTTTGAGTGAGTGAGGGAGAGAGGTGCCTGAACTTGTAAGACAGCGGGCTGACACACTCTCAGATTCCCAAAAACCCACTCTCTCTCCCCCCACAACACACTCCCTGTCACACTCCACCCAATCCCCCGCATTTGAAAAGCCTGTTGCGGCCACTTGAAAGCTGGGATAGCTGCCCATAATGCACTGCTCCCAAAGCCCCTGCAAGTGCCGCAAATGTGACCACGCCAGTGCGCTTGCAGCTGTCAGTGTGGACAGGCTGCAGCACCTTCCCCTACTGTGCTCTCTGAAGTCTGGTTTAACTCAAAGTGCTCTACATCTGCAAGTGTAGCCATGCCCTAAGAACCTACCACCTATTCCTCTTCTCTAGGTTTCCCTCTTTGTTTTCCGCTTTATATCCCTTTGTCCTCTTTTCTCTTCATATCCCTTCCCCAACATACAGCAACACAGGCTGCTTCCCTGTTTTTTATAGGCAGGAGAATCTCCTGATTTCGTCAATCTCTCTGTTCCTGTGGGATTATCAGGAAGGTAATCCTTCTGAACAGGATTCCAGGTGTGATGTTCTTCTATGGTGATTCCCTTGCACATGTTTTAAAAAAGTGCTTGTGAGGATAAAGGAAAGAGAAGGATGGATGTAATTGAGTCTGACCTGAACTTATTAACCTTCATTGCAGAATTTGTAATTTAATAATTGATTCATTATCTATTTGTGTCTAATAGCCTGTGTATTTGGGACAGATATAATGAGCACCAGGCAGGCCACGTGTAGTGGAATGCCATAAATACGGTTTGATTTGGACAAACTTTATTCTGATAATCATATGATATGTATATATTCACATTACAGTGTGCATCACAAATACAATGGGCATGAGAGAAAAATGTCCACCTTGCAAGGACTTAATTGTGCTAAGCATATTAATACTACTACTACCTTGCACTTATGTCACATCCCTTCATCAAGGGATCTCAAAATACTTTAAAAAGATTGGTAAAGATTATTCCCCATTTTATACACTAGATGGAAAAACTGTGAAGTATAGAGGTCAAACTACTTGCCATCTTGTCAGTGGCAGAATTGGTTAAATAACTAGGGTTGACAAGTGATTAAAAATTTAATTGTGTGATTAAACAATAATAGAATACCATTTCTTTAAATATTTTTGGATGTTTTCTACATTTTCAAATATATTGATTTAATTTACTACACGGAATACAAACTGTGCAGTGCTCACTTTACATTTATTTTTTACTGCAAGTGTTTTCACTGTAAAAAGTCAAAAACAGAACCAAAAACAATTGAAAAGTATTTTTCAATTCACTTAATACAAGTACTGTAGAGCAATCTCTTTATCATGAACATTGAATTTACAAGTATAGACTTGTATACAGAAAAATAACTGGATTCAAAAATAAAACAATGTAAAACTTTAGAGCCTGCAGATCCACTCAGTCTTACTTTTTGTTCAGCCAATCACTCAGACAAACAAGTTTGTTTACATTTACAGGAGATAATGCTGGCCGCTTCGTGTTCACAGTGTAACCAGAAAATGAAAACAGGCATTCTCATGGCACTGTTCTAGCTGGAGCTGCAAGGTATTTATGTGCCAGATGTGCTAAAGATTCATATGTCCTTGCATGCTTCAAGCACCATTTCAGCGGACATATGTCCATGCTGATGATGGGTTCTGATCGATAACAATCCAAAGCAGTGCAGACTGATGTATGTTCATTTTCATTATCTGAGTCAGATGCCACCAGCAGAATGTTGTTGTTGGTTTCTGTTTTTGTTTTTTTGATGCTTTGGGTTCTGTAATTTCCTCCTCAGAATGTTGCTCTTTTAAGACCTTTGAAAGCATGCTCCATACCTCATCTTTTTCAGATATTGGAAGGCACTTCAGATTCTTATACCTTGGGTCCAGTGCTGTAGCTATCTTTAGAAATCTCATATTGGTACCTTTTTTGTGTTTTGTCAGATCTGCAGTGAAAGTGTTCTTAAAATGAACAACATCCGAGACTGCTATAAAATAAAATATGTGGCACAATGCAGGTAAAGAAGAGCAGGAGACATAAAAATCTCCCCCAAGGAGTTCAGCACAAATTTAATTTAATGCATTATTCTTTTAATGAGCGTCATCAGCATGGAAGCATGTCGTCTGGAATGGTGGCAGAAACATGAAGGGGCATACGAATGTTTAATATATCTGGCATGTAAATTCCTTGCAATGCCGGCTACAAAAGTATCATGCAAAAGCCTGTTCTCGCTTTCTGTTGACATTGTAAATAAGAAGAGGACAGCATTATCTTGTTTGTCTTAGCGATTGGCTGAACAAGAAATAGGACTGAAGTTTTACATTGTGTTGTTTTTGAGTGCAGTTATGTAACAAAAAAAGCATACATTTATAAGTTGCACTTTCACGACACAGAAATTGCACTACAGCAGCGTCTCTCAGTTTTCTGTCCGCAGCCCCTTTCCACTTTCCCGAGTCCTCTCATGGCCCGGTGGTGTGTCTGCCGAAATGCTGCTGATTACAAAGCTTCCGCTTTCGGTGGCATTTCGGCGGGACACAAATAGAATCCTTCCCATTTCAGCAGCGTCCCGGGGCCGATCCTGCGGCAGCACCGGGTCACCGCGACCCCCCATGGGGGGTCTTCCACACCCCCTAGGGTACATGCACTCCACTTTGAAGACCATTGCACTACAGTACTTGTATGACGTGAATTGAAAAATCTAATTCTTATGTTTATCTTTCACAGTGCAAATATTGTAACCAAGAATAATATATATTTTGATTTCAGTTACAAGACAGAATACATTATGTGTGTGTGTATATATATATATAATATATAAATGTAGAAAAACATCCAAAATATTTAATATTTTGAGTTAATTGCCTGAGTTAATTGCAATTAATTGACAGCCCTAAATATAACCTATTTTTTCTGACTACCAGTTATCTGCTTCATCCCCTGGGCCTCCTGCCTCTGTGCCAAGGCATCTCAATAAGGTTATAATTAGCTTTGATTGGCACTGCCACAAGCTGTAAAAACATTTATCTGCTAGAGAGTTATACTCAAAAAGGTGTGAAATTCTTTGCAACCTTTGTAAAACTCAAATTGTTTCCTATATGACAATTTACAAATGATTGCTGTATTTTGATCTGTATTTTGTGCTACTGGGAAATGGCTTTTAGAAATTAATTGATCAATATAGCTGAATTACAAGCAGTGCTAATTAAAACCAAATTCAACTGACTTCTGAAGGCTTCCAGCTGGCCTATATATATGGAAATGTTTAATAGAGTAATAGAAGTTTGAGGTCATATAGTTTCTTTCTCTTGATGCCAAATTGTTCCCTATAGTACATTTACTAGTTTTTTTCATCCAGCCTAGCTTGAAACGTTAAATTATTGCTTTTCTTGGGGGACTGTTCTGTGCTCTTGATATTAAATGATTTTTTTTCCTCAATTTTATCTCATTTCGCGTAGGCTTCTTGTGCTAGTCTAACTCCTCACATACTATGGTATTTACATCCTTCAGATAGTGCAGGTCTGCACAACTGGGAAAGCAGCGAGGGCCATATTACTGCAAAAAACCGAGCTGTGGGCCAAAAAGCCCCGCCCCCATTCACTTCCCCTCACCCCACCGCTTGGCTTGCCCCACCCCTACTCACCCCCCGTGGGCCGCGCAGTGAGCCCATGCGGGCTGCATGTGGCCCCCGGGATGCATGTTGTGCAGGCCTGAGATAGTGTATACTGTTATGTTTTCCTTTGCCTTCCCTTCTGTAGTCATAGCCTAGCCAAGCTACCCTTATTTAGGTTTTTTTAATCTCCTCATAAATCAGTCCCACTATGATCCATGTTCACTTGTGGTGATGTTCTCCAAACTTCCTCTGATTTGCTAATATTTTCTTTGTAAAGAGATTCCCAGAATTAAATGCAATATTCTATACTCACTCACACCAAAGCCAAACAGAAAGATTGTTACCTTTCTATTGCATCTGTTCCTTTGCATAAGTTTAAAAAAGAAATGTTGTAGGGACAAGGGAAGCAGTAGGATGTGATTCTAACCTGGAGTGATTGACCTTAAATGCAGAATTTGTCATTTAGTAACTGATTCATTATCTATTTGTATCAGGTTAACAGCAACAACTGTTAAAAATAACCTATGTATTTGGCACAGATATAATATGCACATTAGGCAGGCAGTGTACAGTGGAATCCCATAAATAGATTGATTTGGCAAACTTTGTCTTGATATTCATATGTATGTATTCATAATTAAGGATCCTACCAAATTCATGACCATGAAAAATATGTCACATACTGTGAAATCTGGTCTCCCTCCCTGAAATCTGTCTCTTGTCTGCTTTTACCCTATACTTTACAGATTTCATGGGGAGACCAGTGTTTTTCAAATTGAGGGTCCTGACCCAAAAGGGAGTTGCAGGGGGGTCGCAAGGTTATTTTAGGGGAGTTGCGGTATGGCCACCCTTACTTCTGTGCTTCCTTCAGAGCTGGGTGATCAGAGAGCAGCAGCTGTTGGCCAGATGTCCATCTCTGAAGGCAGCGTCCCACCACCAGCAGCACAGAAGTAAGGGTGGCAATACCATACCATGCCACCCTTACGTCTGCACTGCTGCCGTCAGAGCTGGGCAGCCAGAGCATGGGGGCTGCTGACTGTGGGCCCAGCTCTGCAGGCAGCAGCGCAGACGTAAGGATGGCAATACAGTAGCCATGCCATCCTCACTTCTGTGCTGTTGCTGGCAGCAGCTCTGCCTTCACAGCTGGGCTCCCTGCCAGCAGCCACTACTCTTCAGCTGCAGCAGTGCAGAAGTACCGCAGCCCCACTAGTTGTAACCTTGTGACTATCCCACAGCTCTTTTTTGGTTCAGGATCCCTACAATTACAACACTGTGAAATTTCAGGTTTAAATAGCTGCAATCATGAAATTTACTATTTTTAAAATCCTATGACCATGAAATTGACCAAAATGGATCATAAATGTGGTAGGGCCCTATTCATGATACAATGTACCTCACAAATAAAATGTGCGTAAGAGAAAAAAATTCCATCTTACATGATGGAATGTTTATGCAAATTTCTCATGCTTTTATTTGAGGTTTCTAACATCTTGCATAGCAAATTCTTTTCTAATTTGCTGTTCCATTCTCGCCTGTTGGATTTTTCTCAGTATTAGTTTATCCCAAATTTATCCTTCCTATCAAGAATCCCCCCAAAATGTACTAGCTCACATTTTTCAAGTTCAGTCTTATTTTGTGATCTGCCCTGTTGTCATCTTCCTTGTGTCATTTCACTCTTTGCTGTGGCTCTTAACATTTATACATTAATATCACTAGCAAATTTAATTAATATGCTGTTTATTCCCTCTTCTGATTAATGAAGATGTTCAGTAAGATCAGAACTAACCCAGATTCATGCATGACTCCAAAAGATGTTTATCCCTCTGATATACTTTGCCATTATACTGTTGTCATTTGTTTACAAGTATTTACAGTAGAACCTCAGAGTTATGAACATCTCAGGATTGGAGGTTGTTCATAACTCTGAAATGTTCATAACTCCGAACAGAACATTATGGTGGTTCTTTCAAAAGTTCACAACTGAACACAGACTTAATACAGCATTGAAACTTTACTATACAAAAGAAGAATGCTGCTTTTAACCATCTTAATTTAAATGAATCAAGTTCTGAAATAATCTCCTTGCCCTTTCAATTTTTTTAACTTATCCTCTTTTTTAGTAGTTTACATTTAACACAATAGTGGTTTTTTTTTTTTTTGTCTCTGCTGCTACCTGACTCTGTGTACTTTCAGTTCCAAATAAGATGTATGGTTGACTGGTCAGTTTGTAATTCTGGGGGTCTAGTGTAGTGAGTTTTCAGTGCACATGACTATCCATGTCTGAGCAGATTTAAACTAATGTAAAGAATAAAATGATGTGAGACGCTGTCAGATATTTTACTGAAATTAAGTGTTAACAGCACTGGTGCCAGCTTTTTTGCTGCCCTAGGCAGCGAACCAAAAAAGATAATTCCCTAGCACCAAGAAGCTGCCGCTGAATTGCCGCCACTGGTGAAATCGGTGAGTAGCAGTCATCGCCGAAATGCTGCTGCTTGCCTCCTCATTCCCTCCCTCCCCAGCTTGCCACTTGCCCACCCGCTTGCCTCCTCACCACCCCTCGCTGCCATTGCCTTGCTGCTCGCCCACCTGCCACTTGCTTCCTCATCCCTCCCCCTCCGCCGCCAGCTCGCCGCTCATCTCCTCCCCCATCTCCTGGCTGACCTGCTCGTCTCCTCTATCTGCCACCAACTCACCTGCCTGCCTGCTGCCAGCTCGCTCGCTCGCATCTTCACCTTCTGCTGCTGCCTGCTCCCCTCCCCCCGCTGCTGGCTCACCCTCACTCCCCCGCCCGCCACTGGCCTCTTTACCTTCCCTTGCCCCCCTGCTCGTCGGCCGGCCACTTGCTCGCTCCTCATCCTCCCTCCCCCACCTGCTGGCTCACCTCTTCACCCTGCCCATCCGCCCGCCGGCTGGCCACCCAAAAGTCACAGGCTGCACGTTGAGCCCCTGTGGGCCGTATGTTGTGCAGGCCTGATTTAAAGACATGTATGAACCCACTAATAGTGCAAAGTGCAAGGTCATGCATTTAGGGAATAACAAGAATTGTTGGTATAAGCAGGGGATCAGTTGGAAGCAACATAGTGTCCCATCTCCAGACACTGGGGATTTTTGCAACTGGCAGTTGCCGATGGGCCACATACCATTGTAGGCAGTCCTGTCATACCATCCCCTCCATAAACTTATAAAGCTGAGTCTTGAAGCCAACGAAGTTTTTTGCCCCCACTGCTCCCCTTGGAAGGTTGTTCCAGAACTTCATTCCTCTGATGGTTAGAAACCTTTGCCTAATTTTAAGCCTAAACTTGTTGATGGCCAGTTTATATTAATTTCTTCTTGTGTCCACATGGGTGCTTAACTTAAATAACTTCTCTCCTTCCCTGGTATTTATCTCTCTGATACAGCAATCAAATCTCCCCTCAGCCTTCTTTTGGTGAGGCTAAACAAGCAAAGTTCTTTAAGTCTTCTCTCATAATGTAAGTTTTCCGTTCCTCAGATCATCCTAGGAATCTTAGAATTCATCTTTCTTAATGAGAGACCAGAACTGCACACAGTATTCCAAATGAGGTCTCACCAGTGCCTTGTATAATGGTACTAACACTTCCCTGTCCCTACTGGAAATCTAGGACTGCATTAGTCTTCTTTTTTACAGCCACATCACATTGACAGCTGATATTAATCCTGTGATCAGCCAATACATCCAAGTCTGGCTCTGAGCTATTGCAGAGAATTCTGTCCTAGATTTCTGCCTCGTGGGTCTTGCCCACATGCTCAGGGTCTAACTTATTGCCATATTTGGGGGTCAGGAAGGAATTTTCCCCCAGGTCAGATTGGCAGAGAGGAGGTCATACTAGATGATCACGATGGTCCCTTCTGACCTTGAAGTCTGAATGTTTTTATTGTTCAAACTGTTTCTTACAGAAATGGCTCTATAGAGTAATTAACATTGTGAATATGGCTTTGTAACTTTTTTAAAATGTATATAGCTCACATTAAGGATCACATATTTTGTAGTCTCCCCAAGCTGTTGTCCGAAAGCACATCTTCTTTAAATCTCTTTTGAGACTGAAGTTTTATTTACTACCTCTCGGATGGACTGTGTGAAATTCCCAAGACCACAAGAATCTTATAAATTTCTCTTACATCTTGATCCAATATTAAAAGTGAACAATATGTGAATGTCTAGTCTTTAATCTGTATGCATGCAGGCTTATATGGGAGAGATGAGATATCAGAAAGCTATCTACTCACATTGTTAGCATAATGATTCAGGCCCTCATGGCTGGTTAGGCTGCCCATCTTATTTTGCCTGTCAATCATTCATTCCCACATTTCTCAGTGACTTCTAGAGATCCTCTGTCTTGGAAAGAGGAAGGAGAGATTGTGATTGTTTCTATATTTAAATACTTGTGAAATGTGCAGATACTTAAATGGTCTAATTCCACTGATTTAAATATCTAGATTTCCTAATAGGTTTGGACTCTTTTGAAGTGAAAAGCTGATTCCTTTTCCATCCCAACATTGTTTCATTAACATAATTACTCAGTGTTTATACAGGTGTAGTTTTCTGGTTAGCAAGATAAGTCACTTTCTCCCACCTCAGTCGCTTAAAAAAACCCTTAATTGTGTTCAGGATTTAATTTATTATTGCAAGGACTTTTTTGTTCTTATGTGATTATCCCCACAGAAGCTTATAGACTCTTAGAATTGCTATGGTAATTTCCAACTTTTTTTGGTTTCTGTGTATATAAATGCATCTTACTTCTGTGTGTTCCATTCTATGTATCCAATGAAGTGGGCTATAGCCCATGAAAGCTTATGCTGAAATGAACTGGTTAGTCTCTAAGGTGCCACATGTATTCCTCGTTTTCCTTATGGATTCAGACTAACACAGCTGCTAATCTTAAATTTATAGAATGCAGTTACTCATTTTTTTTGTGGGAAAATACACAGTTTGGACTCCAATTCTGTTGCATATATCTGCCTTTCCCCTGTACAATGGTTGTGTCTCCTGCTGAAGCTAGGCTATTATAGGTATGTCTGCACAACATTTTAGAATAAACAGGACTGGGTCAACGAGACTTGGGATAGTGGGAATCACATTAGTGCTCTAAAAACAGCTGTGTAGACAGTGCTTTGAAGTTGCAGCTCTGGGTCTGAAGCCCGGGGTGGTGGCTTCAGAGCCCAGGCTTCAAAGCTCAAACTCCAGCCTGAGCCACAGCTTCAAAACGCTGTCTATATCGGGGTGGGCAAACTTTTTGGCCCAAGGGCCACACTGGGGTTCAGAATTGTGCAGGGGGCCGGGTAGGGGCTTCATGGCTTGCAGCGCTGGGCCCAGCACCCTGGGCCGGGAGCGCAGGGCCCCACAGCTTGCCATGCTCGTGGCCCGATCTTGCATGTGGCCCATGGGCCGTAGTTTGTCCACCCTGGTCTATATATTATACAGCTATTCTTAGAGTATTAGCATGAACCCTGCTAGCCCAGCTCTGTGAGCCCAGGCTGGGAGGCTTGTTCCAAAATGCTGTGTAGACATATCCAGAGTGTACCTTTCTAGATTTCCTTGCAGGCACACTATTGGGGCTGTTTTGATAACATTTTGTTAGCGAAACCACCTATGATGTGTTCCAATTTGTCTTGGCCTAACTTGAGTAGTCAACTGCTGTTGTTTTTTCTGAGCTTCAACCATGTAGTTTAAATGTTAGCATCAACCCATCTGATCTATGATCTCCATTCTACCCTGCTCAGTGGAGACCTGATGCAATAAGCTTAAATGGAAGTATGTTTTGTGATACAGCATGGCCAGAGGACAGCAGGAGAGTGTTAGAGGGAAGCCTTATTCCCTGTAGAGGGAAGCAAGTTTGCTAGAAGTTGGTTGGAGCACCTGGAGCCAGTTAAGGCACCTGGAGCCAGTCAGATGATAAACTCCCCCTGCTTCAATGAGGCAGGGGAAGGAGTTGGAGGAGAGAGCAGTTTGCAGGAATGGGAGCAGAGTGATTTGGTGTTGGAGCACAAAACAGTTCGGTGTTGGAGCAGAGAGTTTGGAGAAGTGCTGCAGTGAACTAAGATGACCCAGACCCTAGGTAAAAGGACACCTGGTTTGCGTAGAGAGAGGGCAGGAAGCCTACAAACTGAAGTATAGGAGAAGGAAGTAGCCCAGGGGAAGGAATAGCTAGTTCAAGTGGTTTACCGCTATCCTCAGGGCCCCTGGGCTGGGACCCAGGGTAGAGAGCGGGCCTGGGTCCCTCCTTCTCCACTCCCCTCCTCTAGGATACTAGTGGGGCAGTTAGTACCCTGTTCAGGGGCAAGAAGTGGTGCCTGAACCCCCCACAAGAAGAGAGAGTGCGGGACCCATCATAATAGTGCTGGCAATTTACTACAGTTTGAAATTCTTATATCTGGGCTTTGGCATCATAATGTACTGTATTTTTTGTGATTGTCTATTTTGTTAATACCATATTTATTTAGATATTCTTCTCTTGACCTTCTGTGTATACACAGGTTTCAGAGTGATGGCCGTGTTAATCTATACCAGCAAAAACAACGAAGAGTCCTTGCAGCACCTTAGAGACTAGCAGATGCATTTGTTAGTCTCTAAGGTTCCACAAGGACTCTTCATTGTTTTTGTGTATACACAGTAAGCTGATAAGCATGCTGATCATCCTTAAAACAAATTAGAGCCCTCTAGTTAAATAAAACTTATTGCAGACATGCTTAAAAGACTATAAGGATTTGGTTTATGAGGAATGATTAACAGATCTGAATATACAGAGCTCGGCTAACCAGTTATGTAATATTTCAAGGTAAGAGAGAAATTATTTACAGTAGTGGTAGCCTGTATAGTTAGAAGGACGAATAAAGGAAAACCTGACTGACTAGAAAAATGTCTTCATAGTCAAATCCATTTGATTTGCTTGAGACATTTAAAACGAGACTGAACGAAGTTTTAGGAATAAATCAGTAAACCTGCACTGCTAGAGGGAAGAGCTGGCTGATCTTATAGGTGCTTTTGTCTGTAATTTCTATGAAAGAAGTTATTTGAAGAAAACTGAATCTGTCAGTTCATACTGATGATTATCAGTGAGTCTAAGTAATTCATGTTCACAAGCATCTGCTTACAGTAAGCTAAACACTTTGCCTACATCACATGTTCATTTCAGAATATGACCCAACAAGCTGAAATCAGTGGCAATAGATACATTTTAACTGGATGAACTAATGGACTAGCAGTTATCTCTGTGAGGTATTGAGTATCTGTTCCACATAATTAACACTGCATTTTCTGACGTGAATGAGGTACAGAATTTAATATATATCCCCTTATTTAACCTTATGGTTTTATTTTAGCATTTCTCTTATACAGTAGACTCTGTTATCCAGGATGGTAGGGGGAAAAAAAATCCTTGTTAATAAAATCCCAGATAATCACCATCCATATGAAATATCGGGGGAGGGAGGTTGGTTCACCAGCCACCTTGCGCCAGCAGGAGGGGTGTTGGTTCACTGGCTGCCCTGCACCCTGGTGGGTTTTCTTTTTCTATGCTTGGGGCAGCAACAAAGCCAGAGCCGGCCCTGCAAGTTACATGTTTTGTTTTGTTTTTTGACATCCTGGTTAATCCACAACATGGTTAACCCAATCCTGGATAATCAAGAGTCTACTGTATCTTTTTAAATTAATTCAATTAATTAATTAAAATTATCTTATGCCACAATAGACACTTGCAAACTTTGTTATGTATATCTTCCTTTCCCATACATAATGGTTGTCTCTCCTGCTGAAGCTAGGCCGCTATGGGTATGTCTGCACAACATTTTGGAATGAGTAGGAGTGACCTCCCACCAGTCTGGGTCAACAATACTTGGGTTATTGGGAATCACATTAGTGCTCTAAAAATAGCTGTGTGGAATAGAGAAGTTCAGATTTCATGGCCATAAAATTATTGTTCAGCATTGACAAAATTCTTGGCATTCTGAGGGTCAACAATTAAAGATAGTCGCTGCCCCAAAGTCCTGTTTCTGAAATTTTAAGCAAACAGTGGAAAGCATGGAGGAGGGCTGAGCTATTAAGGAAGAATGCTTCTCGTCAGTATATAGCATGTGATAAGACACAGTTATTTTAGCCAAAGTACTGTGCATTGGACCAGTGCACTTAAATGACCTTAAAGTACAAAGAAGCATGTGTGAGAAGTCTACATTAAAATTGTAATAAATCATAAGCAAGAAATGCTACAATTTTTGGATTAGTTTCCAGTAGGAGGTGCAAACCGGAAACTTTCACTTTGGCGGCTTTTCGAGCGGACTCTTTAAAGTGCATGGCATGTCCGCCGAAATGCTGCCGAAAGCATTTGGCTTGGCGGCACTTCAGCGGCGCTGGGAGCTCGTGTCCCCCCAGGAATTGCCCCACGATCCTCTGGGGGGTCACAACCCCCAGTTTGAGAACTGCTGGGTTAGACTGCTGATGTGCTGAGACCACTGCTTGTAGTGCTGACTAATGCTGTCTCCTTGTACTCCCCATCTGTATGTTTCTGTATTGTCTCTCATACTTACTTTGTAAGTTTTCTGGGTCAGCAGCTGTCTTTTTGTTCAGCGTGTACAGCACCTAGCACAGTGAAATCCTGGTCTGGACTGGGTATCCTAGGCACTATGATAAAACAGATAATAATTAAGCATGACAATTCCCCCCTGCCTTAAAGTAAAATGTTCTTGTTCCTTGAGATTTTCATCCTCCTCAACAGCACAGAAATGGGGGGCTGGGATCATTCTACTGTGTCTTGGGAAGTCTCATCTACGTACCTCTCTGTTTCCCTTAGCTCCCCCAGTTCAACAACTCCGGTCTTAATAGCCTGTACTTGGTATCTGAGGGCTTACAGAGTTGCTTACACCTGCCCACAAGGCAGGTAATCATACATGCTGCATTCAGTGCAATAAACTGGATAGCCCTCACTCTGCCGCTGGACTTCTGCCTACATTATTTTCACCCTTGCAGGGGTTTGGTGGTGTGTGTTCTTATTTTTTTCAAAGGGTATTTGACCTAAGTTTAGACTGTGTGTGTTAGGTGCATCTGTCTCTCTTCCTCGCTAAGGGTATGTTCACACCCTGACCGATGGGAGCTGTATCACCATTGTTAGAGTGTGGAAGCTGCTATGTTGCTGGAACAGTGTAGCTAATGTACTTCTGGTGGGTGGTGTTCCTACAAGAACAGGAGAAACCCCTTCTGTCAGTTTAGACTACGTTTATGATCCGGGTCTATGCTGGGTTAGCTATGCTGGTATAGTTACTGTAGTATAGATGTACCCTGACTCCACCATGAGTCTTCATTGTTGAGCCAGCAGGAGCTGGGAGAGCTATGGAGAGAGAGTGCTCCACCCATCGTGAAAGAAGCATTACATGTCTCTGCCTCAACCCTTTAGGCCACTTCAGAAGTGGGATGACTTAGCCCAGAAGTTTGCTTGACACAGCCCTTTTAGCTATAAGGTCAGTTACTGCAAAAACCTGTTTATGGGGTGTGTGTGAATCCTTGAGACTTTGGTATGCTTTCTTGGGAGTGGCTAGGATGCAATTCTAAGATTGTGACATAGCATATTCACAACTAAGGTATTCCTTCCTTAATTTAAAACACTGTAAAATAATTCAGATTCAAAATTTGATACGTATTAAAACTGTCATAGTGGGAAATATCCTGTTGATTCCAAATGATCCTCAGAAAATCTGAAATGGTTGCAGAGGAAATTTAAAGAAAAATCTGATTGTGCATTTGTGTGTGTGATACCTAAATTGGGGCTTCTGAAACTCTTCCATATTGTGTATCACAGATATTGTCATGTGAACCATTTTCCCTTCAACTTGCAAAGCTGCAGATCACTCCCCATCCCATTTGCAGTCATATCCCTATGGCAACTTCAGAAAAGTACACAGAAAAGTAATATTAAATAAGTACTTAATATTTTTTAGATTCCTTTCCCAGCAGTTTAGCAGCTGGATATGGGGAGCCCCCAGCACCATAGAGTTACATATTTGGGTGTGTATGCTGTGCGTGATAGAATAAATGAATTTATGAGACATGACCCTGATTAATGTGATGTGTGTGTTTAGTAAGGTATCTTTGATATTAACAGTGAAACAATAAAGTTTTTGGTAGTGGGGTAGGTGTTACTGAATATTTCGTATTACTTCCAGACATTCTTTGAATCTTTCATTCTTTTAATTGCCTTTTATCATCTTATCTCATTGATCACCTACATTGGGCATTGCTCCTTGAAGCATGTTTTGTTTACATATTTCACTCAAACATTGGTCATTTATTTTGATCAGAGGTGGCACGCTTAGAAATATCAATTTCTTATAATAGAGACTTTGATTAAATATGGCATATTTTCCATTTGAAGTTGTAGAAATAGATAGTAATTAGTTTTCTTTATTGATTTGCCTTTCGTGATATTTTTCTTTCCTGTTGTTTTTTTCCGACTGGATGAAGGTACGAGCAGCTGTCTTTGTTAAATAAATATTAAGTAATATTGCATACAGATACTGTTAAGAAAACATTACAGTTGCGTGTTTAAGCACTCAAGTCAGGAAATACCAGTGTTAAGATTTGATGTGTAACTTCAATTTTGTCTCTTCTGCCTATGCATTACAGTGGTTTTTAATTATATGATCAGTTAAAATTTCTCAAGTGTAGTATCATACATCTTTTTTTCTGTAAGCTTAGAAACGTATCTTGCAATGTTTTTCATTGTACAGGAAGCTGCTTTCATTGTAATTGACCAGTATATATTTATCAATTGAAGACAAAAATTTGGGTAATTAAAGCCATGGAAATAATAATAAAAGAACTGGAGATCAACCCTGTTCCTCCAGTGTACCCTATGAAAATGACCAAATGAAACACTAGTACCTAATTATCGGTTTGGGAATCCAACAGAAATATTGTGTACTCTGCATGGAAAGACATTGTAAGAAGTGTATGTTGAGGGGGTGGGGGGTGACATGAATAAATTATGCCAGAAACTATATAGTCTTAAGAGAGGCCATACGTTTTTCATGGTCTCTAAACTGGGCTTGTCCATTACCAGACTTACCAATAAAACTACCAGTCTAGTGAATGGGCACTCACCCTGAAGAATCCTGATAAGCTCGAATGCATGGAAATTAAACTTCAGTCTGCAGCCTTGGCCTGCCCGGTGACCTTCCGGGTATCTCTTTCCAGGGTTCAGACCTGGGGTAAGCTGCAAAGGTCTAAACCCAAGGGCTTGAAAAAATTGAAAGCTGATCAAAGGTCTATCGACCTTTGTATCATTCCTCTGACCTCTGTTGCTACACCCCATGCTTCATCTTTGTTCTGTGTTTACCACCCCACAGCATAAGTGGCAGACATCATTTCTTGATCTTATCTAGTCAGTCTCTTTTTGGCAGCCTTATGCATCTTGCAGAAGAAGCGCTGGATGCAGTGATTTGAGTCCCATGACTTGATCAAGCTGTTGCAGAATAACTAATGTTTTCAGTCAGAGTTTAAACAGTCTGGAGACTTGAGCTCTTGTTCCTGCAAACACCCCTTTTATTTCTTGTTTGACAAATCCAGGAGCTCTTCAGAAGCTTGGAAACAAGAACAAGCTACAATATAGTAGTAATTTTTCTAACTTTATTCAAGACATATGGATAAAAAACATCTACAGAGGCTGTTCTTCAAAACTTTCTTCCAATATGCATGCTTCCCTCCTCTCCCAGCACCAACATTTCAGGGGACACAATGAAATGAGAAACAATACTTTCCTCCATTCCACATCTTTGAATGTAGGAATTCCTCATTAGTATCAACCACATTCTTCTTTGGTCCCAAGAAACCCTTTAGAGCAGTTTTCACTCTTGTGCCCTCAACTGGTCAGTCATGTAGTCCACGCTTAAAACAAAATAACCAACTGGCTCTCTTTAATATAGAAAACTTCAAAAGGCAGTACCTTCATTTTACCTCAAGGAGGTATACAGTATCACCATGTTCCTTGCAATTCAAGTACTTCAGATTCCTGCACTTCTCTATGGATTCCTAGTACTACCTGTATGTCACATAACTCTGTTCAAAGTTATCATCTGAGTAAGATTCTTACTACTGGGTTTTAGCACAAAATTAGTAGGACTCCCTTAGCTCTTAATGTTTTTGACCCTTGGGAATAATTAGCAAAGTAAAAGATGAGCTAGGCTGTCATACACCACTCTGCCAAATATAAATGCTCACCTCCAGATCCCAGTGATGTTTGTTGGGTATGCTTTCTTGGTCCCATTTCTATCTTCCAGACCGATCTATCTAGGCATTCAAAATTTCTGTAGTAGTTTTTCTCAAGCACTTCAGCACATGTAGGTAGGTTGTCACCTGTCATATTGCTTGTTTCTCTTGATTCTTCTTGCATTTGTGTGCCAGAGGTAGATAGGGAGATGCTGATTCCAGGTATTGGTGTGTGCTCAGCAATCTGGTATTCTGTGAGATTGCCACTCTGTCCACAGTTTCAGCTTTGAGGAATTCTTAATCTACACCAGCAGGGATAGGATCTTGTCGCAACTGAAGTGCTTCTTGCACTGAGAATTGATGTTTCCAGTGCTCTGGCATTTCCTGCATTGAGAGTTGTGGCATAACCATGTCGGGGGGTTGCAGTGCATTTGCAACTTTCCATGTATCCCATCCAGATAACCCCATTTGGCTGTGTTTCCCACCTTTCTGCAAGATGGTGGTGGCGGGATCAGTGGCTGCAGGAAATACCAGCCACACACAATACTGCATCCCATAATCTTAAAATGTGCTTGTTACAGGCTTTGGGGTGCAATCCAGACCAATGAGTGATTGTGTCACCACTCACCCTGCAGCCCTTGATGCCTTACAATGCTTTGCTGGTGTAGCTCCCAGCCTGGAACGATCATAATGAGCCTACAAGCCTGCAGGTCACCTCCTGAGTGTCTGTGTCCTAGGCTGTCCTGGTTCAGCAGCTCTGACTCCAGTAGCTTGTCTGCGACCCCGGTGCCCCACTCTGATGTCCACCAGCCTTGGTTTCAACCAGTAAGGTGACCCCAACGCTCTCAAGAGTCTCTAATCTTCCCCAAACTGTGTGCTCTGCAATGTCCAACCCTCCCCTGGACAGTTCAGAGAAATAAGTTGGGTTTTGTTCCTTCTAAGGTAACAAAAGCATGTCACAGCTGATTAACTTACTGGAGTAAATACACCCTTCCCTGAAAACACAGCACTGAGTTGGTGTTATGGGGTTCCCAGGGTGCAACCTGGACTGTGAGATGGCTGAGCCCTCGGTCCCACCAACCTGGGATATCCCTCTCGCTTTGTGATGCTGTTGCCAAACTACAAACTTCTAACAGATGCTGCACTTACATAGGCATCCATAGGCAGGGACACACCACATTGAGTTACATGAATGCTTTCCCCAGCCACTCATGAAATAATAATAGGCTCCAGCCAATTCCCCCAGCTCCCCAGAAGCCTGACCACTGTAAATTCATTACCCAGTCTTCCCCTTCCTTGATGTGGAGAGGACACACACTAGCCTTTGTAAACTGAGCTGAGATTTTCCAAGCACTTCAACCAAAACACACCGTTTTAGGTAAAATACGAAACAGATTTATTAACTACAGATAGATTTTAAGTGATTATAAATAGCAAGCGTGGAGATTTCTCAGTTTACCTGAAAAATAAAAGTAAATTCATAGTCTGAGTTCTACAAACTAAACAGGATTTGGATCATGCAGTGTCTTATGGTATAGTTCCTTAATACACAGGCTGGAACTCTTCCAGCCTTGGACCACACTCCCTACTTAAGTCTTTGTTCTCCAGGCACGTTTCCAGGTATTGAATTAGGGAATGAGGCCACGTCATGATGTCACTTCCCCTCTTTTATAGTTTCTTCCAGCTTGCTGGGAAGATCTTTGGACATGAGGATCAAGTAGTCTCCATTGTCTACATGTTCTCTCTGAGAAGTCTTCTGGGAGGCTGTCAGGAGTGGATTCCCTTTAATGAGCTATCAGTGCATCTGGCTAATACATTGTCGTATCAGAAAGGCTGGGTGTGGGTGTTCCCAACCTCACAACATATTTTAGTAACACGCACATAGCAAAACTTCATAACTTCACATACAGGAATAGACCATACAGTCCAACAGGATATTCATGCTCAGTAGATCAAGACTTTGAAAATGATACTTTACAAAGCATACTTAGTTTATACAAAACATCATAATCGTATGATAGTGGTGAATATTAGGGTTCCAAGATACTGCGTTGAGATAGAGTGTCATATAGTTTGTAGTAAAAATACAATTTTTTTTGTATCACCCGGACATGGGTTAAGTGATGCCAAGTAAAAGGAATAAAGTTATAAAGGGTTGCAAGCAAATAAAAGTGAAAATGTAACTAAAAATCTAAAACTTAATCTAGAAAAGCACTGTCTTTGTACAAGATGGTTTCTTTTATTAGTCACTCACCTCTAGCCAGGGCTGACTTTCCCTCAGTCAGAGTCTTCCACAGAAATACAAGATTCTGGCTTTTCTTGCCTTCCAAGGTGAAAGATCTTTGCCTAAACATGTCTCACCTATATCCAGTTTCCAGAGACTTCAGCCCCCCCTTGATTGAAGGCCTATGTTTCTCAGCTTGTAAGTGTGACAGGCTCTCTAGGGTGCAGCCTGGAACTGAGGGACAGCTGTGCCTCCTTAATTCTCCAGCCTGGGCTGTCTCTTATAATGCTTTGTTAGTGACAAGCAGCAAACCCCTCGAGATGCTGTTATTATTCAGCACAACCGCATGTGAAGCCCCACTCCCAGCTAGATTGCATGAATGCTCCCAGAGCCACTTGTGAATCAAACATAGAAGGGTATCAGCCAAATCCTCCCAGCCTTGTACCTCAAAAATATACCAACCTGCACTGTTCAAGACTCTTCCTCGAGCAATGAAAGTTTATTAATTGGTTCACCACTTCATCAATGGAAAGTGGATAAACACCAGCCTTTATAAACCTGAACAGATTTATCAAGCACTTAAGGCAAACTCATTGGTAAAGGTAAACAGTAAAACAAGTTTATTGATTACAAAGAGATTTTTAAGTGATAAGCAAAAAGTCAAAGTGGTTACCAAAATAAAATATAAGCACACAGTCTAAACTCTCAACTCTGTTAGACTCGGCAACATCTAGATTAAACAGTTTTTCTCACCCCAGTGGATATTGCAGTTCATAGTGTACACGTTTCACCCTTGAACCCTGGGCTAGTCTCCTGTGTTGCAGTCTTAAGTCTTAGGAGTGTCTTTGTTGCTTGCAGCATAGGTGGGGGAGGAAAAAGGCCAAGCAGGGGGCCACTGTGTTCTGTTTTATACCCTTAGTCCATGTGGTTGGAAAACACAAGTCCAGGCATGTCTGGTGGGCATTGCTGAGTCACAAGGTAAAGCAATAGCCCTGTGTGTCTTCTGTGAGTGAGTTATTGAATTGTAACTCCTCTGCTGGACAATGCCTGGTGATGTCTGTTCAGCACCCACCCGGGCATTGGTGACCTCCCTTGTCATTGTCTCTGGAGAGCTAGTATCTGCACACTTCCCAAACCCACAGCATATTTTAGTTAAAACCACACAACATAATTCTTATTTTATATGCATTAATGATATACACATTTAGATGGAACAACGGGTTTCAGCAAATCATAACCTTTCCCCAGATACCTCACACAGTGTGCTTTATATGCAGTATCACAATCATATATAGATGAGGAATATGGGGGTTGCAGAGCACTCTCCTGAGGTATAGTGGGTCACACCTACTCCCTTAGTTTACTGCGAGAGAGTTAGTCACTGACTAACTCAAAGGCGGTGTGTGCTATGGGTTTTTTGGCATCCAGCCATCAAGGCCATGAGGTGGTGTGCCTCAGTTTCCTCCTTCACATAACAAACCAGATTTGTTATGATTTCTCTGTTGTGGCAAACTTTAAGTCTGTTTACAGTTATTAACTGAGAAGCTGCATTGTTGTAATATTACAACTTAATATTACAGTTGTTTCAAGTTACCATTTCTGGCCTGTCCCAGAGTTCTTCTCCAAAATTGTGCATAATGTAGTTTATTGCGGAACTATTAACTAGGGTTTGTAACCTGTCCTTTAAATCGGCTTCTGTACCCAATGACTAGAAGATAGCTAGTGTAACGCCAATATTTAAAAAGGGCTGTAGAGGCGATCCCGGCATTGTAGACCGGTAAGTCTAATGTCTGTACCGGTCAAATTAGTTGAAACAGTAGTAAAGAATAAAATTGTCAGGCACATAGAAGAACATAAATTGTTGGGCAAAAGTCAGCATGGTTTCTGAAAAGGGAAATCATGTCTTACTAATCTATTAGAGTTCTTTGAAGGGGTCAACAAACATGTGGACAAGGGGGATCCAGTGGACGTAGTGTACCTACATTTCCAGAAAGCCTTTGACAAGATCCCTCACCAAAGGCTCTTACGTAAATTAAGTTGCCATGGAAAAGAGGGAAAATCCTTTCATGGATTGAGAACTGGTTAAAAGACAGGGAATAAATGGTAAATTTTCAGAATGGAGACGAGTAACTAGTGGCGTTCCCCAAGGGTCAGTCCTAGGACCAATCTTATTCAACTTATTCATCACTGGTTTGGAGGAAGGGGTAAACAGTGAGGTGGCAAAGTTTGCAGATGATACTAAACTGCTCAAAATAGTTAAGACCCAAGCAGACTGTGAAGAACTTCAAAAAGATCTCATGAAACTAAATGATTGGGCAACAAAATGGCAAATGAAATTTCATGTGGATAAATGTAAAGTAATGCACTTTGGAAAAAATAACTCCAACTATACATACGATATGATGGGGGCTAATTTAGCTACAACTAATCAGGAAAAAAATCTTGGAGTCATCATGGATAGTTCTCTGAAGATGTCCATGCAGTGTGCAGCGGCAGTCAAAAAAGCAAACAGGATGTTAGGAATTATTAAAAAAGGGACAGAAAATAAGACAGAGAATATCTTATTGCCATTATACAAATCCATGGTGCGCCCACATCTTGGATACTGTGTACAAATGTGGCCTGCTCATCTCAAAAATGATACACTGGCATTAGAAAAGGTTCAGAGAAGGGCAAGTAAAATGATTAGGGGATTGGAACGGGTCCCATGTGAGGAGAGATTAAAGAGGCTAGGACTTTTTAGCTTGGAGAAGAGGAGACTAAGGGGGGATATGCTAGAGGTATATAAAATTATGAGTGGCGTGGAGAAAGTGAATAAGGAAAAGTTATTTACTTGTTCCCATAATAGCAGAACTAGGGGCCACCCATTGAAATTAGTGGGCAGCAGGTTTAAAACAAATAAAAGGAAGTTCTTCACACAGCGCACAGTCAATCTGTGGAACTTCTTGCCTGAGGAGGCTGTGAAGGCTAGGGCTATAACAGAGTTTAAAAGAGAACTGTATAAATTCATGGAGGTTAAGTCCATTAATGGCTATTAGCCAGGCTGGGTAAGGAATGGTGTCCCTAGCCTCTGTTTGTCAGAGGGGGTGATGGATGGCAGGAGAGAGATCACTTGATCTTTACCTGTTAGGTCCACTCATTCTGGGGGACCTGGCATTGGCCACGTCGGTAGACAGGATACTGGGCTAGATGGACCTTTGGCCTGACCCAGTACGGCCTTTCTTATGTTGTTATGTTCTTATCACAAGGCTTAACATCTGTATCAAAATTCTTATTACAAATTTTAATATTAATATGCAGTTTTTATCACAGATGGGTGTTTACAAGTATCATTAAGATACTTCTGTTCAGTCTGGTTTGAAGTTCGTTTGTCCATCACCCATGATCTCCTTTGATTCTCTCCCACGTAATCAGTCACTGACTTTTTCTCCCTACAGTGTTCCCTTCTGCCTGGGTTCTTAATTTAAGGATGTTTCTGAGATTTTGGTACTTCAGGGTCTGGCAAAATAGGGATCCACCACACTGGCTGGTCCTTTGGAGTGCTGCCAACCTCAGTACTGTACATATGTGAAAAATAAGCTCCCTTTTTGGGCTCACCCTGTGTTCCCCCCTCCTAATACTGAGTCCTTCCCTGCCCCCTTTTCCTAGAGGGCTAAGATTCATGTTCTCTGGGCTAAGAGTATCTGCACTTTGATCAGATGCACTTTTTCCCTACAGCTTTTCCATAATTGCTTTCTGTGTCTCACCAGCATAGAGAAAAATGCCCCTTCCCCCTCTTCTGTCAGTTAGGTAATTTGCATTCTCACAAACTACCATCTGACAATTTCCTGGTGTCAACTTCTCTGTTATCACAGGTGTTGGAACTGCAGCCTGATTTAAAGAGACACAGTTACCAACATATCAGAAATAACATCCTGAAAAACTGGGACCTGAATTGGGGTACCCTTAGTCCTCTCTCTGCCCTCGAGAAGTCAGATGTGTGACTGCTCCCTTCCAGGAGGTTGGTTACACAGTTCCTTCTCAAAACCTGGGTCAGAGGCTGAATGCCTGGGTGCAGAGGTTCTGCCCCAGCCATTCGGTCTTGGGCATCCTCTCCCAAGTGACTAGTGAGGAGACAGTCCTGCATGTCCACTATTCCTTCCCCAGTTTCCTCCTCTGGGCCCCCCTCTAAGACACATTTCTCTGTGCTTCCTAGGAAAGTGTCTGTCCCTTATTCAGCTGCAAAACTGCCAGCTAACAATGGGGACAGTTTCTTTAATCATTGACAACACCTCTCCTACCCTGATCCTGAAGGCATATTACCTTCTGTGGAAAAGGAACCAATCTCAGTCCTTCCCATATTTGGAAGAACACTGCTTCCCTGTGGTTACAAAGTCAAAGGAACCTTCCTCCGCCTCAGTGGTTTCTGAGATTCCATCGCCCTTCTCTGGGACACATCTCCCCATGTTCCCTATATTTGGGTCTGTCCCTTGTCCATCTGCAACTTGCTGGCAGCTAACAACCTGGACATTTCTCTCCCTGGCAGGCACTACTCCTCACTCCCTTTCTGAGGTGGTGCTGCAGTGCAGGAGCTGATCTCAACCAACTTCCTGTCTGGAAGCATGGGGCTTTCCTCTGCTGTAGAAGAATCAAGGAGGCTCTCTCCCATTCTTTCAGCAGGTCCTGAGGCCTTACCCTTTCCCTCTGGGGTCCCAGCACCAAACAACTCCTTGCTGCAGGCAAATACTTTAACCTGAGCTACACAGAAAAAATAATTACCAAGAAGTAGGTCAACTAGGAGGTGTTCCATTACCACCACAGTCAAAACACTTTCCAAATCTTCCCACACAGCATGAATTTTAGCTAGTGGTATGAGGCATCTGGTTTTGCCCACCTGCACAATCTCTGCCATTTGGCCAGGTATATACTAGACATTGTGACCACACTCTGCTTAACCAGAGAGATCTGGGTCCCTGTATCCTTCTGCCCCAAGTACTCCTTGCCATTAATTCTGACAACCTTAATGTGCTCCCTGTCTGGTTCTGCAGAGGTTAATCTCACAAAATCAGTATGATAGGTTTCAGTTGCCTGAGGGGTTTCTGTGTTGAGGACAGCAGAACTAACATAAGCTATTGGTTGCCTGCTTCGTCCTACCACAGGACATTTATTCCTCAGATTATCAGTGGAATTACACTGGTAGCACCTTTTGGGTGCTTCTGTTTTTACAGGAGATTTGGGATGTGGGTTAGAGGAATGGTTTTGGGGAGGAGAGTGCACAGCCCTCCCCTTCTTGCTATGGATAAAATGGGATCCTCTCTTCCCATCAGGTTTAAACCCCTCTTTTGGTGGTTTGCTTTCAGTAGATGCGTGGATCTGTTCAAAGGCATCAGTTAGAGAAGCCATCTCACCTACAGATTTTACATATTTGTCCCATAAACACTGCTTTACATCAGCCTTACATATCCTTAGGAAATGCTTTTGAGCAACAAGATCCAACATCCCTTCAAAACTAGCCACCTCTTTATCCGTCACCCATTTTCTCAACGAACCTTTCATTTTGTTTATATATTTCCCATTACTCATACCAACATCCCTCTTAAAATTCCTAAATTTAACTCTATATGTTTCAGGGGTAATCTGAAAACTTCGCAAAACAGTATCTTTAAATTTACAAGAATCTAAAGCATCCTCAGTGGGCAATTCATTGAATACACTTAGAGCTTTACCAGTTAATTTCACAATCAAGGTAGGACCTTTCTTGGCATCAGGAATTTCACGCACTGCACACAACCTTTCAAAGGTGGCCAGATATTCAGCAATATCATCTGCCTCATTGTATACAGGACATAAATGATCCCAATTGTGGATTTTTAGAGAATTGGAAATAGCTGGGTTCTGGTTCTGCTTCTCTAGCAGGTCCAATTAGTGTTTTCGCTCTCTCTCTTTCTCCTATATCTCCAGTTCCTCTAGTTCCAATATTCTCTGGTGCGTGCTCTCTTTTTCTGTAACCTGCAGTCTAAAAAGCTCCAACTTAACAATGGCTTCAGTGCTTTTATTCATTTCCCTACTTTTCTGTCCCTATTTCCCTTTCCTGAAATAAGCAAACAGAAAATAACAAATCGGTAGCTTAGAGGTTTGCTTTTCTTCCCTTTATAGTCCCGTAAACCTATGAAAAGCATCTCTCTCAAAATTCATTGACCTTTCTTCTACAGACAGGATGACCTCATGCTGTTCTTCCTTTCCTGTCGTATTCCCATCCCCCTGCTGATGTCTGTTTAAATTGGGCTTCCGTTGTTTTTTGTCACATCTTGTTTAATTTCTTTGGAGACTGGTAGATAGTAGTGATGTTTCCTCCTGCCTGGGAGGGAAACTATTTCTCCCTGCTTGATCACAGGCTGTAAAGCATAATATCATTAAATATATATAATTTTCTCACAGAGTATTAATACATACATTTCACGATGACATTAATCACCAGTGTGTCATTTGCTTTTAAAAAAGACCTCTCTATACACTTTGTGTACAATATTACTGTATTGTAAAAAAACAGTTGATTCAATTACTTAGTGCCTTAAGGTTCAGCCACCCTTGTCTTTAGTGACCAGTAAACCTTTGAAATGGATTCTTCTGAAGGTTATCCCTGTAAGTAAAGCTTATTTAAGCTGTGAGGAAGGCAACCATAGCATCTGGTAGTGATGGAAGTTCCATGCTCTTTCTTCCCCCACTGGCGTTTGCTAGAATGCAAATTTTCTGTTTCTGCAGTCTTCCCCCTTGTTGCTGACTCTATTTGTTGCTCATATGTAAAGTAAGGTAAACTAAGAGACTGTACCTATGCATTGCTTGCCAAACGCATTTTAAGAATATGATTTTAGCACATATTAATAACTTTTTGTACACATCCTGGGCATATACCGTACAAGAATATTAATGATCAGTGAGTTATTAGTTTTCCAATGATATCTTATGTCACCTTTGAGACAATTATGATAACTGTGTGTGTGAGGGGTAGTGAGTATGTCAGGCCTGATAAACTGCTGCCAGAATAGAGCACCACAGATTGGCCTCTGTGTCACAACCATGACGGTATTAACTTGGACGAAGCCTTTATCATCCGTAGCCAAAATCCTTCATATTACAGAGTATCAGACCACTATCTTGCTTGATTCTCTTCCCTAAAATAATATGCCAGGAGCTTAAGCATCTTATTCATGAGGATGTAAATACAGCCTGACATTAGGTGCGGGCAGCCTAGTATGTGGGTGAAACTGTGGTCAGGGCTAGTACCGTTGGGTGGATGCCTGTAAGCATGCTTAGCTTCAAACATCTGAGTTCCATGAGTTAGTTTAGAAAGAGCTCAGGAACCTGTTTTGTACCAAAGATAACTCTTTTGGACACCAGTTGGCAGCCTTTTTGCATGATTGGTCATGAGCATCCTCTGTTACAATTTTATACATAAAAGATTTTTTAAAAGTAGTAAAGTTTTAATTTCCATTCAGAATCAGCGAGAGTTAGGCACCTAATTGCCATTTGTGTCTTTAAATTTCCCCCAAAAACCTTTATATAATTTCAGCTGACATTTCTTATAAATGATGTCTCTGAATAAACTTCATAGTTTATTTTTTCCAACATTTTGATAAAGGCTCAGCCTTTACGTTTTCCTTTTCATTTCATTAACTTTAAAGAAATCCTTTAACTTGCAATATAGATATCTATAAAATATCTAATTTATTTACGTACTACTTCAGTTATCATTCAACTTAAGACATTCTCCCCGTACATGTTGTTTCTGTCTCTTTCTGCCTAAGTTTTTTTTGATTGCTACTTATCTGTTCTTTATATTTGCTTGAATGCTTAGCCCTCAGACCAAATTTAATTGCTGTGTGAGGCAATTTAAAATTACTATATTTCTTTTACTCCTGTTTATTATTTTGGTGTGTCTAATGAGGTCATGGTTTAAAAGGCTTGTCAGTGCAAACCATGGATAGTTTTATAACAGACTTAATAATAATAATTTACTTTACAAACACAGATCAAAAAGACTGTTCCTGCCCCAAGGAGCTTACAGTCTTAGTATAAGATCAGAGATGACAGATGGGAGAGTATAAGGAAACAACGAGATAAAAGTGTTTGTTAGTACGATGGGCACTGGTCTCTAAATACTAGCAACTTAGTGTTGTGATGCCTACAAAAGAAACCTAACAAAGGAGATATTTTGAGGAGGGATTTCAAGATGGGTAAGCTGGTGATTTTGTGGATTTTTACTGAGAATTCTTCAGCCGAAGTGCATGGGGCACTATAGCATAATGCACAAAGATGCTTGTTTGAAAACATAACATGAGTAGTGGAGGCTGTGGCATCATGGGCTAATTAGGGATGAGCATTGATAGCTTGCTTGTGAATGAGAGATTATAGATGTGCAGGGAATTGACTGTGGAGGGTCTTGAAAGTGAAGACAAGCTGCTCATGTTTGAGGTGGTAGAGAAGGGGGAGCCAGTGCAGGAATTTAAAGAGAGGGTTGATATGGTCAAAATGATAGTTGTGCCTGGTTTGCAGTAGCCAAACTGCTTTTAAACAGTGTTAAATAGAATCAGTGGTGAAATTATTTAGAATGGGTTTGGAGTGCATGGGACCCTTAATATATGTGTCATGCAAATATATTGGGGAAACAATTTCTTTTTTTGAACTTTTCTAAGTAGAGTTTTGTCTTTTCCAGGCCCAGATTGCCTTTCTTCAAGGGGAAAGGAAAGGACAAGAAAATCTGAAGAAGGATCTAGTGCGGAGAATCAAAATGCTGGAATATGCTCTTAAACAAGAAAGGTACATCATTTTTAAGATACTAGAGAATTTTGTTTAAAAAGTCTCTTATAAAATTTTAAAAGACAAATATCAGCATTGTGGCTCATCAGAGGAGAAATTTTTTTTTTGTTGATCTGAATCTTGAATTGGTAATTATGGACATAAGAATTGTCATACTGAATCAGTCATCTCATCCAGAATCCTGTCACCAACAGTGGCCGCTATTCAGATGCTTAAGAAAAAGGTTTTTTAAAAAACCCTGCATTAGACAGTTACAGGATAACATCTCTCAGGACAAGTTTCTTTCTAACTCCCAGAAGTTAGATATTGTTTTATGTCCTGAAGCACAATATTTTTTTCTCTTCCAGAGCTCTTGTTTGTTAATAAACTAAATACAAATTCTTGTTATCCCCATCAATATCTATGTTTTTAAGTCTTAATAACTTCACCTCGATAATAATTTTTGACAAGAAGTTCCACAGGTTAATTATCATGGGGTGAAACGGTACATACTTATATCAGTTTTGAGTTTTGCCACATTTTGATTTTCATTTAATTTTCCCTGGTATTATGAGAGAAGGTAAATAAAAGTTCCCAATTTACCTTTTCTATACCATTCATTGTTGTGTATGCTTTTATCATGTTTTCTCTCAAAGGTAAACAGTCTTTCCATACTATCTTCATGTAAGTTTTTCCATTCCCCTAATTATCACCCCCCCCTTAATTTTGTTTGCTCATATTTGAAATGAGATTATGAGAAATGAACCTAGAATTCCAAGTGAGAGTGTACCTGTGATCTGTAAAGTGGCATAATACAAATAAGAGTATTTGTTTCCTTAGTGATTTATTGAGTCTGGTATTAATAGTCTTAATAAATAATATTTGTATACATAAGAACATAAGAATCGCTGTACTCGTTCAAACCAAAGGTCCATCCAGCCCAGTATCCTGTCTACCGACAGTGGCCAATGCCAGGTGCCCCAGAGTGAGTGAACCTAACGGGTAATGATCAAGTGATCTCTCTCCGGCCATCCATCACCATGCTCTGACAAACAGAGGCCAGGGACACCATTCCTTATCCATCCTGGCCAGTAGTCATTAATGGACTTAACCTCCATGAATTTATCCAGTTCTCTTTTAAACCCTGTTATATTTCTAGCTTTCACAACCTCCACAGGCAAGGAGTTCCACAGGTTGACTGTGCACTGTGTGAAGAAGAACTTTCTCTTATTTGTTTTACCATCTGGCCACTAAAGAATCCTAATCACTTTTCAATTAAAGAAAAATTAAACAGCTGTAAGTGTACAATCTCTAAAACAGTTTGAATCAGTATAAAGCCATAAGTAAAATCATAATGCAGTTGAGTTCATGTCAGTAGACAAACGAGTTTTGGCTAAATGGCATGGGGATAGGAAGAATTTGTAATTACCTTGAAAGTGTATTCATACTGAGTGTCAATGGGGACACTGAAAAATTCAGAAAAAGGCCCAATGAAAGAATATTGCTGTGTAGTAATTTTAGCATGCTGTTATGTGCTAGTTCTATTCTGACTTTTTTCATTGTTGTCTAATTCATCAAGAAAGCAAAGGTGTGACCCACGGGAAGGGCCATCTAGTGTCTTAGTGTTGGTATGTCAACCCCCATCTTTTCATGTTTTGTCTGTTTGTCTAATGTTCCTACTGTATCTTCCACTCCATGCATCTGATTACATGGGTTTTAGCCCACGAAAGCTTATGCCCAAATAAATTTGTTAGTCTCTACAGTGCCACAAGTACACCTTGTTCTTTTTACTAATAGGTTAGGAAAAAACCCCACTTGCCCTCCTATGAGCAGAGTGTTTCATGTTTATCCATTAATGAGTAGTCTTGCACTTTTCTCTGAAGTGTGTAATATTAGCCATTGTCAGTCAGGATATCAGACTAGATGGTCAGCTAGTTTGATCTGGTATGATAGTTCCTTTCTTCCTCTGTTTTTAATCATTTTTAAAGCAAATTCAATGTTTCTGAATGGCTTATGCTGATAGCTATTTATAGCACTTTGTGATATAAAACAGTAATTTTCGCTTGCTAGTTGCTAAAGAAACAATCTCATATTTGTTCCGGGAGGGTCTCTAAGCAGAAATTTTGTTTGGTACTTAGAGACAGGGCAACATACTGAGCACAAGAAGCCCTGCTGTGTTTCACAACAGTATTTTCTTAAATCAGCTCACAACCTGGGTTAGCCAACATTCAGTGAAGAGTTTGTGTTGCTTGTTCCACTGAGTATCTGGGAGTCACAAAAAGGACAATCTGCAGGAGAGGAGCAGAACTTTTCTCCTGGCCAATTGTGATGAGGGCATGGGAAAGCAAGACTGGAGAGAGAAGGAGAAAAAAAGACCAGGTAATTAAGAGGCAAAGGGAAGATTACTTCAATCCTGCCCTGCCCTCCAAATTTACCAAATCTTTATCAAGCAAATAACCATACCTGTTAGTCATGAGGCAGTGTGTAAAATGCTGATCCATAGTAGGGCCCATTGGCAGCATGTCATGATAAGTGGGAATGGCACTGGTTTCTCAACAATATGCTGCCTTGAATCAAGCCTCTGTATACGGAGTATGCAGCATATTTTTTTTTTCAGTCGCTGAAAATGATTAACTTAATTTCTGATCAATATCACTGTTCTGCAATTAATGACTCTTGCGTGATTTTATAGTGATTATTTATAGTGGAGTGTAAAAATTTTTGACTGTGGAGCAGAGTGTTTTTGGTTCTATTCCCTGGCAAAGAGATTTGGTCAACTTTAATACATAATGAATTCTATCAAGGATTCTTTAATACGTTATATGCAAAATACATTTAAAAAGAAGAGGGTTGATCAATAATTAATTTGAACACTCTCAGATGTTTGCTGGTTCACAAGCAATTCTGCTGTAGTTTTGCTAGCATCCAGCAGATTGCAGTGTAAGACTTTTATTAACTCTTCAAGGTTATTTTATTACTTTTTTGGTAGTAATGTTGCTCAGTTACTTGTTTAAATTGCTATCCCTGGATTTTCAGGAGCTAACTGAAAACATATTGATCTGTTTTAAGCACGGGTCCAACAATTAACAATCCCGTCTGTTCCTCATTTCCCTTTCCAGAGTATTTTAACCAAACAACAGAACTCTTAGGCTGCTTTTCTAGAAATACTTTAATATTATTTTTTAAAATGGTGTGTCTGATCAGAGTAAGACTGGCGCCTTCTCCCCTAGCCAGGATATCTCCCAATGCTGTTCCTGGCAGTCTCTCTTGTTTACATCTATTGGTCTGGCGACTCCTCTTAGTATGTCTATGGATGTTTGGCAGGCACTCTCAGCACAGCTGGATTGGATGCTTCAGGTCTACACAGTGAAATATTTCCAAGAAATAGTGGCATTTCTTGATTAGAAATCGAACTGGTTTCTTTCTATGAATTGCTCTGTGAGCAATGAAAGTCTTCAATACTAGGAGATTTAAATTGAGAGTTGAAAATGTAATTGTTCTCAATTATTGAGATGTTGGGGCAGCCATATTGAATAGCAAATACGGATTACTTACACAGCAAATTTGCAGTTCATGAAGAAGAAAAGAATGAAACAGAGCAATGAATAAGCTAATGAAGTGAGAAAGCAAAAGCAGTTGTGGTGATCCTCCTTATCTTAGCAACTAAGCAGGTCTATTTAGTAACATAGCTTTGCAGTCTAAAAATATCTTCCTTCCAAATGACTTTCAAAGCCGGTTGCAGTTGGAAAATAACTTCGGTAATGTGATGTCTGTTCAAGCCAATTATTTTCATATCATTTTACTTTTTGGTCTCTGCATACTGTTCATACAAATTATTATTTTCAGAAATTAATATAGATGTTAATAGTTCACTGACTTACATCTCATTTAAACCATCATTTTCGTGTGAAGATAATGTACATCTTTAAGTTTAATTTCTTATCCTCCAAACTTTAGGGTAGTCCTTTGACCAATTGTCATAATGATTATATAAGAAACCAAAGTTTCTTCATTTATCTGCTACACAAACACAAGTATAGTTAACTGCAATGTGTAATTCTCCATGTATGTTAATATAGCTGACCACTAATCTGGAGCAGCCAGTTTTAGTGTTAAAAAGGTAGTTCAGTGGAGCTAGTCAGAGTTGGACTAGGAGGAATAATTTTGAGGGAATTTATTGAACATATAGTGCAGGGGTGGGCAAACTATGGTCTGCGGTCCACATCCGGCTAGCAGAACTGTCCTGCCCGGCTCCTGAGCTCCCGGCCGGGGGTGGGGGGGAAGCTAGCCCCTGACCCCTCCCCTGCTGTCTCTCCTCCCCCACAGCTATGCCCAGGAGGGTGGTTAGGGGTCTTTGGAGAGGGCGGTCGGGGACAAGGAGCAGGGGGGATTGGATGGGTCGGTGGTTCTGACAGGGGCAGTCGGGGCAGAAAGTGCTCTCTAACAATTGAAAGCGGTCCAGACTGATGCATGTTCATTTCATCATCTGAGTCAGGTGCCAGCAGAAGGTTGATTTTCTTTTTTGGTGGTTTGGGTTCCGTAGTTCCTGCATCGGAGTGTTGTTCTTTTAAGGCTTCTGACAGCATGTTCCACACCTCATCCCTCTCAGATTTTGGACGGCACTTCAGATTCTTATACCTTGGGTCAAGTGCTGCAGCTATCTTTAGAAATCTCACATTGGTACTTTCTTTGCATTTTGTCAAATCTGCAGCATAAGTGTTCTTAAAATGAGCATGCGCTGAGTCATTTTACGAGACTACTGTAACATGAAATATATGGCAGAATGCTGGTAAAGCAGAGCAGGAGACATACAATTCTCCCCTAAGAAGTTCAGTCGCAAATTTAATTAACACTTTTTTTATCACTTCCCTCAGTCTGCTGGCAGTGTTCCTACTAATACAGCCCAATGTGCCGTTGGCCTCTTGACAGCAAGGGCACATTGCTCACTCATATCCAGCTTCTCCTCCACTGTAATCCCCAAGTCCTTTTCTGCAGAACTGCTGCTTAGCCAATTAGTCCCCAGCCTGTAGTGGTGCATGGGATTCTTGTTGAACCTCATCAGAGATCTTTTGACCCAATCCTCCAATTTGTCCAGGTCAGTCTGAACCCTATCCCTATCCTCTAGCGTATCTACCTCTTCCCCCCTTCTTAGTGTCATCTCTGAACTTGCTGAAGGTGCAATTAATCCCATCATCCAGATCATTAATAATGATGTTGAACAAAACTGGTCCCAGGACCAAACCCTGGGGCACTCCACTTGATACCAGCTGCCAACTAGACATTGAGCCGTTGATCACTACACTTTGAGGCTGACAATCTTGACAGCTTTTTATCCACCTTATAGTCCATCAATTCATACTTGTTTAACTTCATACTGGCAGGAATACTATGAGAGACCATATCAAATGCTTTGCTAAAGTTAAGATATATCACATTCACCACTTTCCCCATATCCACAGAGCCAGTTATCTCATCATAGAAGGCAATCAGGTTGGTCAGGGAAGACTTGCCCTTGGTGAATCCATGTTGACTTTTCCTGATCACCTTCCTCTTCTCCAAGTGCTTCATAACTGCTCCAGGTGCAGTTACATAACAAAACAAAACAAAAATCTGCATTTGTAAGTTGCAATTTCATGATAAATAGATTACACTACAGTTCTTGTCTGAGGTGAACTGAAAAATACTATTTTCTTTGTTTATCATTTTTACAGGGCAAATATTTGTAATAAAAATAACATAAATTGAACACTGTACACTTTGTATTCTGTTGTAAATGAAATAAATATATTTGAAAATGTAGATAAACATCCAACAATTTCAATACATTTCAATTGGTATTCTATTGTTTAGCAGTGCGATTAAAATTGCGATTAATCGCTATTAATTTTTCTGTTAATTGCTTGAATTAACTGTGATTGACAGCCCTAATTAACTTTATTTAGACCCATTTATTAGACTTCTGTATATTGCTTGCCTAATACCACATCGAATGGAATTCTCTTATAGTTTCTCTCTCAATGGGGATTATTTTAGAAAAACTTCTTTGTTCACCCCTTTAACTAGTATAAAGTAGAGAAAAATACATCTTTGACTTGCCAAGAAGTGCAGCCTAAAGATTGGACACATTTTTTCTGGTGCCTAAGGCGTAGTATTTTGAATAGGCCCTCTGATCTCTTTTTTCATTGTTTTACAATGTTTGACTTCAGTGATCCATGTATTGACTGTAATCTTACATTCTGTGGAAGAATCTCTTAATATCAAGAATTACTCCTTTTCATGAACATTGTTGAATTCTATGAGTTAGTTTGTTAAATCTGTGCTATTACATTTAAAAAGAAATAAAAATAAAAGAGGGTGGCAATGAAAGGAAGTAAAGAAAAGAATATTCAGCTTCCATACTAGCCCATTTAAAATTAAGAATGTTAAGCAGGAACACGTTATCTTGTAAACTTGGGTCGGATGAACCCAGGTCAACACTGGACAACTCACTGTTCAGAAGAATTGTGATACTTGCTACTAGTGTGTGCAAGGTAAGAGAGAGAGTAACTCCTCCATTGCCCCCCTTGGGGCTTCCCTGCTGAGACACTGCTCTGCCTTATCAGTCACAATCTGATTTTAGCATAATGTGAGTGGATTTGCTAGTTGATGCTTGCATCATGTGAAGTATGAGAATTTGCCTTTTTGTGAGGAAGCATGGTCCAGTATTTGAAGTACAGGACTCAGAATAATGAGATCTGAATTCTGCCATATAGTTGGAGTGTGTCATTTAACCTCTCTGCCTCAATTTAGTACAAATTTTTAAATAGGAACTTATCTACCACATGTTGTATGAAGTTTCATACATTTATCATAGAAGGGACCTCAAAAGGTCATCTACTCCAGTCCCCTGCACCAGGGGTTTCCATACTTTTTGAGATGAGGGCCATATTAGATTTTTGAAGGGACTTTGTGGGCTGCTGCCGCAGCGCCCCCCACCCTTTGCTACTCCAGCCACTGCCACGACCCCCCCCCCCTGGCCGTGTGGGTTGTGCTGCCCCCCCCCCCCCCCCTTTGCTCCTACCGCCACACTGCAGGGGCACTCATGCCTCCACACATGGGGCTGCCGGCAGCAGCTCGGGTCGGGGGGGGCGGGGGCAGCAGCAGCTTCTCCATGTGTCTGCTCAGCTGGGGCTGCAGGGCCGGACAAATTGATGCCGTGGGTCAGATCTAGCCCCTGGGCTGTGGTTTGGAGATCCCTGCCCTGCACTCATGGCAGGACAAAGTATTATCTAGACCATCCCTGACAGGTGTTTGTCTAACCTGCTCATAAAAATCTCGGATGATAGAGATTCCACAACCTCCCTAGGCAATTTATTCCAGTTCTTAACCACCCTGACAGGAAGTTTTTCCTAGTGTCCAACCTAAACCTCTCTTGCTGCAATTTAAGCCCATTGCTTCTTGGCCTATCCTCAGAGGTTAAGAAAAAACAATTTTTTTTATAACAACCTTTTACATATTTGAAAACTATTATCATGTCCCCTCTCAGTCTTCTCTTTTTCCATACTAAACAAACCCAATTTTTTCAATCTTCCCTCATAGGTCATGTTTTCTAGACCTTTAATCATTTTTGTCACTCGTCTCTGGACTCTCTCCAATTTGTCCACATCGTTCCTGCAGTGTGGCACCCAGAATTAGACACAATACTCCAGTTGAGGCCTAATCAGTGTGGAGTAGAGCTGAAGAATTATTACTTGTGTCTTGCTTGTAATACTCCGGCTAGTACATCACAGAAGGATGTTCGCTTTTTTTGCAACAGCGTTACACTGTTCACTCCTGTTTAGCTTGTGGTCCACTATGACCCCCAGATCCCTTTCTGCAGTACTCCTTCCTAGGCAGTCATTTTACAGTTTTGTATGTGTGCAACTGATCGTTCTTTCCTAAGTGGAGTACTTTGCATTTGTTCTTATTGAATTTCATCCCATTAGCTTCAGACCATTTCTCCAGAGGTAATATCATGTAATGCAATATCGTATTTTTTGTGTAAAACTATATCCATGTGTACCACTTGTGCTACTCATTACTACTTTGTCTATGATTGAATCCCTGGATACTGATCCTACAAGAGCAAGACATTCCAACCACTGTTTTTGGTACCTTTTTTTTTTTTTGCTACACAATCTGTCAGTAACATGGTACACTCTATTGACTGTCCCCATAGGACTTCAATATGCAGAACCTTTTTCATAGGAAATGTTCCACAGTTGCAAAAACTAGCTCATGACCCAGAGTTTTTGCAAGTTTAGCAGTGGTGTTTCCAACTTCATTTTACCGCGACCCCCTTTTGACAACAAAAATTACTACATGACCCCAAGAGGCAAAGCCAGAGCTTGAGCCATGCCCTGGTGCCATCCCAGTAAGAGGCCAAAGCCCAAATCCAAGACCACCGCCTTGTGCAGGGGAGCCAAAGCCGAAGCCCTGCTGTCTAGGAGTGAAACTGAAGCCTGAGCCCCACTGCCCGGGTGATAGGGCTTGGGCTTGGGCTTGGGCTTTGACCCTAGGCCCCAGCAAGTCTACCACCGGCCCTGGCAACTGCATTAAAACGAGGTTGTGACCGACTTTGGGGTCCCCAACCCATAGTTTGAAAATGGCTGATAGACCACTGACTGCTACAGGTATTTAAGACCTTATCATAGAACCCTGCTCAAGGCTTATCTCCTCACAGTGTTAAAAATACTTTTGGGAGAAAGTGAAGTAGTGGGGAGAATACAACTAGGTAAAGTTGAGCTCAAATGTGTGTTAACAATGGAGGAATGAGAAGTGTAAGATGATGATTCTAAGTTGACATATGGGTATGTCTCTGTTAGAAGCACCTTCCCACTATAGGAATTAGGGTATATTACACTGGCAAAGTGCTTCTAGTGTGGATGCAGCTATACTGGCAAAGCTGTTCCTCCCATGAGAGAAATAAGTTATACCGGTAAAAGCTCAGTTTTGCCAGTATAGCTGTAGAATTCTGATGGCACAGCTGGAATTGCACTTCATACAACTAACTGACATGACATAATGCCAGTAGCAATCTGTAGTGTAGACATACCCACAGAGCAGAAGATATTTGTCGGTTGAGTGATAGTGAGAGAAAAGGGGAAAAACATCAAAGCAGACCCATCCTAGAAGCAGCATGAAAAATAAAATAATTCTTTGTAAATATATATATATATATATATAGAGAGAGAGAATATTTTTCTTACATCTGTATATATAAAATTTTCTGTTGCTTTTGCTATGTATTGGTGTTTCTGATTACATAATTATTCACTTAGTAATACATTCCAGTACCTGAAAACTCTAGAGAGAGATATAGGGAGAAAAGCAGGAACATGGCTTCCTTTTAGTTCTGGTGAAATAAATTGGATGGAGGTTATTTTTTTTGTGGGTTGGGGGAGGGCCGAATGGAAAAATATAAAACAAGGACCTAAGGTGTCTGTGCATCTACAAGCATCCTTTAAATGTGTTAATAGAGTTCCTTTTGTCTTTTCTTTTTTTTCAGAGCTAAATACCACAAATTAAAATACGGCACAGAATTGAATCAGGGAGATATGAAGCCTCCAAACTATGATTCTGGTAAGAATTTAAGAGTGAGGGAAATATGGTATAAAATTCTCCTATAATTTTAGCTACAGATTGTTGAACAAGTTAGTGGACACAAAGAGGACAGTGAAGATTGCTTAATGTTGCAAAATGTTAGCCAATGCAGTTTGTTACACTGATATTATATATAGGTACAGTTTGTCTCGTCAACTCATTTGATGGCCTAATTATAGCAATTGAAGTAAAATGCTGCAGAATATATATTCTCTCCTCTTCAGATCAAAATTCAAGAAAGTTTTGGAGTCACAGAAAGATATGGAAAACACATCTGGAGAATCTTATGTTGGAAGAATAGAAGAATTGGTGTGCATTAACAATAACAGTGTAATGCAATAGAAATGAATTCAAAATGTTTAGTACATCATTTCCTGTTTCATGATCTTGGTTGGATTCCAGAAAAATTGAAACAAACGTGTTAGAGGTACATACTATGGAATTTTATAAAATTCCAGTGACAACTGGAAAATAAATATAATAAATAATGAACACAAGTTTGGAACAGAACAATTCTCCCCTGTATCTATGGCTGACTTTCTTGGGATATCACTCCAGATGATGAATCTTCTTCTTCTCATAAAAAAATGGAGTGACTTTGAACCACAAAAGAGGAGGAGTTGGGATTCCTTTTGTTCTGATCAGCAAAATAAACCTTACCAAAACGACTTTTCCCCCAGGATCCAGATTATGCAAAAAGTCCTTGAGAGGAGGAAGGAATAAGCAGAAATTATTCCACAGCTTTTTTTTCCCATACAGTCCCCTCACAAAAAAATCCTATATGAAAGTCTCTTCTGCACACTTCATTTCCATTCACTGAAGGAGACTGTCCTAGTTAACTGAGTCCTGGGCAAATCCCTATTTTACTGGGTGCTGAAGATGGTCTAAAAACACTTACCTATCAAATTCTCGACAATACTCTTGTCCCTTCCCAAACTACGCAAAATACAATGAAGAACAAACTGAGACATCTTATTTCTCATCTCTTACAAAATGGGGCCACTCAGCTCTTGTACCCAGAATGGAGGAATACTCCATTCTGTTACATCTTACATGTAGCTGCTTAAAAGACTGGAGATTCTTGCACCATATCGGATCCAAAGCTGTTTTTTTATACTCTTTCAGGATGGAGATTTTTGTATTATTTCTAGTCCATGTGAGTTATACTTGCTTTACTGCACATAGATCCATGCACATCTGTATGCTTCTTTTGGACCAAGTCAGAAAAAATGTTGAGGCTTATTTCCAGTGATACATCCTGTTTGTCCCCTCTGGGATACCTTGGAGGTTCTAATAATTCTGTTTATAATTCTCCTAATCAAGGGATTCTACTATTATCTGTATTTAAGTTACATTCTCATTAGAGCTCTTCTGTGCCATTTGGCAAGCAATCCAGATTCTTTCAATCTCCTTCCTAAAGGATAATGGATCTGTCCTCAATTTTGGGGAGAAGCAGAACGCTCTCTGTGATGTCTTCACTTTAACATTAATATAGACAACCTCCAGGTTTCCTGTCTGAAGAGGAGTGAATGTGAATTTATTTCAGACTTGAGCTTTTATCTAATGCAGGTTTTGATAATTATACAATGAATCCAGCTGTGTTCATCTGTCTTTAGAAAATAATGTCTAAATGACTAATTATTTCTCATTGCTGTTCCTGAGCAAGCTTGTAGGTTCAAAATCACAACAGTATTTAATATTCGTATGGCACTTTTGTATGTATATATTTATAAGATTGGGCTGACAGGGCAGCAACACATTTTTTTTATGCCATAATGACTTTATCTGGGTTAATGAAAAACTTAGTTGTGGTTTTAAATAAAAGATTAGTTTCAGGTGAAAATTTGAAAATACGTTGAAGAGTTATTAAAATAACCATGGCTAGAAGAAAACTGCCTAATGTCTAAACAAAAACAACTAAATATTCTTTTCCTTTCCCACACAAATCATTGAAATATGGCTGCACTTTAAGTTATCTGTAAGTAGGCCTGACTGAGAGATGTCTCCATGACCAAATCTGAGACGTTGGTTGGGTAAACTTGAAGGATTGATATCATGTGTCCAATACAGTGGGAACCAATAAGGTTTTTTTGTAATATTTTTCTTTTCATAAGAACCTAATTAACCTTAAAATATATGATCACTACAGAAAACACTAGTACAGAATTCCAGACACATGCGTGCGGCCACATCCTTGTGAAGAAAAGGAGTTGGAATCAATGAGATGATGGGTTTTATACCGGGAAATAATGGTAATATGAAGGAGGTGCCGATGACAAGTATAACTTGTTCTCAGAATACAGTAGTATGCTGATGGCAGTCTAGTGTGTTCTCATAGGTAACACTACAAAGCTGCACTTATTTTAAGACCTTTAAAAATAAGACTGAAAAAACCTGATTATAATGAAATCTTTTCCAGATGAAGGGAATGAAACAGAGGTTCAGCCCCAACAAAATAGTCAACTAATATGGAAACAAGGGCGACAGCTGCTGAGACAGTAAGTGTCAAAGTTCAAACAAGGGAGCTAGATACAAACAGGCTTGGAAATTGAATGTGCCACTGGGCTTTTCTTAAAGATTTCCATTAGACTTTTCTCTTTTGTGAAAAGAGTGGCAGAGTTGGGTTAACTTTTCAGTTTGCCACTCTAACTTTTCCAAAGTTTGAGAAGTTTTGATAAGTTGCAGAGTAGAAAAAGTAAAAAGTCAGAGGGGGGCAGACTACTCACCACTTTTCGTATCATTGCTTTCAGTGGCAAAAAGGAAAAAAATTGAGAAAAGTAGTCGAAGGGGGATTAAAATTTGCTTTAAGAAAATTCACAAATATTTAATGAAAAATTTCAAATTTTTCTCAACACTTTTTCAGTTTTTTTGAATGGAAACACATGACAATTTTTCCTCAAAGAGCTTCCAATCTAGAAGGACTAGAACACCACCATTTGTGTTCTAGTTTTCAGGTCTTGACATATTTAGCTCTCTAGAGCAAGAGTTGGCTTCATATAATTAGCTTCCTGCTATTTATTGTGATTATTGCAATAAGTTTAAAATAACAGCAGTGAGAACATACAATGGTAATCTACAGTGATTTTGAAATGCTGTAATGGAAGATGCATGCACTTTGATGAAACGGGATCAAAATTTATCTATTTTATCCAAGTGACTGTCCCTCTAATTATGCAATATCACTGCAGTTATCAATTAACAACCCTTTTTTTAAAATGGTCTGGTTCCTATTGCAAGGCAATGTCAGTGAAAGGTATTCTATTGTCTAATCTTGTCTTTCCCCCGATAAATCCTACACCCTGTTGTGTCAGGGTTAGGTTCCGGTGATTTTCAGATCATGCTGCAAAGCTTACCTGTGTTTCCATACCTTTTTGTTGGAGAGGACTGAGTGGGAAGAACTGTATAGCAGAAGAGTCGTTTGTTTTATTTTGTTGAAAATCCCTATATCTTTTGGCACTGGACCGTTTGTTGTTGTTGAATGGATTATCATTTAAAATATGGATACACATTTTAAATAAACAAGTATTTTCTTGACTACGACTCAGTGGTTTGAGTACAAAGGTGTATCCCATAATCTCCCACTCTGAATCTTGGATAAACATCATGCGGTTATATACATAATTCAGCATCATATATTATAAAATTGTTGCTTAAATTAAATACAGACTTAATTTTGCACAATTGACTTATGGGACTGCCAGAGATCCAGCACTGACTCTCCCACCAGACTGGCAGCAATGAGGATATAATAGTTGTTGTAAATACAAAGAATGGCTTGTATTAATAGGTGGAAGACAAATGCCCTAGTTTGTCATAGTCACCGTATGTTCCTAAAATGATGTAATACATGATGCTTTACATTCTCAGAGACCTTTACAGTATTGACCAATTAATCCTCATTACACCCCTGTGAGGTAACTTTTTCCTCATCTGTAAAAATAGAGTTAGAGACTGAAAGATTGACTCACTCAGTACCATGCAGCATATTATTGATAGAGCCAGTTATAGAACTCATGCATCCCAATCCCAGGCTCAGTTTACTAGATTGCACTTTTACCGCTTATGCACACAAACCAAATGCATGTTCTGCAGGAATATAAGATTAATAAAATTATTTAGTAAGATTAGATCTGTACAAAATACATTACATCGTAAAATCATAGGTTTGTCCTGTTATAGCTACAGCAACAGAATAGCAAGTTGATAGATGTTTACAGGCTTTGTTTAATGGTTATCTAAGGGACAAAATTTAAGTTTTACTTTTTTAAAGTTTGGTTTAGATTTCCATCAACTTCTCTTGACGAATAAAATGGTTGTGGTATATGTAACTGACATTTTTATGAATAAATTGCACATATTTTAAGTTAAAATCCTTTTTCATCTATTTTGGTAAATGTAATGAATAATGTATTGTATAAACACTGACTACTAGACTCTTTGATTTTCTCAGTGACTGTAGAGACTGGTACTGCAAGAGACGATCCACTCTGCAGCTGGTACAAGACAATTTGTTAGCATGTTTCATTAGCACAGTACCATGCTTTGCTAAGCATTGTACCAAAGATGAGTTTAAGGAGAAGCTTTTATTTATTGATTTAAATAATTATAAGGGTATATTTATTTAGATCTGCATGAAAGACTAGCATGAGTTCTGTTCATACAGGTATCTGCAGGAGGTGGGTTACACTGACACTATACTGGATGTGAAGTCAAAACGAGTGCGAGCTTTGTTGGGCCTCTCAAGTGATGCCGCAGACAGGGAAAATGACAAAAATCAAGAGTCAATGGTAAATGGTACAGAGGCTGAGATTAAAGAAAACGCAATGATTGGGTAAGTGCCTAAGACAACAAATGTTATCTTTCTGTGTAAATGAACTTTATTATTACTATTATTAATCTAGTTTATGTTCATTTGAAAACTTACACTTTTAGTCTTCAAACTGACTAAATGTTTCTAGCCAATTTTATTTAAAAATTTTAAAGGATGAATATGGAAGCCTTCTCTAAGTATGTTGCTTCTTTTTGAGCATCTTAATTTTATTTCCGTTGGAAGGTAACATTAGGAAATCAAACCTTGTTTTTGATACATCTGTTGTTAAATGCTTAAGGGAAAATACCAACTGCCAAGCTCAGCTTTTTCTTTGGTATATTGGAAACCTTAATATAGATTAGAGGCCTCTGCGTTCTGGTAGATGGTGCTTACTGTTATAACAGTATAATCTCTAGTAAGCAGAGGATTTTATTTATAGTATCTGAAAATATTTTGAACATGGATAAGTTTAAACTGTTATAACTTTCCAACTTTGTCAGTAGTGTTTACGTGGATAAATATGTGAAATTCTGGGTATAATCTAAGCATAGTTTACATATGCTCCTTCCAATCCTTTTTTGATATATTTCTAATACTGTTGCAAATGTGGTACAATGAGTCAAATTGAGCAAGGTTCTATGCTTAGCCTTAGGCTTTGCCAAACTCAATTATTTTTAAATTTGGTGGATGATATTGATTTAAATTTTCACAGGTGTGGGAAATTATGGTGTGTTAGGCAATTATGACAATGACAGTTGACCTTGAGATTCAAAAAGTTAGTTTTATAACGATTAAAACACAAACTGTCAAGATTTACACTTAAATCAAAGTTTCAGTTCTCAAGCACATTTTTTTTTCTTTGCTTATTTGTAAATTTCAGTTATCCAGGAAAATATTTTTTTGCTGGTTAGTGTGTACATAGTGAAATTAACATTTATCAACATTTATCAATAAAAATCTAATCCTTTCAAGTTTACTTCTGTTTTGTTTACTAAATAATATTTTGCTGAAAGTACTGTAAATAAGTGTTTTAGTCTTTTTCTTGCCACACTTACTACCATTAATATTTGAAGCTTGCTTTAGGTGTTCAGCAAAATTATTCCTTGGTTCTTGACTGAAATGCTGTAGCTTTGAAGAGCTTAAACTAATAAAAAGGATGCTGAGTCATTTTGTTTAAAAACATGTGACTGAGCTCTGTACTCCCATAGGTGCTATTACCACCAACAAGCAGCAGACCCTTGTTCCTCTAGGATTGGCCTCTTGTTTCACAAACAGTTGTGGTTTTAATGTAGCAGAGGTAGTGTCCTTTTCTTCTGAAGTATAACTGCTTTATGTGGCACTTAATCTCCAAATCTAGTTTACAATACCAGCCAGTAGATAATTGTACTGGCATCAGGCATGTGTGCAGAGAAATTACTTAATTAACTCATTTTCCTTCTACAATTAATTTTTTTTTCTGTTAAATGAGGAATTAGGGCAGATGAGGGGACCCCCAGCTGTTAAATTATTTTGTATGTCTAAATAGTTAGCAGGCCTCGCCCTGAGAAAGGCATCCTTTGGCTGGCAAGGGCTGCTGCTGCCGGGGCCTGTTAAAGTCAATCTTGCTGCTCTGAGGTAGTAACCTAATGGAATTGACTATTTGTTGTAGAAAACTGATATTGGCTTTGGCAGATACGTTATTCTCCCTATCCATATTTATCCTTTTTATTTCTCTCCCACTCTCTCCTATGATAGTTTTTCATTTTTGTTCCAGTCATGAAGAAATAGTGAGTTCTGACTGAATATATAGCTATCAGGTTGGGAGGTATGAATGATTTGTTTCTCAGGTAAAGGGGGAGTTACACTCCCTCTCCCTTGCTTTTGTTTTACTTGAGATAAGTGGAGTGTCATTTTCTATTAGTTTGAATGGAAGATAGCTCCAGATAGGGGAGATATGTAATGGGTAAATTGGATTGAATGATGGAGCTGAGCTGGTAAATTTAAAGATACCTGTTAGGAAGATGCTTAGTAGAGGAGATAGGCCTGAGAGTTGGTGTCACCAGATATTTTGTGTTGCCTCCTTCAGCAACTCAGTTCTCCATTTTGAGAACTATGCATGTAGTGGCACTGTAATTTTTCCTTCACACTTTTCCTTCATAAGGCAGGGGTTCCCAAACTTGTTCCGTGGCTTGCGCAGGGTAAGCCCCTGCGTGGCTGCAAGATGCTTTGTTTACTGGAGTGTCCATAGGTTCAGCCGCTCGTAGCTCCCAGTGGCCGCGGTTCACCATTCACAGCCAATGAGAGCTGCGGGAAGCAGTGCGGGCCAGGCCACCGTTGGTTCACCATTCCCGGCCAATGGGAGCTGTAGGAAGTGGCGGCCTGGCCTGCGCTTCTTCCCACAGCTCCCATTGGCTGGGAATGGCGAACCGCGGCCACTGGGAGCTGCGAGCGGCTGAATCTACGGACACTCCAGTAAACAAAGTGTCTTGTGGCTAGGCAGGGGCTTACCGTGTGCAAGCTGCAGAACGACTTTGGGAACCTCTGCCATAAGCTTTGATCTTACACAGCTAGGTCTGTTTTGAATAAGATTAGAGAGACAAGGTGGGTGAGGTAATCTTTTACTGGACCAACTTCTGCTGGTAAAAGAGACAAGCTTTCCAGGTCATCCAAAGAATAGCTATGTGTAGCTCGAAAGCTTGTCTCTTTCACTAATAAAGGTTGTCTCTCTAATTCTAATACCTGGGACTAGCATGGCTACAGCAAACCTTGAATAAGGTTAACATTTGCAGGCTATTTCTGGCTGTGTGTGTTCAGTGTTCCACCAATATCTGCCATTCTAGAACACTTGCAGTTGCAGGATTATGGTATTGCTATGCAGTCTGAGAAACTGCAATGTTCTCATCTCACTTGTGATGCACAGAGTTGCTAACTGCTGTGAAAAGTTTAGTTGAGCACCTGGATGTTTCATGTGTGTGAGACGTGAAAAATGTGTATGGTTCAGTTCATGTATAGACCCTCAGTTATATGAGGATTTCATGGGTGTTCTCTGAGCTTGTTTCTGCATTCTTTAAATAGCTCTGTGTTTGCAGATATCAGCTCTGATTGCTGGTTTGCCTCCTCTTAGAAGTGAAGAATGTCAGGATTTTACCAAAGGATTGCGAAGAACTCTTGCAGGGCAGAGTATATGATTGGCCACCTGTGTTGTGAATATTTTTGGATTGTAGGGTACATCTGCATAGGAGATCAACCATCATATCATATATTTCAATGCAGGAGGTATTCCATGCTTCTCTCCCTTTATTTCAGTCCTGATGGGTTGCAAGGTCTGTCTGCTTCCTAACCTCTAGTAGAGCACCAGTGCTGAGTACGTGATTGAGATTAAGGGCAAGCAGGATGAGCCAAGTCCTAGTCAGAATATTTGTTTAGCCTTCAGAGATGGTATTCCTATAGCTGAAGTTGAATATCTTAGGTCGACCCCTCTCCCCCAGTGTAGAACTGGTCTAAGAGTATTTCTACACAACAATTAAAAACCTGTGGCTGGCCCGTGCCAGCTGACTTGGGCTAAGGGGCTGTTTAATTCTGTGTAGAGGTATAGGCTTGGGCTGGTTCCTTTGTTCTAGGACCCTGAGGGGTGGGAGGGTCCCAAGCTCGAGCATCTACACTGCAATTAACCCTCACTAACACTTCTGCCTAAATTGTGGGAAGAACTGGGGAAAAGTTTAGATGGCCCAGCTCACTCTCCACAGGCCCAGAAGAAAAAGTACCTAGAGTGAAGCACCCCATTAGTCCCAGACAGCTTACTTCTCCCAGAAGGGGAAAGAATAGGGAATTTCAATCAGCTGCACCTTCTTCCCACATGCATGGTGTATGGAGAGCTGGTGGAAGGTTATGAAGCCTGAATAATCTTGGGATTGGTGGCAGGTGGGAGACAATGCCCAAAGGCATATGAGGTGGTGGTGGTAGTAGTAGAGAAAGAAGTGATTGGAGGGTGCTGTGATAGAAGGTATGCGGAAGAAGAGCAAAACAAAGGACAGAGAAGAAGAAGAGAGAAAAATTGGTGGGAATTCCTAGACCAGGGGTCTCAAACACACAGCCTGCAGGCCGCATGCGGCCTGCCAAGCCCTTCCCTGCAGCCCGCCAAGGCCTTCCCTGTGGACCCCCCGCCCCCCACCGCCAAGCTCCCCACAGCCCCCCAAACCCTCCTGCCAAGCTCCCTGTGGCCCCCCACCCACCCCGCCAAGCTCACCACGGTCCCCCACCAAGCTTCCGGACGCCCCCCTGCCAAGCTCCCCGCGGCTCCCGCAAAGTTCCCCGCGACCCCCCACCGCCTCCCTGCCTACTTCCAGGTGTTTAGCACTTTCCAAGAGGGAAGAGGGAGGAGTGGGGAGCTGCGCGCTCAGGGGAGGGGGTGGGACAGGGGTGGGACCTCATGGAAGGGGTGGGGTGGGAGCTGGGGACAGGGGGGGGCGGGGCGTGTCAGTGATGCGGCCCTCGGGCCAATGAACTAGTCCTTATGCGGCCCTCGTGGTCATTTGAGTTTGAGACCCCTGTCCTAGACAGATTGAGAAGGGATGGAAGAGAACATGGGTGAAGGAAGTAAAGATCACAAACTAGGAGAAAAGAGGGACTTTGAAAGGCACAGAAGGAATGAGTGGAAGCATGTTACAGTTTGAGGGGAAAAGATGCCTAGATCTCAGAGTAAAAGAAGGAGAAAGCACAGAGGACACACTAAGTTATATTGTTTTAAAGATTTTTTTTGTAAAATATGACAATATAGAAATGTACAGAAAGAGCAGATTGGCCAAAGTGACTACCACACAAAGAGAACTCATTCAGTGTGTGCAGATGTAATGTTGGGAGGAAATCTCATGAGTTGAACACTTAAAGCTACAGTATGGTCATTACTTAGATAAAAAAAACCATGGAAAATGTATTGGAGTGTAAGTGACTAGTAATTAGCTAATACCATTTCAGTTTGTGCTAAATTAATACTGTAGGAAAGGTAATACAAAAACTGGAGGCTGCCAAGCGAAGACCTGTTAGCCTGTGAAATGTAGACCTTCAATAAGTAAAATAAGATGTGATGCTAAAGGGGCATCTGTAATGTGATAACTTATAACTTTTCTCGGGACTTGCACAGGTCTAGGCGATCTTCCTCTTACGTAGTAATGTTACAGTAAAAGTACACATAATTCATTTGTAATCTAGGTGGATAAAAATCAATTTTTATGAAAATATCAAATTATTAATTTTTTGAAATAATCTTTTTTTAAATCTGCTTAAAAGGAATTCTGAATTTAATACAAAATATGCTGAGGCCTAAACTTACTATATTCTCTTAAAATATCTAAATAAAAAATAAATGTGCTGAATTTATGAGCCTCTATCAAAAACTGCGTCAAAGGTTGCTTTTCCTATATAAAGAAAGATATTGTCCCCCTGTTTCTAGCTTTTGAGATCAAGCTTTATTAATATGACACAATAAGTCAGCCTAAGTAACTCATTTTGAAGACTCTTAGGCAAGCAGGGACTTAACGTTCCAGTCATTTTCACTTAAGTATATTTGAAAATTTTTCCAGGCTGACCTGAAATCAGTTTAATTTACAGTTAGTCCATCTGTTTAATATATCATTTAGATGTAAATGTGAAGCGAGTTAATTTTGTATATCCAAAACATTTAAGGTTGTTTTGGTTAATAAAAATAATGTTTTGTGCTGTTTTGTGTGTTTAAATTCCAATTATTCATCCTAATACCGCTTGACACAAATCATGACCAAAAAGTTAATTATTCAGCAAAGGAAAAGAACAGCTTGGATAAATACCTGTCAGGGATGATCTAGGTTTACTTGGTTCTGCCTCAGCACTGGGGGCTGGACTTGGTAACTTCTCAGGGTCTCTCTCAGCTCAACATTTCTGTGAGTCTGCATCTTTAAATAAGCAATATACCACCCAGTATTGTCTAACATACTGAAAATGAACAATTAATATGAATCTGAAACTATTAATCTATATAATTGCTTAAACAAATATATATAAATAAATGTATACCTCCTAGATAGCAAAAGGTTGTACCAAATTTAGTGTAAAGGCTCAGTTTTATTGTATGTACATGTATTTTAATGGTTTTATCAACCAATGAGAGTGCACCTTTCTTAGAAAATAACAGAAGTACAATTTGATTTAAAATTGATTATTTAAATATAGGCTTTCCACTTGATGCTTTTAAATCATGATTTAAATCACCTTGGTTTAAATCAATCCAGCATGGTGGCAGGCAAAATTTAATACAAGGACTTGCCTACATGCCTGTGGTGAATGAATTTGTCTGACAAACGCCAGTTGAATTTTGCACTTGGGGAGGATCTCCAGGAAGAGGATCAGATGTGATGCTTTTATACTGCCTGCTTCTAGCACAGTATCTTACATAAGACTACTTCACCAAGTGCAGCCGGTGCTGTTGCTACCTCAGCCTCCCTCAGCACTACTTGCCCACTGCTTTCCACTATACAGATGTCTCTCACTTCTCTCCTGCCCTCTACCAAATGTCTCTTACTGTTGTACCGATAAACCCTGTCACCTTCCCATGTCCCTGCCTGCAATCCAGATGTCCAGATATTAGGTTTCTGGGAGGAAAGCAGGATACCCATCTCCTCTCAACAATTTAGTCACTTTACTTTTTAGGTTTTTGGGGGTTTGGTTTTTTTTTTTAAGAGTGGAAAATTCTTGTGTCTGGTGTGCATGCATTCATTATACCAAATCTCACCTGACCCATCTTCATGGCCAGCGTTTGCTCCTGGGGGAATTCTGCACTACTGTGTACGTGCAGAATTCCTGGCCCCCACAGATTTCTTTGCTTGCCTACAGAAAATGGTAGAGAAGCAAAGGGAAACCGCAGCACAGGCACATCAGTTTGGGTGCCCGGAGCAGCCAGAATAGATAAATCACAATGTGGGGCTGGGGATGTCCAGCAGGTGGCTCCTACCTTGTGTTGGGCTCAGCTGACTGGGGATGGGGAAAGGTGAGACTCCTGCTAGGAGTGGTTGGAGCCAGATCAGACCCATTTCCAGAATCCTCCCCAGCTGCAGGAAACTCAACATGCTTTCCCCCACTTGACCTTCTACCCCCATTGTTCCTCAGCTGTGGGGGGAGAAGGTCACTGTATGGGGAACTGCCATCTCCCAGGCATCCAGACTTCCTCATACCCAGACCTCCCTGCCAAACCTCACCTACCTGCACCCATACCCTCTCTCAATCCCTGGCCCCCAGACCCTCTGCTGAACCTCAGCACTTTGTGCAGCCAGTAGACTGTGCTTCTCACTGTTGTTGATAAATATTTTCAGAATTTTAAAATACAGTGCTCAGAATTATTATTTTTTGGCTCAGGATTTTTATTTTTTTAGTGCAGAATTTCCTAACAAGTACCAGCATTCTAATGTTCAGAGCTACATTGTTGGCTGTAAATGCTACATCTCTGAGAATGGGAACATTTCCTTGAAGAAGCTGGGAATGCTTGACGTGACTGTGTTAGGAGGCTGCTTTTATTAAGCTCAGTGTTCATATGTGAGGAGTAGGAGGGTAGCAGTAGGCAGAGCTGCTATTGCAGTAGTACTGTGAAGACAGTCACTTTCTTTTCTCATGGACTGAAATGCTTAACTGAAGATCTGTGAGTTTCTAACTACTTCAGAAAATTGTTTTAAGTCTGGATAGTCTCAACTTTTTGCATGTTGATGTTGGATTTCCAGTAGATTGTCTGGACAGTATTTTTGGAGCACCATGCTTAACTTACTCCAATTGTCTGAAAATCATTTAAGTCAGGAGCTAAAATTTTTCCTGCTCATAATATAATATATCAGTAGCCACTAGATATATAGCTGAGTAATTTGTCTTTTTACACATTCCTGTATATCTGCTAATGTACAGAACCTCATGAACACTTTAACATTCAAGAACATCATGTGGATTTGGGATGCTTCCTGGAAGATTTTGATTCCATTTATGAAAACATTATTTTGATAGCCTGACATTGATAGTCTCGTTCCCATATGTTTCATGGCATTTAAAAAGGGAGATATGTTCACTTTCTTCAGATCAACCCACTTGCATTATGGAAGATAAGTACAACTTCTCAGCATGAATGAACTCAAAAACAGATACTAAAAATAGTTTTCTATTAACGTTTGAAATTTCCAGTGCCTGCAGTAAGCAGAATGAGTGCTTTTCCCATATCAAATGGTTTGTATCATTAAACGAAACAAATGGAAACTGCCTCACTTAAAATGTCATGTGTAGCCTTGTGCAACATGAAAGTATTTAAGTATCTTAGCTTACTCCTTAAATCTCATTTTTAATCACTTTATCCCTTAACTGAATTCTAGATAGTCCAAATTAATTTATTTTTGTGGATATATTTTTATTATTGACAGAAGAATAAACATATAATACAATAAAATTGATGAAATGGATTAAAGGAATAAAATGTTTAATAACAAAATAGATAATTTATGATGCTGAGGACTAGATAAAGGGACTCAAAGATGAGAAACTGCATTTAAATGGCCAGTCAAAACTCATTCCAAGAGTTCTAACATTTGTTAAAAAAATCACTTTTTTAAAGATTGATGCTAATTTTGGCTGAAATCTCTCTCAAATCTCAAACTGGATTTGCACTTTTCTTATTTTAATAAGGCTGGTTTCTGTTTCACATCTTACACATGAGCATAATATTCTCAAGTGAAAACCATCATGGAATCTGCTCTCAAACATCAGGAGAATAATGAAGCATTTTTCCATGACCCTGATTTATTTTCTGGAGTAAAATAAACCATTCTAACCAGGACTTAAGCAACTAAATGTCTTTCTACTCCAAAAGACAAAATGCCTGAGTAATTCCTGCATCCATAAATCCTCTTAGCACTTACACATTTAATCAACCTGCTGTTTGTATACTGGCTGATAAACATACATAGTGTGTGTTGGCATGCTTATAAAATGGTTTATCGGGGAAAAAAATTAAACCTCTGAATTTAATTGGAGGAAGGAAATAATTCCAAATAGTGTGTGAATTAGACACAAATAGTAAATAACAATTATAACACTGAAAAACTATTTTTTTATTTTTAAAAATCACTTATTTCCCTCCTTTTCTCAGTTCCTATCTCCCTCTTGCTTTGACTTGTGTGGAGCGTCAAAAACAGCTTTTTTTGCCACACCCAAATGCTCACACCAGATGAGTTTAAAGATGGCTTCTGAAGGAAAACTACTGGGCCAGTTGGCTTTAGCTGATCATTAGAAGTAATGCTTTAAACAACAAGCAAACCTTACCATGTTCTTTGAAGTCCCACTCTTATTGATCCAGTGAAGACACTTGGGCCAGTGACAACAGTTTCACTTTAGAATCCTCTCTCATTCCACTGCCACACTTCTGTTACCAGGACTAGTACCTTGTTCTTGGAAACCTCAGACAAGGCACTTATGGAGTGAAGAGGAAGACATGAAAAAAAGTTAATAAATAGGGAAGAGGGAAGCAGAGAAGAGGAGAGAGATGAATAGGGAAGTAACTTTTAAAAGTTACCCCAATTATTTTTTACAAAAATTGTTTGTGGTGTGGTATAGTGATCTGGCTAGTCAAGTGGCCTTGTCTTTTCATGTACATTTGTTGGGACATAATTATATGGGCTGAAAGCTTCTTCAGTTAGTAAACTTGTCGTTTACATGCAAACCATTTTGTAAGTATTACTTCCTACTTTTAGTTTGTACTGCATTATTTCTTGCATAGTGTATGTTAATTCATTAGAAGTTTCAAAGAGATTGTGACAGACTGTCTAGCCTGTCATAAATGTATACACAAGGTAAAAATTTATATTAAAGCAGTTCTACAGTTTTATTTGGTGACATGTATTTCCATATTTTCAGTTATGCTGCATTATAAAGGGCCTGGGCTCTTTGCACGGTAATGAAAATTCTTCAAAATATTTAGTCACTAGTCATAGAAAAGAATAAGCTAATTGATATGTATGCATGTGTTTTCTGTACTCAGTCTGAGACACAGCTCAACTAAGATTTTGGCTGGCTTGAAAGAACTGTCATACCACAAGAAGGGTAGTATCTTTTAAAGATACTATGGCCTCACATTTAAACAGATTTTGTTGGTAGGAAAGACAAGGAGTCCACAAAAACTAGCTTAGGAAGGTGATGTAACACATGAGGTCCAAAGCAGGCCTTGGGGAGAACAAAAAGCTGTATTTTCTGTAAGTGGGAGAGGGGATTTTGCTAAAACTACCCTTCTCTCTACCCTGAGTCATGGGAATCCTTTCTGGTGCTCTAGATCAGGCCTGCACAACATGCGGCCTGGGGGCCACATGCGGCCCGCACGGGCTCACTGTGCGGCCTGCAGGGGGTGAGGAGGGGTGGGGCAAGCCAAGCAGTGGGGTGGGGGGGAGGCAGATGGGGGAGGAGCAAGCGGGGGGCTTTTTGGCCCGCAGCTGGTTTTTTTGCAGTAGTATGGCCCTCGCTGCTTTCCGAGTTGTGCAGGCCTGCTCTAGATTAAGCCTTTGAAACTGTGGGTTAGACAGAGACTTTTTCTCTATTGGCCTGTTTTAAAAAATTTTCAGTCTAAGGTGAGCCTGCATTTAACTATTGTATTTTGTGAATTTTCTCTGTTTCTGTAATTTACCAATAAAGTCTCCTTTTATTTAAGACAACCTGTTTTCAGACTTTGATACTGTTAGTCATTGAGAAGAGTCTCTGAGAAGGAACTAACCTCTTTCCTTGTGGGAGGGAGGGCACAGCAACTGAAAGATTCAATGTGGGAAGGGGGCCCCAGTAATTTTAAAGATCTCAGGTGTCATTACAATGACAATGATTGTCTGCAATATAATGTTAACTAATTTCAATAATTTAATTTTAAATGATAAAATATTATGGGTCATGTTAGAAGCAGCAAAGAAAATTCAATATGATTTTAGTGGCATCGTACAAAAAAGGGAGTTAAACTTTAGTGTCCCAGTTTACTGTGTTTAAACCAGTTCCTACATTTTAGACCTTGAAAGCCAAATGAACATTATACATTTTGAACTAGTACCTTATGTTTTAAGGTTTTGACTAACTGGCTTCCAAGCCAAAATTTTTGCTGGAACAATAATTCAGGACAGGAACTGAAGTTGGTTGCCTGGTATGGTGAGACCAGTCATATCAGTGAGGGCTTTAAATGGTATCTCTGGAGTACTTCTCATAGAACAGAATCGGGGTGGAGGTGTATGCGCTACGTTATCTCAAAGAGGATTGGAAGTTCTGTGAATGTAATTATGCTCTCTCTTCCGAAAAGGAGTGAATTCAGATATTTCCCAAATGTGAAATCATTAAAAAAGCATATTGCACCACCTGGTTCTCTTACCCTCAGTATGTGTGCAAGGAACTTCTCCTGCACAATTATGAGTCCATAATGGTGCTATAGGCAGCGGTGCCCTCAGCTGAATCCTGTTTTTTCCCCTCCTGCTTAACGCCTCAGTCCCTACTTTGGTTGCTTCTGTCATTATCCTGCTTTTCAGCCTTTTATGATTATCACAATTACACTTCACACATCAACCAACTTTCAACCACAGGTTTCACTTTCAACTATTTCAAGTTTTTTCTTCTGGTATTCTAGTATAATTGGTAATGTAAAGTTGAAATCTATTTGATTTTTTTTTTAAATTGAGTTAAAAGTAATTTCAGTTACTACCCTTATCCTTGAGTAGTCCTGCCAATTTTTTTCAAATCACATATTCATAATTCTTTAATGGTTTTCACTCTCCTGTTGCTGTGTGAAGGCCCATACAAACAGTAAAGGAAGCTGACTAAACAGGGTAAACCTTGAAACTGACTTTACACAAAGTGCTGTCAAATGCACAATGTAAACAAACTAAAAAATAGATAAGTTTTTCTCGTATTTTTCATTTAACAGTATCTTTACACATCACTTGTAATAGCAAGTAAAAATATTAGATATTCATGTGATTTGTCAAATGGCAAGAATATCACAAGTAAAAGCTTTAGGAGTTAATGCTATTGGATTGCTAAATCTCCCAGAGCACAAGGCAGAGACAACATGTCTGCAAGATGAAGCTTAATTTCTCTGTATATCTCTGGGGTTTGGAGATTTTTCCACTTGGTTCCATCTGTATTTAGCTATTCTACCAGAATCTTGGTTCAGAGTTCAGTCCCAGCGTGACTAGTGTTAGACTGATTTAGTTTTATGGATTCTTGCTCATCCTAGGAATTTGAAGTACTGATTCACTAAGTGTGTTTATTCTTTCGATCTCTTTTACTGTACTGTATGTTCACCAACATTACCTTGATTAATGGTCACAAGTTCTAGCTTGAATTCTTTCTCTTAACAATTGTCGACGTAGCAACCCTTCCTGTTCCAGAGACATTTTCTGGATTTCTGCCAGAAATGACAAAAGTAATATTAGCAAAATTATTTTTTGTTAAATGTTAACTGCTCTTTAGGGCCCTTAGTACATAATTTAGTCTTAAACAGATTTTTTTTCCCATTAAACTGTTTTACAGTAGCAAATTTAGTACTCCTCAAAGGTGCGTGATTAATGGATCTGGAGCCTTCTGTTTCTCAGCAAGATGGGGGCATCATAGGCAGCAGTGAAGTCATATTCTGCTCTGTCACATTACTGTGCCTCTGTGAATGCATGAAAGCTAGCTTGGTTGTCTTGGCTCGTTCAGTCCTTGTGCTCTCTACTGCAACTGCCAAGAAGGGTGCCATTTGTGGTAGTGTTTTGTGATGTGGGCCCAGCTGGAAACTGTTCTAAAATACTTCAAAAAATTGAAGCAGTTAAGTTGGGAATTGCAGCTGAGCAAGAAATAATTACAGGATGTTTGTTTATTTTTTAAAAAAAGACCCATCGTTAATATTATATTGTTTGCCGACAAATACAATTACATATAATCATTGTCCAATTTTACCAGCTGACTTATTTTTATCTTGCAGAGTATTGGTCATTTCAGAACAAAACAATCAGATTGGTGAATGCAATTTTTGTTGGGGTTTTTTTGCTCTTCTTTATTCAAAATATGTTTTTTATCCAGGAAACCAGAATTGACAGACTCTGCCTCTTTGCTAGAGACCTTCAAATTTCTTGAAAATGCAGCTGCAGATTTCAGTGATGAAGATGAGGATGAAGATATTGAAGGAAGAGAGAAAACAATGATTGATACCTCAACGGTGGGTCAAAAAAATCTCATTGTTGAAAGACTTGCAGTGAACAGAAAAGTAAAACGAAAGTATTAGATTAAGGAAACGTAAACAGGTTGATTCTGTGTGCCTTATACAAGTGCATCTGCGTGTGCCCCATGCAAATTATTACATGCACCCCATATGAGACTAAATGTATATCTGCCTAATTGGGTGTGCAAGATTGGAAGCTTAAGATATGCACTTCTGAATTTGTCTGCACAAAGTGTGCCTACTTAGAGACTGAAAATTATCCCCAAATGTTATTTTTTACTTCTTTATCTTTTCAAAAATGATTTCTCCTGGGTGTATGTTTCTAATGGTATTAAGTACAAAAATTCTTCCCTGAAAATTTCACCATCATAAAATCTAACAAACGGTGATAGCTGGGCAGTGTCATTTTTAAATTGCTTGATTCAGCCACTGCAAGAGATGTATATTTGGTATTTTTAAAATCATATTAAGCAGTGCTGACAGTCTTTGTAATTTATCGCCAGTCTTCACACTGCAATAGAACTAGGAAGGGAAGCTTGCTTCACATGGTTCACAATGTCATCTTTGTTTTTATCTCCGGCAAATGGGAAGTCATAGGCCAATGGTAGGCAGCGCATCGCTAATAGTGAATTTAATTATAAACATTTTTTAAGGGGAGCTGCTGGGCCACACAGGAACACGTTTGATGGAACACGTTTAGCTTGGAGGCTGCCTATTGAGTATGGCTGCACTACTGCTTAGAATAGATCTTAACTATGCCACTCAGTGATGTGAATTTTTCATGTAGTTATGCCATCATCATTTTTTAGTGTAGATCAGGCCTAAGTGAAATAAGTACTGCTCAAAAGCAGTTTTTCATTGAAATAGATGCCATAAAAATTTACATAACAAACCTAAGTCACTGGTTAATTAAATGATTTTAACCTAGACAATCCACTTTTGTTGTAGGAAAATAAATTTTGTTTGAGTATAACGTAGCTTAGAACTTTGTTTTTCAACACATTACTGAGATGGTGGTAAAGTGACCAACGAAAATCTAGTTCAGAAGTGACTGGTGGGTGGTGATAAAATGTTCAACAAATAGGCAGGATCACCACCATTTTGCCCAGCAAAGATGAATCTGAACAAATCAGAAGACAGCAGCTACTCAGGGAACTCTCACCTCTTATGTTTTCATGTGTGTGTATAGGGTGGGGCTCATCAAAGACAAATCTGACATCAAAAACTCTGATTTCAGAAAAGTAGAGCCTGTATACCCATTCATACTCACTTCATAAAAGCATGAAGAAAAGCATCATGTACACTTTTGCCCTCTTGTAAAAACCAACCACTATGCATGTATTTTGGACTAAAATCCTTGCATATATGTTTATCCACAAGCTACTTGAGATATTATTCATGCTACAACCTGGGCAGGTGGAAAGCTGTGTCCCCTCAGTTCTCAAACCTGAGGTGCCTCTTACTCTGCTACGTTGTAAGAGCAACCACTCCTAGTTTGTTTGCACACAACCTCCAGCTATATTGTATTAGTGCTATAGCCAGCCATTCCTGAATTAATTGCAGGATGACACCAATCCCAGACTTCCCCCAGAAATGTACGTCTTGTACTGCCCAGTACCCTACTGGACAATATCAATAGAAAATAATACACACAAATCTTATCCCAAATGAAGTTTTCCAAATACTTCAATCCAAAAACACATTGTTTAGATAAAACAAGTTTATTGATTACACAAAAATAGGTTTTAAGTGATTACAAGAAATTAGTCATATAGGTCAGTAATGGATACAAGTAAATAAAAGGTAAAACGCATCTAATATCGAACTTAAGCTAAATAAATTCAAAGCAGTCTCAGTAATGCTATATAGTAGACTCTTATAAACTTACATACAATGTTGCCACACACATTTTATTAGGACCATAATGATCAGCACACTGAGTTTTCAAAGGATACCTCAGAAGACATATGTTGTACTAAATGCATATAGTTTTGTAAAAAGGGTGAACATAGGAATACAGACTGTCACACTTGTAGACTGTATCCCTGGTAAATTACCAGTATAGCCCTTACTGTGCTAAGGTTGTGTACTGACTGCTTTAGACTGAGAAAAATTGTTATTTTAGACAGGACTTTTTCCTTTAGATTTACAGTTTGAATAAATCAAATGTATTAATTTTGTCCTCTTCTCCCTCCCCCCCCGCCCCTGCTGCTAAAATAGAGAAACCCTATGTTTAATTTTTTCCTGTCTCTGTTCTAACTTTGTTAGTTCCATGTATGAAAGCAAATAGCACTGGTAGATACAAAGTTGTATTTTTAGTTTAATTTAGCTTTTTTCTTTTTATTTAGATGGTGAGGAGAAGAGTGGTGTCTGATAGCAGTGAAGACAGAGATACAGAAGAAGCTTTGAAAGAGTTTGACTTCTTGGTTGGGTCAGATGAGGGTGACGGCGAATCTAGAAGTTCAGGAGATGGAACTGACTGGGGTAAGGGAGCTTGGTGGATTACACCAGAAAATGGGTTAAGCACAAAAACTGAATAATATTTTGCTAAGATCGCAACATCTTGGACCCCTACTGTAAATCCTTTGGTGGTAGACTGAGATCCTGTTACTGAAAGACTGAGAGAGTTACTTTTCTGTAGGCAGGTTTATGCACAGATTCTTAAGACATTCACATTTTTGTTCAGTTGTCTATTTTAAGTAATGATGCAACTAAATATAGCTTAAATAGTCTTTATAGAGTTCCAATACTTTTTCTATCTATCCAAATTATAGAAGCTCTATTAAATGTTGATTTGTCAGATTGTGAATGTGAATATGAGAGGTTTTTAATCTTCTCCCCTTCCTCTCACTTGAATACAGAAAGCAACATGAGCCATAACGATTTGATTATTTTTTCCCCCATTCAAATGACAGCAATTTAAGCAGTTTGTCTATTCTGTTGCACAAATCCCTTTGAAAAGAGCAGGCATATATTTAAATCCTACTTAGTTAGAAAAGGAAATTTCATAAACTAGTGTCTATTAATAGGTGGTTCAAGTTAATGTCTTACAGCCAGGTTATCAGAGCCAAGTTTACTTTGAAGAATTGATTACTTAAGCCCCAGCACACTATAAACTAGCTGCATGCCAAGCTGATAGATTCTAAGGCTGTTTGACCCATTATATAAAAGGTTGAGAGGCTGCAGTTAACTCTACTGGTGGGAGGACATGAGCTTCCTAAGCCTCCCTCATAGCCCAGTGCATATCTCTAACTCTGTCACCACTCAAGAACTGGTCACAGGGAAGAAGAAACCCTTGCTTGAGCTTGCAGTAACCCTCAATGTACTGAAATCACTGGGCCTGGGATTTGTCGATTGGACCCTAAATAATAACTTTAAATACAGCTACAAGAATTCCCTTAAGTAATTAAAAGAACAATGGTTCTTCCCCAAAAATAGTTCTTGAAAAGCATATTGGTATTTGCTTTTTTTATATTTAAACCTTCATCTTTTCTGCTTTCTGAGCATACCGTATCTGTCACTTGTGCCACTGAAATGTGAATAGGTTGAGTTTGTCAGCAAGAAGTGCTATTTAATTTAAGGTGTTAAATAAAGTCTTAACATTGATGACAGCTCAGCACGGTTTTATAAGAGATTTACTTTCCAAAAAAAAGAAATAGAAATTTTTGTTATGGAAAGTTATAATTTCCTTTATAGTTGTATGTTTTCAATCCTTGTAAAATTAGATCTAAAGGAGGTTTTCAATTCTTTATATCACAGCTTGTAATTACAATTATGATAGTCTGTCAGCATAATCTGCCACAATATGTTGTTATACATCCTTTATCAGTTCATTTAAGACACTTATTTGATTTAAATGAAATTAAAAATTCAATATAATAATATCTTATAACTTAATATATTGGAAGTAGGGGGAAACAGATGGTAAAGTTGTTTAAAAATTGCTTTCTAGCTTTGAACAGTACATTTTTTACAACAAAAATGTCCTGACCATTTTTAATAGTAATTTATTAAACAGGAACAATGGAATGCCATGACTGATTACTTTTGAGAGCCTTTAGAGTTGATCAGTTCTGTGATTTCTAAACTAGCAAGCATTTACATACTAGTATAAAATCCGCTTTGTAAAATGGATTAAATGTGATGTGTGGCACATGCAGGAAGTAAGTAAGTGTGTATTATCGTAGGCATGCCATAGAATATTAATGTCTGAAGTAGTTTGCTGACAACTCTACCATCAATGATCTGCATATTTCTAAACATTTTTTTGCCAAAAGAGAGCAGAAATTCCATGTCAAATCTGGGGAAGAAAAGCGTGATCACCTACAACTTCTCTCCTTATTTCAGAAATGTTGGCCTGCTGTCCACAAATGAAACTACCCTGCCCTGCCATTAAATGTAACGCTGCTTATATTTCATGATCTGTTTTTATTCTATCTTTGTATTACTCTTTTGGGAATAAACAATGAGGAGGCCTTGTAGCACCTTAGAGACTAAAAAATTTATTTGGGCATAAGCCTTCATGGGCTAGAACCCATTTCATCAGATGCATGGAGTGGAAAATACAGGAGCAGGTATAAATACATGAAAATATGGGAGTTGCCTTATCAAGTGTGAGGTCAGTCTAACCAACGAGACAGTTCAATTAACAGTGGGATACCAAGAGAGGAAAAATAACTTTTGTAGTGGTGATGAGTGGCCCATTTCAAACAGTTGGGGTGTGCCTCTTTCATTTCACACTTCATCTGAGGGAAAAAATGCCACTTAACTTTTGAGTAGGTTGGCTTTTGTTAGTTGAATCTAGATCTTTGAGGAAATACAGTTTTGTGTTCTATTACAGCTGTGGATGAGGTTCTCTGAATTCAATCGGAAATCCTGCTTTCCACGGTTTTCTACTAAGATGCGATAAACTTATTGACTGAATCCTGGCATGAAAGATCTTAAGTGTTTTTATTCATTTTAATGTTAGATTTTGAAACTAGATAAACTACCACTGTGTACACAAGAAAATACTTTTCATATGGGTTTTGAATGTACACATTAGTCCCAGAAGAGGCCTTTAAAAGACAGACCAATCATAGCCAAATTGTCTGTTCTGAGCCATCAGGAGAATAATTCACCACTTTTAAAATTTTTTAAAAGGAAGGAACACTTTACCAGTTTTAGACTTAAGCAATAAACTTTATATTAAATATTGATGAAACGTGATAAATTTGAATGAGGAAAATAAGCCTTACTTAATACATTTTTTAAAAGAAAACCCACAAATGTAATGTAAAAATACATAAATGATAAATGGTATTATTCAGCTCTGAATTGTATGTTGTAGTAAACTACCTAAATACAGCCTTCTGGTGTGCTGTGTAAATGCTTTTAATGTTTGTACCCTCATATTACCTTTCATTGGAGGATCTCAAAGCAGTTTACAAATATAGGTAAGTGTTATTTTCCCTGTTGTACAACAGAGGAAACTGAGAATCCGTGACTTACCTGCAGGGTATGGCAGAAATTCAGTTGAATTTAGGTATAAAATGCAGGCTTCCGACACTAGACGTGCTGCTTCCTTTATGTGACTCTGATATCTCAAGTTTTTCCAGACTTTTGTTAAATTGAATGCCCTTTTAATGTCTAAAATTATTTGTAAAAACCCTGGTGAAATGTAAACTGTTACAAAAACCCCTTTAATTTAAACATGCTTTTTTTGTATAAATTGAAGGATATGACTAAGTAAATTTTAGACATGCTGCACCCACGCTGTAAGTTCTAGGTTAGATTAGTAATGTGTATTTGTGGATATAATTGTATCTCTTGAAAAATAATTAAAGCAGTAAAAGTATTACTTTGCTTGTTAGAAGAGGCAAAATAAAACAAAAAAAAGACAAAAAAAATTGTTCTATGAACAATCAGTTATCGGGTTCGAAGATTAGGCATTTGAAATTTCATCAAAAAGTGATTTTTTTTAAGGCTATCTGAGCAAGTGAAAATAGGGGTGAGAATGCAGTCTCGCAGAATTTGCAACCACGGTGCTATTTGTGTATTTTAAATACAAGGTATAAATAAGATTGACAACAGCTACCACCTCCTTCAGTGAAAATTATTAAGTGACATATTATTGAGAACGGATGTTTCATTTGTTTTACTTTATTTAGAAAAGGAAGACCAATGTCTCATGCCTGAAGCCTGGAATGTGGACCAGGGAGTAATAACCAAACTCAAGGAACAATACAAAAAGGAGCGCAAGGGAAAAAAGGGGGTGAAGAGTAAGTGGAAAACATTGCACCTTAAAATCACAAATCCCACCTTTTTCACACCCCTGATTCTATCTTTCTTTCAATGTTTTCCTAAAACTACTTACTCTTTTACTTTGCCACTCCTGACTGCTTTCCTGTTCACCAGTGCTCAGGGGTTGAAATTAATGATAGTCAATCCAGTTGCCTGAAAAAGTAGGAAGATGCCGACTGGAATATAACTTACCAGTTTAGTGTTGGATAAATTCAAAGTGATTATGCTGGACCTGGACTATGTAGCAATCAGTGGACATATGAAATTTTAATTACATTGTTTTGATTCTTTATTTAACTCTATATTTTAATTGAGAAAATGTCAGAACTCTCTGAGTTGAAAACATGCCAGTTTTATAAGATCTGTTTTGGAGTTTGGTAAATGAAAAACAAACAAACAACTCTCTAATATCTGTTAGGTGACAGAGGGAGAAACAAGTTAATTTCTACCCCTGTTTGTACTTAATATTCACAACATGCAAGTCATGCTGTCCTCATAATTCCTTATGCAGGGCTCGAAATGGAACATAAATCTTATTGACAACTTCTAAGTCAGTTCTTATTTATCAACTACCATTTTATTTGTGGAATTTATATTTGTGATAGGTGTTTGGATTCCAAGCAAACAGCTGTGATAGGTATCTGAAATACAGTTTCTAGCCCTGTTTATCATACCTTTCTCTGTTACAACTTCTGAAACACAAATCCATTATGTGAAACCTGTGTTGTTAAATAAAATAAATATTGTACGCCTTTCAGAGTCAAGTTAAATGTTTAAAATGGAAATCATAACTATTTCAAACATAAAGCTGTGTTGAGAACTCTTGTGGAAATAACTGAAATTTAAAAATGGTGCACCTAATTCAGGGGAAAGTGTGATGGATATGTTTTATTACTCCTCCCTTTGTGAGAGGATGCTTATTAATTTTAAAGGAACTGTCACTTCCAGCATGTTTACAAAGTTATACAAAAAGATGCCATGTCTTCTACATTATTGTTTCAAAGTTGCCTCATTTTGATACTTTCTGCATTTAATAGATTCTAAATGTAATTGGTTGCAGCTCAGTAAATGTTAGCTTTGAGCTCATGCATCAAACATAGCATGTAGAGGCTAAACCTACATTATTACTTTCTCTAAGCAAATTAGTATGTACTTTAGATTCAGTGCTGATATGAATGACATTTGAAAGAATAGCGTATTCTTTGATTGCAATTATTTAAGGTACAATTGAGGTACCTGAAAAAATGCAAACATAGCAAGAAGTTGAGCTTCCCCCACAAAAAGTTATTGTTTTACCAAATAAATTCTGAATTTCTTTGTAATTAAAATAGACATTCTCATACAATAGGAATACACAGAAAATTATTTTAATAACTTCTTGACTCTAATTTCACAGTACATGTATATAGTATACAGTGCCAGGGCCTAAGTTTTAATGAGTTAATTTGTTAGAAATGTTTAAATCAAGCAATAAACAGAAATGAGTACATTTCTCAATCAGATATTGGGTGTATAGAGTCTGATTATCCAACAATAGTAATTAATGATTAATTTAGACACAGCTATCATTGGAACTTTGTTTTATATGGGGTTTAATGAGAAAAGTGCCTGATGCAAGACTGCAGTTTGGCACCTTGCACTACTTCATGAGGATATTGTAGTTACATGTACAGTTGGTGGAGGTTTGATCTGGGGAGACCAAGAGTTACAGAAATTAAGCAACTTTCCATGGACAAACCATCGTTGGAAGGGCATCAATGCAGAAAAATCGGGAGGAGTCACACCTGTTATTGATCACCCATTCATGATCTTAGAGAAGAAAGGAGTGAGGAAAGAAATGGAAAAAAAAAAATGAAACATCTTAATATTGAGATGTATGAAGTCTGTTTTATACCTTTAATCTCATCATAGATGAGTATTCAGAGATAAAACTGTTCAGTGAAATATTGTTGTTCTATAAAATCAGATACTGTGTTAAAACAATCTTGTAAAATTCTATTCACTCTTTGCCTGACTCAAGTAATGTTTTGTAATAGACCACTAAAATACTATTTAGTTTCTTCATTATCATTATGGTAAGGGTGGGGAAAAATAGAACTTGTAACTGGGCTAATAAATCTGTGATGATTTTGAAAGGCTGTAGTAAAAATTCCTGTGAAGTAGTGTAATAAGATCATACATATATTAGAATACACCTCTGTGTTAAAGCTACTTAAAAATAGCTGTATTATTTACTGGTCTAGGAAAAACCATAATGGACTATGGGTAAGATATTTTCCCATTCTTAATTAAACTTACAACAGGAAAAACTACCGAAGATATGTTTCAGCCTCAATCCTATATAAAACAGTCAAAACAGGGATGTGGGAAAATGATGGCGCAAAGCACAGGTAAGTGTCAAGAAGGGCATGGGTCTTCACCACATGTAGCTTCAGGAAGTAAGCCCGCGAATCCAGTTTGATGTATTTTTTTAATATAACAATTGTGTAGATTATGTAGCATCACAAATATACACTACTGCACAAATAATTTTAAAATATTTACAAACTAGTTAAAGAATATACTGCACAAAGCATCTGCACAGATTTTTTTAAATAATTCACAAATGTTTGCAATTGTTCTTGGAAAGCAATAAAATATTTTGTTTGACCAATCATTTTGTTGTGATGAGTCAATTTGAAGGTCTAACTTTTTCATGCAAATAGCAGCGTGAGTTCATAAAAGTGGGGGAAAAAATTCTCAGTTGCTTCCGTCACTTTCTTTTTCAAGATGTTCATTTCATGCTGAAAGGTTAGTTACTGCTGGAAGTAGGCACGCATTACTGATGTTTATTAGCAAATGTCTTATCAAAGATAGGATCCATTTTTGCTTGTCTTGCTGTAACATATTTGATGTGATAAATAGTATTGCTGTGAATTACGTTTACATAAGCCATTTCACTTTTGTTTCTCCTGGTTAGGGCCCAACAGGTCAAAGCTGCAAGACATGCTTGCAAACTTGAGAGATGTTGATGATCTACCTTCATTACAGCCACCTGTCGCATCACCCTCTAGGCCAAGTAGCTCAAGGCTTATTGAACATGAGATAAGTAGGACAGATGAAGGCAAGTATTTAAGTCTGTGAATGTTTATATAAGTGTGTGTATGTCTGAATATTTATATTTTTTGTTATTATTATTATTATTACCACCTAACACTTTACATCTTATACTTTTTAAAGTGCTTTACAGATATTAATTTAGCCTCCTCATACCCCTGAGATAGATAAGCAACACTTTGAAATGTGGCAGAATTATTTTTTTGTGGTTGTGTTGAGCATTTCCTATCATCCCACAAGTGCCTCACTAGTGGCAAAAAACATAATGTGAGAGCTTTCCACGTTCCCTCTCTTTCAAAATATATATTTTGTAATTGAGAGCATCTGACTTGCTTATGAAAAAGGCAAAACTAAAACATGTCAGTGTCACCTCTTTTTTCATTAGTGAAAATTTACTAAAAATGTAGCAGTTTAACATCCATTTAAAAAAAATCTAAATTTGTACATATAAGGAAGTATTAAATAAGTTAGGAACGCAAGTCAGAGAAAGGAAACTGGTAATTCATGCATCAGTTCCTTAGTAGAGCAAAGAAGAGGAGATGTTCGTGATTAAAAAGCAGAAATTTGGGTAGAGTTATATTTATGCGGTCTTCAAGCAGAGTACAAAAAGCTTGAATCTGACTAGAAAAATGTAGAAAGAAGAAAGCCGTAAGGAGATTCAGAGAAATACATGAATGGTAAGAACACACGAAAGATGATCTTGCCACATTCTGGATGGACTGGAGAGAAGTAAAATGAGGTCAGAGCTGAAGAAGACATTAAGACATAAAGATAAATTGGGCAGTAAGAATAATCTGCCTATCTGCATACTCAGAAGGATGTTAGCGTGTTTCTCTGCATTAGAAAGGTATAACATCAAAAAGGGTTAGCAACTTTTTTTTTAATGCAGGCTTAGATTCTAGAAGGTGGTGGGTCTTGAAGACATTTCCTCCACAGTTTTCCCATTCTCAGTCCACATGTCACCTAAACATCAAAGGTTACTTACTCTCTATGGTAGCTAGAGTTCAAGATGTTTGACGCTCTGTTGAGACACCTGAAAAGGCAAGATACAGTGGCAGTGACTCAGAAAGCATCCTACATTAAATCTAAATGTCTAACTTGACATTGGTAGCAAAAGTGTCTAATCAGCAATTGCAGTGCTGAAGACACCGAGGCAGCTATTTCCAAACTACATATGGATTTTTGCATATTGAATTACATCTGGAAACAAATGGGAAGCCATTGGAGTTAACTGAAAATAGTCATAATTAGCTCTTGCTGACTCATTTTTGTAAGCAACAGGCTGCAACTTAGTATACTGTAGATGAAGATTCCAGCTAGTCCTCATGAGGGACACAGTAACAGACTAACCTGAAGACAGCAGAAGCATGAATGACTAGTCAAGTTTGCATCTTCCTGGAAAGGCTGCAATCTCTTTGTTGCATATTATAAAATATAATAAAGTAGAAGCCACAACTTTGGAAATCTGAGAGCAATGAAGAAATGGAAGATTTGTGGCAAAAGTGATCTCAATTTTTATTGCATCTAGTTCCTCTCCTTGCTGATTTTCTTTTCTAAACTTCAGTTCTCCTGGAGCAGCTCTGTACTTCAAGTTGAATGTGGTGCATCGGCTAAAATTTCCATAAGTCATCCAGGCTCCTTGAAGTTTTTTGGGGTGAGCTCCACAGGGCAATTCGTTTGGGTATAGCTGGTGTCCAAATTTAATTGTTCTGATTTCATGTCTGTTAACTCATGTCTGATTTCATGTCTGAGTATCATGTGACCTGAAGGCTAATTCCACCAGTGTTATGATACCATTTCTATCAAATCTACAACACATAATCACCTCTGAAATTTGAAGACTACTTAGTTTTTATTTTTACCTAACATTGCTCTCAGTCAAAAGGCTAGGTCAGATGCTCCTTATGAGAGAGTGCTTTAGCACTCACTTTTGAAATACCCAGCACTCCTCTGGGTATGTATAGCTATAATTTCCAAGACAGTTGTGGAAGCAGTGTATAGTAGGAAAAACCTAGGGTTTTAATACCTGAGGTTCTGTGAATATGTTGCTTCAACCAACCCATATTTCCATTCTTCCCTTCCCTGCATCTTTGGAGCATCTGTGCATTGTGTATAAAACTGAGGAAGTGGCTGTGTAGCTCTTAGCTATTTTTAATGCCAAAGTAATTAAAAGGGGCATAGATGCTAGCACACTCTCTTCGCCTGTGATTAATTGCTTTTAGCAGTCCTGACACCTGGATTTGTGAAAGCAACATATTCAAAGAACTCCATTTACTGAAAAGTACCTTGGATAACTTTTGGAATGTGTGTCTTTTCTGCATGCATAAATGTCTATTGCTCTTTTGTCCTTGGTTACTGATTGAAGTAATTTAATATATAATATTTTACAGGGAAAATGATTGGGTTTTTACATGAAAGCCCATAGAACTGTATGCATATGGTTATGATTTTTTGCATGTTTTTCTTTTCCTTGCAGTGGAAGCTTTAACATTCCCTCCTACATCAGGGAAGTCATTCATTATGGGAGCAGATGAAGCCCTTGAAAGTGAGCTGGGTCTTGGAGAATTGGCAGGTCTTACAGTTGCCAACGAGGCAGATTCACTGACTTATGATGTAAGTGGTAGTTTAAAATAAGCCATTGAGCTTCTGCCAAATATATGTGTGTGAAGATCTCAGTGAAGTCAGAAGTTTTGCATGGATACAGACTACAGGAGGAACCCCACATGTGCAACATAGAATAAACATATAGAATAAAGAAAAGTATTTACAAAATATCCATCATTTGCAAAATGAGGGATACTTCTCTTTATTTAAAAGAGAAAAAAGTGAAAGAGACTTTTTAAGGGTTTTCTGCTGTCTTATCTCAAAATAGTTGTTCATGTATAGTAATTGCTCATGAGATCCCTATGCTTGAGGTATATCTACACTGCACTTAAACACCTGTGGTTGGCCTGTGTCAGCTGAATCAGGCAGGCTGCAGGGCTGTAAAATGACAATACAGATATCTAGGCTAGAGGACCATGAGAGAAGAGAGGGTCCCAGAGTTCAGGCTCCAGCCTGACCTTGGACATCTACGCTGCAATTTTAGAGCTCCATAAACCCCACTTGGGCCTGCTGAATGTGTTTAATTGCCGTGTAAGACATACTCATGGGGTCTGTGTGCCATGCCACAAACCTTAGAACTATTGAAAGTCAAATAGCCTTTATAGGTGATAGCACTGTGCACATATAGCTGCTCACTAAGATGTTCAAATGCATGACTCCCTCCTTTGTTTCTTCTATATATGCCTGTTAATGAATCTCACAACTGCTGATTTGGAACCAGATGTCTGATTTTTCACATGTTTTTTTAATCTTATTTTCTAGGAAAGTGCATTGCAGCTGCTATTTACTTTAACCATCTGTCCCTGTGTTCTTTCCTTGGTGATCTGGCAACCACAGACCGATCCCAGTATCGTACTCCTTTGCAGATGTTAAGGAATTGCAAACAGTAGCAAATGGAGGGTTTCGGGGGTGGAGCTTTAGTTTTCATCTGACTTGACCATACATGTAGTAAATTACCAGAGGGTGTTATGGCTGTGTGATTTTTTTAAAACTCTGAAATAAAATCATCCCCAACATTTCAAATTCCACTAATTAACATGCAGACCTTTAAAGCTGTAGTCCAAAAAAGGCATATACACCCAGACCCAGATGTTACACAGTTGATTGCAGTTTATTCAAAGACACTGAATAATGCTGCAGCAGCAGCCATCACTACATTCTGCAGCATATTCAAATTTGTCCTGTGCAAGTCATGATTTGTTTAGCAACAAGAGAGGACAATCCTGTTTAGGTACATTGGATCTAGTAGCATGATCTCCTAGCTTTGGCTCTGTTTCTACTAAGCTTGCATGATTGTCTTTCAAGAAGGGAGGGAAGGTGTTACATTCTGATCCCACTTCCCTTCATTTGGTAATATAGTTTCTTCTTCGAGTGATTGCTCATATGCATTCCAAATAGGGTGTGTGCTTGTGCAGCGTGCACGGCTGCCGGAAGATTTTTACCCTAGCAACCCCCGCCGGGTCAGCTATGGAGCCCCTTGGAGTGGCACCTTCGTGGTACTGGATATATACAGTGGCTGACCCGGCGCCCCCCTCAGTTCTTCTTACCGCCCGTGATGGTTGCTGGAACTGTGGAGACCTACCTTTTGGTTCTTCACTCTCCCTAGCTTTCCTGTTTTATTGGTGTTGTAGTTTGAGTAGTTTAGTTCAGTTAGCTGATAAATAGTTCTGTATATAGTTAGTAAAGGGATGGGGGGCTCTCCCCTAACCCTCCTTGAGTCGTGAGCTCATGCCCAAGGCTCCGGGCTTTAAGCCCTGTGCTTCTTGTGGGAAGCCCATGCCAGTCGGCGACCCACATGATTCCTGCCTGAAGTGCCTCAGGGAGTCTCACCAGGCAGAGAAGTGCAAGATCTGCCGGAACTTCCGCCCGAGAACAAAGAAGGAGCGGGACATTAGACTAAGACAGCTCCTAATGGAGACAGCTCTCAGCCCGGCACTGCCATCTTCTGGTGCGGAGACCACCCCGACTGCTTCGGTCCGGTGCGCTCCAGTGTCGTCGGCCACCGTGGCACCGAAGCAGAGCCGTCTGGAGGGCCACTGCGGCACCGAAGGCTTCCATGCTGGTGCAGCGCAGATCCCACTCTCCACAAAAGAAAAAGTTGGAGAAGTTGGTCCCGCCGCCTCAAGTAGGGCAGGCTCCATCGGTTCCGCACCCTCCTGTGGACCACCCGAGACGACGGGATCAGACTGCAGTGCCGTTGACTCCAGCCCCGTCAGAGGTGCCGTCGAGTTCGGCCTCCCCTGCGCTCCCCACCTATGGTGTTGGTCGAGCAGTGCCTGCCTTCGACCCCAGACACTTTTAATGCGGCACGGGACCTCATTGCTCTCACAGAACCGGTGCCCATTCAAGCAGCAACTCAGGTACCAGTGAGAACAATAGAATAGAGGGGGAAACCTGCCTTTTCCCAGGTCCCGACATGCGTGGATTCCCAGCGCCGTTCGCAGTCCAGTGCCCGTTCAAGTTCTCAGCGCCGATCCAACTCCCGATGCCGTTCCATCTCTCAGCACCAGTCTTATTCTCGGCACCGGTTGGACTCTCGGCCCCGTTCTGCCTCCCGGCTCCGGTCATCATCTCGGCGCCGGTCGGGCCCCCAGCACCAGACATAGTCCCGGCACCGGACATCGCCACTGCACCAGTCGTCATCTCAGCACCAGTCAGGCTCCCGGCACCGGACGTCACAGCGGCACCAGTCATCCTCTGGACATCGGGAGGAATCCAGACAGCAGTCGCCTTCCGTCCTCCGGTCAAGACAACCTTCCACGAGATGCAGCCCTCTCCGGTACCGGCGTCATTCCTTTTCTCGATCCAGGTCTGGCTCACGGTACCGGAGCAGGCGACGGTCGTGTTCCACGCGCAGTAGGTCGCCCCATCGCAGATCTCCTCAGCATCGGTCGCCAAGAGTAGTCCGCCACCCATCCCCCGGTAGGAGGCCCACAGCTCCACCGTGGCCCTCCCAGTCAGCCTCCCACTCATCTCGCTCCGATGGGAGCTCGAGGCTGGAGCAGTTATCCTACACAGAGGGAGAGGCGGATAGTCGTTGGCAGGATTTAGGCCAGGACTCGGGCCAGGACCAGTCCTATTGGCCATTTTGGACTATCACCAAATGCAAGGGGCTCCCTCTGGGGCCTCCAGGCTCTCATCAGAACCACGGGTCCCCGAGGCCGCGCTGGGGAATCCTCCCCCGAATCCAGCAGCCCCCATGCTTTCCGGGGTACTCCCCGTACAGCCAACACCAGCGCTGGATGCCCCAGTTCCCAAACTGCTCCAGGCAGAGGGGACACTGAAAGGCCTGGCTCCCGGCCTCTCCTCAGGATCTTCTCCTGATGAGGCTGTCGCGGGTACCGCTATCTTGGGTCCCCTTCCAATTGACCTTGCCGTGCACCAGGACCACCTCAGGTGGGTTGCAAAGAGCATGAACCTCCAAGTGGAGGAAGTCATGGAACCAGAGGATCCCGTGGTTGACATTTAATCCGCTTCTGCGCCAACACGGGTGGCTTTGCCCCTTATTCGTACAATACAGAATAATATTAAAATGTTGTGGCAATCCCCAGCATCTGTCGCGCCGACAGCGAAGGGGGTTGAAAGGAAATACTTTGTCCCAGCCAAAGGCTGCGAGTATTTGTACACACATCCTCCTCCTTGTTCCCTAGTAGTCTCAGCAGTAAATCAGAAGGAGCGGCATGGGCAGCAGGCCTCGACACCAAAGACACGGGATGCCAAGCGCCTGGACTTATTTGGCCGAAAGATTTATTCGGCCAGTGGCCTGCAACTTAGAGTGGCAAACCAACAAGGCTTGCTCAGCCGCTATGCCTTTAACTCCTGGAACTCAACGTTGAAATTTAAAGAGTTGGTCCCATTAGAGTCCAGGAATGAGTTTGCTGCCTTCGTAGACGAAGGGAAAAAGGTGACCAGGACATTGCTGCAGGCCTCCCTAGACTCTGCGGACTCGGCAGCACGTACCTTGGGTTCCGGGGTCACAATGAGGCACATATCCTGGCTGTAGGGATCGGACCTCCCACCGGAGGTACAGCAAACCCTGCAGGACCTTCCTTTCGAGGGCACAGGGTTATTTTCTGATAAGACTGACTCCAGGCTTCAGTCCTTGAAGGACTCCAGGGCTGTAATAAGGTCTCTGGGAATGCATACCCCAGTTACCCAGAGATGCCCTTTCAGGCCTCAGCCTCAGCGCCCTTTCCCACCTCCCAGGCCAAGACCGGACTTCTCCAGACGCCGGGAACATGGGTGCAGGTGACGGTCAGCCCCTCTGCAGAACCAGGGGCAACCTCAAGGGCCCTATAGGCCCCCTCCGGGCAAGAAGCAAAACTTTTGAAGGTCTTGTCGAGGACGGTTCACTAGTTCTCGTTCCGGATCCTTTCCCCCCATCTTATCAACGTCTGGCCCGTTTCCACCATGCTTGGTCCTCAATAACTTCAGATCGTTGGGTACTGCGCACGGTGGAAACGGGCTATTCTCTCCAGTTTTCTTCTTTCCCTCCCTCCCAGTCCCTCTTCAGGGACCCTTCTCACGAGCAGCTCCTCTTACAAGACGTACGTTCCCTCTTGTCTTTAGGGGCGATAGAGGAGGTTCCGGTGGAACTCAGGGACCGAGGGTTTTAGTCCCGTTACTTTTTAATCCCCAAGGCAAAAGGGGGTCTAATGCCCATCCTTGACCTGCGGGAACTCAACAGGTACATGATAAAGTTGAAGTTCCGCATGGTCTCCCTGGAGTCTATCATTCTCTTTCTAGATCTGGGGGACTGGTATGCCGCCCTCGACATGAAGGACGCGTACTTCCACATAGCCATCTTCCCACCTCACAGATGCTTTTTAAGTTTCGTAGCAGGCCAGAGTCATTACCAGTTCACTGCTCTTCCATTTGGCCTCTCCACGACACCGCAGGTCTTCACCAAGTGCATGGCCATGGTTGTAGCTTTCCTCCACAGAAGGAAAGTGACAGTGTTCCCATACTTAGACGACTGGCTCATCAGGGGCAGATCCAAACAACAAGTCCAGTCCCGTGTACAGCTGGCCATGGCTACATTCCGCAGGCTGGGCATTCCGCTCAACTTCGAGAAGTCAACCTTAGAACCCAGACAGGGGCTGGAGTTCATAGGCGCGGTACTGGACTCTCATGACGAGGGCATCTCTTCCCCTATCTCGATTCCATGCAATGTCGGCAATTATATCAAACCTTCAGACGTTCCCGACTACGACAGTGCGTACATGCCTGGGTCTACTCGGCCACATGGCCTCTTGCATATATGTCACACGTTACGCCAGACTGCGTTTACATCCTCTCCAGTCATGGCTGTCATCTGTGTATCGGCCAAGTCGGGACAGTCTAAATATGCTGGTCACGGTTCCAGTGACAGTCCTGTCTGCCCTGAAGTGGTGGTAGGATCAGTCTTTGGTCTGCGAAGGTCTTCCCTTCCATGCCCCACACCCTTCCAAGTTGCTAGTAATGGATGCTTCAGCGCTCGGTTGGAGTGCCCACTTGAAAGACTCCAGGGCTTATAGTCGTCGGCCGACCTGGCATTGCACATAAATGTTCAGGAACTAAGGGCTGTCCGCCTAGTGTGCCAGGCATTCAAGAACCAACTTCAGGGCCACTGTGTGTCAGTTCTAACAGACAACACAACGACCATGTTTTATGTCAACAAGCAGGGAGGGGCTCGCTCCTCCCCCCTGTGCAACGAAGCGGTTCTTCTCTGGAACTTCTGCATAAACCACTCCATTTACCCAGTGGCGTCCTTTCTTCCGGGACTCCAGAACACTCTCGCAGATCACCTGAGCAGGTCCTTTTGGTCCCAGGAGTGGTCGATTCGCCCGGACATTATTCGTTTGATCCCCCTAAGATGGGGGACTCCCCAGATCAACCTTTTTGCCACCATAACCAACCGGAAGTGCCAACAATTTTGCTCACTCTCACGGGGGGCTCTCCCGGCTTCCTGATGGACGCCTTCCTCCTTTCATGGGAGGGTCAACTCCTGTACGCCTTTCCCCCATTCCCTCTCATGCACAAGGTCTTGCTCAAGGCCCGGAGGGAAGGTGCTCACCTAATTCTGGTCACCGCGGCATGGCCCAGTCAACATTGGTACACCCTGCTTCTGGAAATGTCAATGGAGACGCCAATAACTCTACCGACCTGGCCAGACTTGATATCTCAGGACTATGGCCGCCTCTGTCACCTGGATCTGCAGTTCCTCCACCTCACAGCATGGAACATCTGTGGCTAACAGAGACAGAGCGTCTCTGCTCTAGTCCTGTCCAGCAGATCCTCTTGGGAAGTAGGAAGACCTCCACTAGGCTCACTTACTCAGCAAAGTGGAAGCGCTTCTCCTACTGGTGTGCACAGAAAGGCACCTCTCCAAGCTCTGCGCCTATCCATCTCATCCTGGACTATTTACTTCAGCGTAAGCAACAGGGTTTGGCACTGGCCACCATTAGAGTACACCTGGCGGCAATTTCCGCATTCCACCTGGGGTTCTCTGATCAGTTGGTGTTCTCAGACCCGATGGTCACCAGATTCCTTAAAGGCCTAGAACGGTTATACCTCCAGGTATGCCAGCCGATTCCCTCATGGGACTTAAACTTAGTCCTAGCCCGCCTTATGGGGCGCCCATTCGAGCCTATGGCCACTTGTTCCCTGCTATACTTCCTATAGAAGACGGTGTTCCTGGTCGCGATAACTTCAGCGCGGAGGGTATCGGAGATCAGGACTCTGACCTCAGAGCCCCCTTACACCATCTTCCACAACGACAAGGTGCAGCTGAGACCTCATCCTGCTTTCCTGCCAAAAGTAGTGTCAGCATTCCACATGAACCAGGAGATATTTCTTCCAGTGTTCTGTCCTAAGCCTCATGCCTCAAGACAAGAGCAGCGCCTGCACACTCTAGACATTCGTAGGGTGCTCGCCTTCTACATTGAGCGTACAAACCTGTTCAGGAAATCATCCCAGCTCTTCGTGGCAGTAGCAGACCGTATGAAAGGCCTTCTGTTTCAACCCAGCGCATTTCTGCATGGATTGCAGCGTGCATCCGTGCATGTTATGACCTAGCTGGTTTCCCGGTCAAACCATTTACCGCTCATTCTACCAGGGCGCAGGCGTCCTCGGCAGCTTTCCTGGCTCAAGTCCCACTCCAGGAAATCTGTAGAGCTGCCACATGGTCTTCGGTCCATACTTTCACCTCACACTACGCGTTGGTACAGCAGTCTGCTGAGGATCCTGCTTTTGAATCTGCGGTACTGCAGTCAGTGGTCCATCACTCCGACTCCACCGCCTAGGTAAGGCTTGGGAGTCACCTATTTGGAGTGCTGCGTGAGCACACTCCCTATTTGGAATGGATATGAGCAACACATCTCAAAGAAAAACATTACTGGGTAAGTAACCCCATTTTCTGGACTCTTAACTGCTGAAATCTTGAGTTTAAGATATTTGTCAAATGTTAGTTGAAGTCCTCTAATCCATTCATATGAAAGAGCTTACATTTTGTTTACTTCTTTGTTAGGCTTCCATTTAGTCTCTGGTGTCTCTCATTTGTTTGTTCAGTACTTTATATCTTGGAGTAGCAGATTTCATTACTGAAACCTGGCATTCCCATCTCTGACTTGAAAGTTCATCTGGCAGTTGCTTTTGTGTATTACTGCCTTCCTGTGAAAGTGTATTCATTTTTGTTCACTTACAGTGTGATTTCTTAAGAGCCGTCTATAATTCTGTCTTGTGATCCAGAAATCAACTCTTTCATTGTTCTCATTAACCTCATTTTACTGGAGGCTTAGGCTGTAAGTAGTCTGATCAGATACTAATTTTGGAAGAACTGTCTTCCAGTCCTTAAATCAAATTAGTCTTAAGCCACCCTCCATGGTTGATTTCCAAGAGTAGAACCCATAATTTAAAGAGGAAATGAAGTAGGTTACTTATTAGTAACTGAAGTTCTCAGAGTGTGCTGCCATTGTAGACCCATTTTTCTATCTTTCTGGCTTCTTCAGAGATGCCAGGATGTCCAGAAGGGTGAAGAGGAATTAAAGTAATTTACCAAGTAGATGGAGCACTAGACTGGAACTCGTGTTCTGAGTTCTATTTCTGGCTCTGTTTCTAGCCTGCTGGCTTACCTTAGGCAGGTCACTCTGTCCTCTCTGTGCCTCAGTTTTGCCATATCATTATCTTCATTTGACATATTTATCTCCTATGCAAAGTGTTTCCGAGATCTGCAGATGAAAACTGCTGTCTGAGCTAGATGGTATTACTGTTATCTATGCTGGCACCAAGCTATGCATGCCAAGTAGCACGTGGTTCCCTCCTAAGATTGTTTTCTGACAATGGGTGACCCCTATGGGGGTCACTAATTTCAAACACATAGGTCCTCAGCATTATTTAGTGGGGGCTTCAGAGTGAGATTGGGGGAAGTTCTCAGTATTGTGTTCTTTGAACAGCACTCAAATTCAGGAGAGTCAAAGTGCTATAAAATCCATTTCCTTCTGCGAAGAAAATTACGTTAAACCATTTTCTCTGGTAGAAACAAGCAGAGGGGTTTTTTTTTTTTGTTTGTTTGTTTTTTTTCAGATACCTCAACCAACTTGAGACAAGAATACATTTCAGGGCGCTCTATCTAGGAGTAGTTCCTCCTCCATTGGAGTGACAATGGTTACACAATATTGATAGCCCTTGGTGGTAATCTTGCTTCCCAGTTGTTGGAGGAAGTGATTGCTGAACCATCAAATTATGTCTGAATACTTAAAAACTTGGAATCTTACTAAATGTTGACCTACAATTTGTCTCTTTTGGAGAGAATCGTAGGTAATATGAAGTCAGCAAGAAAGACTTATTGTTCTTCATACGGTGGAGACCTGTGTCCTTTAAATATCATGTTCCACACCAATTGTTTGATTACCTTCTGAGCTCTTCGTTTGAGTTACAAACATCTTTCTTTAGGCACCATTCTGTTTGGTGCTTCATACATGTACAAAGGGCTTAGATTTTTCTTCCTATTTTTTAATAATAAATACTTTACTACGGTAGCATCTTGAATTAGACATATCCAAGTATTTTACAAACATTATTTCAGTCTCTCAGTGCTCCAATAAAGAAAGTATTCATTACATCCATTTTACAGGTAGGTAAACTGAAACATGCAGGATAAAATCCCATTGACTACAGTATGGTCAGGATTTCATCCAGACACCTTAAGTGAGTTTCCATAAGGTCCTATAGCATAAATAGCATATCCAGAATAAAGCTTGCGAGTCCTGACTTTGTCATTGTCGGTCCCTGAGAGAATCCTTCTGTGTTTGGTGTTTGTTAAAAATTAGCATCTGGAGTACAAATCTGTAAACTAATAGTAACTAATAGAGATGAACATCAATCAGCAGTTAAAATGATTAAATATATATTTATCCAGTAATATTTTGACTTTCACCACTCTTAATCTTATGTAGTTAAATAATACATTCTTGTGTAATCTATCAGAAAATAAAATATAAACCCTCCCTCCCCACCCAAAACCCATAGCTACTTAAAGTTCTTATATTAGTATGTTAGAACATTAGTTATAGTTATTTAGAAGATATTTCCAAAGTGACACTGAAATCTGTTCTGCTCTGCTCTTTCTGCCCATATCAACAGAAATTATCCTAAGCTTCTCTGAGTTGGAATTTTGTCACCTAACTCCTATAAACCACCTTGTAGTACAAATAATCCATTACCCGTAAACCTTATTTTTAACATAGTGGAGCTGACAAACTTTGTCTGCCTTAAAGGGGTACCATTAATTTGAAATTGTCAGATTAAAAAAATAACTTGAAAGTATTTTACATCACTACACCTGCCTCTGTCTTCATCTGCCAATTTACTATGACATTTGCTTTCACCCCCTCACTCCCAAATTTCTTTCCTTTGTTTCTGGGTGAAAGACTCTCAAGCAATGGACATTGACTGTAAATAGAATGGTGAAACCAACTGCAAATTAAGCAACCTGGAAACGAAATCATTTTTTCTGTAATCTTTTTAAACTACTGTATTCTTGGGTCTTGTAACAATAGTAGATTTTAAATACACAGAAGTGTTGGGTTTTTTCAAATTTGTCGTGTTCCATTAAAGTGTCTTAGCTTTTTCTTGAAATAATGCAAGGATTTATTAGACCAGACAGGTTTTGTCTGAGATGTTGAAAGACGTTTTGTCAGGTAGCATTTTTAATTGATACTTTGTATGTGGGATGATTTTCCATTTTTAAAAGACTGAGTCATTTTTAGGAGCATTCAGTGAGAGATGGAGCCATCTTCACAGGATGTCACTAGTGTAAGTGTATGTGATTAAATGTCACCTAAGGGTGTGACCCTCTAGTCCTTAGTCAAAAGTCAAAGTATTTTCATAGAATTATAGAAAGGGGCTTGTCTGGAAGGTACCTTGGGAAGCCATCAATTCTAGCCCCCCCAGCACTGTGGCTGGTCTACGTAAGCCTAGACTGATACCTACACGGCTGGGCATACTTTTTTTCTGAAATTAGGCCCCATTCATTTACCAGCAATAAAGGAAGAGTGTCAAGGATCTGCAATCTTTTTTTACTGAAAACAAACATTGAATTTAATCCAAAATAATTTGTCACTCCAAGAACCTCATCTACATATTTGGCAACCACTATTTAACCTTTAATGCTTATTGAGCCTGGTTCTCTGAAGTTTTAGGTTCTCTGCTAACTGAGTAATTCTCATTATTACTTCAATACTTATTAAACTCTGAGAATAATTTCACTGTTTTAAGTCTCAGATATATCCAATTTATGCTGTGAAGATATGCTGGATAGATTTTTCAATATTAAAATTTCTGAGCTGTAGTCTATTAAAGATCAATCTTTCAAAGGGCATCAGTCATCTCTGTTTGTCTACAATTAATTATAGACACATGTTGGGATTTACATGTAACGTAAAAATATATCATTAATCCTGATTTAGTTTTTGTATCAACATTTTAATAATGGACTTTATCTGTTATTGCCAAGCAAATGAGTTAAGGGGACTGGATTAGATGATCTCTGGAGGTCCCTTCCAGTCCTGTGATTCTATGAAACTTAACTCAGGTAGTGGTTGATGACAAAGCCCCCAAAAAATCATCCAGTGTTTTATTTCAGCCTTTGTCCAAGGGAGCTGTGTTGAAATGACTGCCTTACAGCACTTCTTTTATGTTACTGAGACTGGATTATCATTTGGGTCACTTTTAAAACGCAGTTATTGTCAGAGAAGTATCTTTGTAAATATAGTCTTACTCAACTGTTCTGCTTCCTTTTTTTAATTCCAAGTCATTGCTGCTTATTTTACTGATAAAAATAAGTTTGTACTGAGCCTGTTGCACAACAAAGCCGATAAAGTTCTAAGAAATTAAATTGGATTATTTTCTGGCTAGTGCATTAACAAAATTACTAGCCACTTTTCCATTACAGATTTTTTACCTTAAGATTCACACCCTAGATGAGTCAAGGCCACTAATATGTGAACCAGAAAAAACACAGCTGAACTTCCAAATCCTAGGCTCTGTTAGCAACATTGGTTGTTAGGAAGGTTATCCTTTGACTTGTAAACTGAGAAACTTTGAGTCACTGAGTGATAATAAACATAACCTCACAGAGCATTTCATTATTTGCACAGAGAAATGGCCCATATGCGAGGACTTCTGTTTTTATGGGATGCTTCTCTTTATCATTTTTAAAAAGTAATCCCATTTGTGTTATTTATGATCTTATTTTTAATTCTGCTCATAAATTACTGCTACTTTTTGAAATATAAAAGTGAGGAAGAAAAGGTGCAAATAACCTTACTTTTGTATATACTACCTATATATGTATATATGAGTTTTCTCATGCTTGGCAAATAGAGTGCTGGTTAGTTTAAAGACATGAAAATGAAATAACAATTTGAAGTAATCCATAAATGCTAGATTAAAATTCTGATTTCTCCTTCTGTTGTCAGTCCCCCAAACTAAGTACAAATTTTGGGTATTTTTGCCAAATAGATAGCAAACAATAAGGATGCACTGAGGAAGACCTGGAACCCCAAGTTCACATTAAGAAGTCATTTTGATGGAATAAGAGGTTTGGCTTTCCATCCGGTTGAACCAGTCTTATTAACGGCATCCGAGGACCATACGTTAAAAATGTGGAATTTACAAAAAACAGCGCCAGCAAAAAAGTAAGGGGGCTCTTATTTAAGTATTGTTTATGTGAAAACATTTTAACTAATTATTTAGAGAAGCAGTAGCAACAAAGAAAAGGTCATTTCGGGCTTAATCCAACTCCAAGGGGAGTGAATGGGAATCCTCCTTTTTCACTTCATTGCGAGGGGGCATGAAGGTGCTGTAAGGTACAGATTTTAAAAGAATTCCAGGCTGAAGTCAATAACTTTATTACTGGTGCCTCATAGAAGGAGTGGAGTGGGGATGGGGATGGGGATGGGAGCAGTGGGGAGAGTGTAATGATGCAGTTTTCAGACCAATGTACTAGTCCTCATGTGGCCCTCCTGGTGATTCGAGTTTGAGATCCCTGGTCTATAGCATGTTCTTAGCTGCTGTAAATTCACCTGGGGCTTTGGCATAACCAGCCTTACAATCAGTGAGCTGTAATCAGCTCCCTCCCCCTCTCTTGTGGCTGAGCACAGTATAGAATGTGGCCCATAGAATATACGTAATTTATTCAAAGTTTATTCCCTCTTTTTGGTTTGATTATTGTAGGATTGCTCATGATTAGTCTGCTTCCTTTTTTATTTTTATTTTTTTGGCTGCTTTACAAAAAAAATCTTCCCAGTATTGCTTTTTGGAAGAAAACAAAGTATTACAGAGATGTAAGATGGTTGGGGAAAACTTTCATATGAGTTGACAGCAGTTGGACAAGTTAACTATTTCCACGTTCTATTTTCAAAAAATATGTCGGAGAACACTTGTGTACTGTAACACAAATTCTGAAACTGCTCTTCTGTGCTTCTGTTTAGGAGTGCCTCTCTTGATGTAGAACCTATATATACATTCAGAGCACATAGGTAAGTACGTCTATGGACATATAGAAACACTATTGTATTCTGAGAAATACTGTTTTTATATGTTCAAAGTAGTTTTCAAGTATTAATTTCTACCATGTATTAAAAATCAGCTGGTCTTTTTCTTAATTTAGTTTCCATATTATCCATTTTAAATATTTGTGTGTGTACATGGCTCTATTACGAATGTCTTTATTATAGTTGGAGCTTGTTAAAGCTACCATTTTAAAAAGACAAATCTAAATATAAATATTGCAAATATCAAGAAGTTCTGTGCTTGTTACTGCCATATAGAATTTTTATTTGTTTTTTCCTATTAAATGAGTGTACAGTATGATGCTATTTGCAGTGAGTGAAAGCATGAAAATCTCTTCAATAACTTTCATAGGCCATCCTAGATCTACAGATGTACAACTTCCCAGGCAAAATAGTTAAGCTTAATTATATTTTAAAACAGGTAGGGACAGGCACATCATTAGTGCTGCTTTTGTACTTTGTGCAATTGATCTAATCATTAATTTGTTCTAGCTTTAATGATATGACTGAAAGTTGAGGTCTGGGAGCCTTTTTAGCCAAAGTCAAAAGGACTATATCACATGCCATCTGAAATGTGCAGTATTTTTGTTGCAGTTTATCCACTAGCAAGTCTCAGTGAAGAGTTCACAAGGCCAAATGTTTTGTTTGAACATAGATTTAACAGTTATTTTTCTTCATGTAATCAGTGAGAAGAGTTGAAATTGATGATTTGGCTTCTGTGGGTTTTTTCCAGTGGCCCAGTGCTCTGTGTGGTAATGAGCAGTAATGGTGAGCAGTGTTACAGTGGAGGAACTGATGGCTTCATCCAGGCCTGGAATACGACAAACCCAAATATTGATCCTTATGATTCTTATGGTATGTTTCTGTCACACTTCGTATGTTTTTGTCACAGACACTTAGCGAGTGAAAATGAGGTATACAGTGAAAGCCTGAACTTTTGCTGGATTTAGCAGCATTGTAAACTGTTTTGCATTGTGGTATTCAAAATTTGAAAGAAAAAGCTAATTATTGGCTTTAATATCAAAGATCAGGTCTACACTGGGGGGTGTAGGGAAGAAACAGGTCAACCTAAGATACGCAAATTCAGCTATGCAAATAGTGTAGCTGAAGTATACATATCTTAGGTCGACTTAACTGGGTGTCCTCACGGCGGTGAGTCAACCATTGCTGTTCCCCCATTGACTCCGCTTCCGCCTCTCGCAGTGATGGAGTTCGAGTCGACAGGGAGAGCGCTTGGGAATTGATTTATTGCCTCTACGCTAGACGCAATAAATTGATCCCCAAAAGATCAATCACTACTCACTGATCTGGCAGGTAGTGTAGACTTACCCTAAGTGCTCGACTACATGGTGAGTTAGTACATGCAAGCTGCAATGTGAATCTACTGCACACCAGATTGCTGTACTCTAATTTGCCATGTAAACAAATTATAAATAAATTGCTGCTTTAGTTCTTGGATTGACTCATTATGGGCTGGCAAAAGGGTGAAACCTGCCAGCTGAACAAAGGACAAAGGCTATGTCAAGAGACTTCTTAACACGATATTTCATGTATGGTTTGTATGAAAGTTGGCTTTTGAACAATAAACTGACATGCTATTAATGGCATTTTAATCTTAACTTCTTGAATGCTAGCTTCTCCCTCATGTAACATAATTGCAACTTTTATTTTTTTTCTGTTGATATTATACATGAACACTTTCAGATTGGAAAACGCTAAGAATACATGGAATTATCCTTTCATTTCTCATCCTCCACACACATTCTGAAGATATCAGAAAGGGAGAAACATTCTAAGTGCTTGTTATTATTTTTATAATACCATACCATAACAGCTTTGTAGAAACATGTAGGAAGACAAGAGCTGTGCTGAGGAACTTCAAGTATAAATTAGAGAATTTAATAAATAACAGTGGTGGTCATGGGAAACAGGGAGAAAAGAAAAACTTTGGAAAGAAAATACAGTTTTGGGAGACTGAGTTTGCAAGAAAACCAAATCATACCTATTTTTCATTTATATGTTAGTTTTTAGTAAGTTTGGGGTTTTTTTGGATTATGTTAGAAATCAAAGATAGTGTAGTAGTGGAAAGAAACAAATTCGAAGAGGATCAAGATTGCTTGGTCTACACATAGAGAGTCTGTTCTAAGAACTGGTGGCAACATGTTAAAAGGTATAGAGCTGCAATTGAGAAAAGGAAACAGCTGGGGAACACTAAAGAGAAGAGTGCAAGAGGGGACAGAAGATGGCTTAAAATATAGGCAGGGTCTGAGCTGTGTGTATTGGGCCTTATGATGAGGCTGGCGGGGGGAGGCTTTGGCCTTAATTTAGAAAAAGATGTTAACCCACTAAAGAGACTCAAGGAGCAGGGAGACAAGGAGGTCACCAGAAAAGGAAGGTGCTTAACGCTCTGTGGTATTTTGATTATACTGGATGGGTAGGAAAGAAGCACAGGCCAGAAAGGAGGAGGTGGCAGTTGTCCGTACATGATAGTTTTAGTGGTAGCGGTAGAGAAGAAGAAGATTTTTAAAGATGTTGTAAAAGCCAATTTTATTGTTCAAAAATACAAATTATATAAGTGAATGCAGATACCATAGTGAAATTTGAGTACCGTTACACTGAATAAGCTAAACTTCTTCAATGATAGGTCCAGCCAGATCCTCTGTTTTTAATATTTGATTCTATATACAGCCCAAGGAATAACTTTTAATTCAATGCTTGGTTTCTCTTTCTTTAAATTTTGTTTCAAAACATTTATTCCCTATCACTTTTCTCACAGATCCATCTGTTCTAAGAGGTGCGTTTGTAGGCCACACTGATGCAGTATGGGGCTTGGTTTATAGTGGAACGCACCAGCGTTTACTATCTTGTTCAGCAGATGGCACCATACGTTTATGGAAAGCTTCAGAAATTGCTCCAGCTCTTAATATATTTAATGATAATCAAGGTACAGAATAATTTCCCACTTAAATGCTTATAGCATCGCTATTTAAACTCATAATTTCTGTTATTGTCCCACACGTTCCTCCATCCTGCTCTTGAAGACTCCACCTTAGTTTTAATAGTAATTTTTAAACAAATGCAACTTTTTTGTAAGTATTTTTACTTTTTAAGTTACTTGTGTCCTCTAACTTTGTCCAATAGATGTTTTTTCTCTGGGAATTGGTCTTAGAGCTCCATGCAAGAAAGGATTTCCTTCCTATGAACAGACTTCAAAGGAGAAATGTATCTCCTATACCAGCCCAAGCTCTAAATAAAGTATCTTAATAAAAATTATTCTCTGAGATAGTATATCCACCAAATAAGATTAAGTTGGTCACCATACTGAACTATATGGGCTTAGATTCTGGGTCCTTACTCTCTCTAGATAATAAAGTCTGTTATAAACCAATGAACCACTGTAGAGTAATACTTCAAATAATAACTTGTATTTATTTTCTTATCAAGAGCAGGATGGCAGTCAGTGTTCCGATTGATAAGTAACGTTTGAAAATTATATAGTTTTAGACAGTGTTAATAACTTTTTTCCTTCCATCATAATGGAACTATATCATTTTTTATACCAAAATGTTACCTGGTTTTTTGCTTTTACCAGCTAATTCATTTCTGAAACATGTGTTTCTTTTATGTAGAAATGGGAATCCCTTCTTCTGTGGACCTTGTGAGCAGTGACCCAAGCCACATGGTAGCATCATTTAACAGTGGGCACACGTGCATTTTTAACATGGAGACACGGCAACGAATTCTTACCATGGAGTCCAACATAGATACCAGTATGTATCCAAAATGAAAACATTTCCTTCTTGAGAGAGATTGATATTATTATTGTTGAAAGCTTGTATTATTTTACTCAAAATGAGAGTATGTTCACAGAAAATAGGCATGTTGTTGACAGGTAAAATTATAGAGTGAAATGCAGTTGTTGGATTTTAAGTAGTGTTGGATAATTTTACAGCTAATCCTCTAGACCTCATGCAGGGCTCCAGCAGCACAGTGAACCACACATCTCTGATAAAAGGTCAGAAGAAATGCATATTTTGAAGATGCATTATGTGACTCATAATTCTATTGGGATAATTTAAGCAGTTGCAGTAATAGTAAAAAATTAAAGCAGAGGAAACAGATAGGGGAAATCCATAGTGAAACACCTCCTCTTTGTATCTCCAGGCATGGGTATGGTATGTAAGCGTATCAGTGTAGGTAAGTGTGACCGTGAGTGTGCATGTGTGTCACTTTTAAAGTGCTTTGGAATGATTTAGGATAAAAGACACTATATAAAAGTAAGTTATTACTTGAGAGAGCTTCCATTACAGATCCATGGTAGATTTAATGCCTTTTAAAAATGTTTAACCCAAAACTTGTCACTAATTTTATTCTTTCAAAGGAACGTGTGTGCTGGAGTTTGCAATCTTTAGAGATTCACTATATATTTTTTTTTCATAGCCCCTAACTCTTCCTGCCAGATAAACAGAGTTGTCAGCCATCCAACTCTTCCTATTAGTATCACTGCCCATGAAGACAGGCATATCAAATTCTATGACAACAATACAGGTAAGTGTTTTTTCACCAGATATTGTCTATAGTAGTTATGTAAAACAAAACAGACACACACTCATAGTAATTTTTTGGCAGTCTCATGAAAGAGGTCAAGAATTGAATGACCTTTGACACTGAAGTGACAGAGTCCTGTGGCACCTTAAAGACTAACTAAAATTTCAGAGCATAAGCTTTCGTGGGCTAATACCCACTTCGTCGGATGCATGCAGTGGAAGTATCCAGGGGCAGGTATAAATAGGTAGGCAAGAACCAGGTGGGAGATAACAAGGTTAGTCCAATCAGGCTGAACCAGCTTGTTATCTCTAATCAGGGAGGGTGAGGTGTTCCTCTAGCAGCTGAACTGGAGGTGTGAATAGCGAGAGAAGAGAAGCTGCTTTTGTAGGTAGCTAGCCATTCAAAAATTTGAATTCCCTCATTTTGAATGGCTAGCTACCTACAAAAGCAGCTTCTCTTCTCTCGCTATTCACACCTCCAGTTCAGCTGCTAGAGGAACACCTCACCCTCCCTGATTAGAGATAACAAGCTGGTTCAGCCTGATTGGACTAACCTTGTTATCTCCCACCTGGTTCTTGCCTACCTATTTATACCTGCCCCTGAATACTTCCACTGCATGCATCCGACGAAGTGGGTATTAACCTACGAAAGCTTATGCTCTAAAATTTTAGTTAGCCTTTAAGGTGCCACAGGACTCTTTGTCACTTCTGCAATTCCAGACTAACACGGCTACCCCTCTGATCTTTGACACTGAACTATCCACCCAGACTTCCTCTTAGGAAGCCCATCCAATTGACACATTGTGAGGCAATGTGAAACTTGCACTGTTGCAGTCTGCAGTTTTTGGTTTTAAATGTCTCACGTGGTAGTGATTTCCCCATTTCCCCTTTAGGGCTATTGCACAGACCTAGTGGAAACTCATTCTTGGGAAACTTCCCCTCATGCTGGTCTAAAACTTTCATTTGCTGATTTTTCATCCCTCTGCCCCCTCTAATTCTGCCTGCTTGGATCCTCATAAACAGTTAAAAGCAGCCTAGGCATCTCTGTAGGATTGCTGAGCACTGTGCCTGGCCTGGCCTCTTTGAGGAAGCAGCAGTTTCCTTTTGAAGGTCCACTAGTGACATTGCTCCAGACTCAATGGGAGCGTTCCTCCAGCAGTCTTGCTTCCAGGGTAATAGCTTCTTCTCTGGGAATGACTGGGCCGTTTTTAATTCAGTTCAAAAGTCTGGACTGGGAGCTGGATTAATGTTCACAGTTCGGTTTTAAGGGAACCAGTGACTGCATAGAGGTGCTGTAGGATTCAATGACAGTAGTAAACTAATCCTTGCCCAGCAATCTGTGGCCCTCTTGCTATTGCCAATTCACTTTTTGAAAAGTTGTATTGCACACAGTTCAGTATTCCCAGTATTGTTTTTACAGTAAAACATGAGAGCTTAAAGTGTCATCTGAGCTCATAGCAAGGGATAGTAGAAACTGGGGGGAAAGATGAAAATAAATAAACCTATTTATTAAAAATTGAACAAGTGAACAAAAAAGCCTTAACCTGTTTCCTGTTTTCTTACCCTGTGCGTGTTAATTTCCTTCCACAATAGAGTATATTCAATAGATAAACCCACAAGTGTTTTGTATGTTTTTAAATGAAGGAGCTGCTATAATAGTAATAAGTCATGCAGGGCTCAACAGTAGTGAAGGACTGAATCGGTTTTGGAATGGCTGAATGCACTCAACTGTATTTACCCAAAATGTGGATGATTGCCTACCAATGCACACATTGTTGTGGCTTATTGCTGAATAACTGACCCCTAAGTCAGTCAGGAAGCAGAGACTTTTATATGCATACTGATTGCAGCATCAGCTCAGGGAAAATTATTGATTGTTACAGTCGAAGATGTATGTTGTATATGCAGTAAAATGGATTAACATGGTTGTTGACTTCAGAGCTGTTGACCATTGAGGCAAATGAACAATATAAAATGACTTGATACACAACCTTACTCACCCAGTCATGGTAAAGTATTTTTCTTTAATATAATACAAAATGTGATAGGTTCCAATCAGTGAGAAAAAGCAATGGATAGAATTAAAATGTTCACTCTCTTTCATATTCAGAGGGGCCATAGAAAGTAAATTGCCATAATGTGTTGAATTACAAAAATGAACTGTAGAAAAATAACATGGATAATCTTTTCTTTCAAAGGAAAACTGATCCACGCAATGGTAGCCCACTTAGATGCAGTCACAAGTTTAGCCGTTGATCCTAATGGCTTGTATTTGATGTCTGGCAGTAAGTACATCAAATTTTAGTCTCTTCCTTTATCATAACAACTTTAATGTGTATTACAATTAAGAAAATGTATTTTCCTCTTTCTCTATGTAGGTCATGACTGTTCAATTCGCTTATGGAACCTTGAAAGCAAAACCTGTATTCAAGAATTTACTGCTCATCGCAAAAAATTTGATGAGTCTATTCATGATGTGGCATTTCACCCATCCAAATGTTATATTGCCAGTGCAGGAGCAGATGCTCTGGCTAAAGTCTTCGTATGACACAGTGCTTCCCTTTCAACTCTAGCTCTTGTACATTTAACCAGATGCACAAAAGAGAGGAAGACATGAGCAAAAATCTTCATTTCCTACCCTGAAATTAAGAGAATGTTTGTAATGGTTTAGTTTTTGCAGGGTGCTCTTTTCTAAATTAAGGTTTCTTCAGGTTTCTGCAAACTCAGCTGGTGCTGAGAGCTTGGCTACTCTGTTTCAAATGTCAACAAAAGAAATGCTTTTATTTCTGAGGGTGTGAATATTTGTCCAGGCAGGCCTTGGGCAAAACTAGGTCTCTGTATTCTTTGCTTATAAAGTGAGACACTATAAAGGGATGGTCAAGTAACTAGGTGGCCTGATTGCTGCAGGGAGAAGGGAAATGTTTCTCATCAAAGAATCTTATAAACTGCATACATAAATTAAGTAACCTTAAAAGGTGACCATTCACATGCCATTGGGCTACCACGTGAATTTCACTTGTTCGTCCCTTTGGTATTAATGACTAGATGGTGTTTAGAGGAAAGTAGCTGATAGTTAATCTCAGCCCACTTGGCTGCTAACATAAGGTAAATTTGGTTAAAAGGAAAAAAATCACTAAATTTTAAAAAATATTAATGCAGTAATATAGTGTTAAATCTATTATGTTATACAGCAAATATTTTGTTTGCAGAAAATGTATGTTTTATTAATTTTGTGAAAGAATGTGATAGCAAGTGGCAAGAAGCTTAGGCCATAGTCTTATCACAATTAAGGAGACAGGCTGAAACAGTCTGCATATACTGTAATAAGGGATTTAATTTATTCAAATTTATAATACTGTTTATTGTTGATCAGGCACAAGAAATTGTAATAAAACTTCCCACAGCAACCTCTAGCAGAGTTGAACCAACACATCTTCATTTCTTCCCATTCCTACAGAAAAGGACGCCATCGTGGATGAAAATCATTTTCATTTTAAGAATAAACATGGATTTCATAGCCTTGCTATCAGATTAATGCAGTAGGTGCCTTTACAAAGTTCCACCAGTTTTAAAGATTCTACTAGTTCTAGAGAGATTCCCTAACTTTCAAACTGTTGGAACTTTTGAAATGTTTCCCCTGTATGGGGCATGCTGTGCCATTGATCTTTAAATGTGGTTATGTGAAAAGTGACCATTTAAAAACGGCACCTTTTTACTCAGCAGATCTGGTCCCTCGCTATATTTAGAGTATATCTGTTTACTTTCTTGATAGAAAGAAGTTTGCTGGGTTTTAGTCCTGTTATCCCTGCAGGGCCATCACAGGTGAGAAAGAGGAAGGTAGATTCTATTCTATTGGACACCATCAGACTTTACATTTCTGTAAATCCTTTTAAGGCAGTGGTGTTCTCAGTTCCACTTTTGGAATGTAATTAGTTCTGCAGATTCTTTATTACTGGTGATGATGTGAGAGGGAAAGAACTCAGCTGACTCTCAAATCCCAGGTTGAGTTTGGCTAGAAGGTAATAAAGAAATCTTTTCTTGTAAACTGACACATTGGAAATAGGAGTCATTGAAACACAGTAAACATAGGACACAATGTTATTTTTAGAGTGATTTTTTTCAGAGCAGAACCACACTTAGGCAGAACTCCCCATTGATTACAAAAGAGAGTTTAGATTAACATTCAGTGTCACATTATTGCTTTATGATAAAAAGTTGCCCCAAACTGTTTGAGCCTGCAGTGTATTATATTTAATGCTAACTACCTGGAATATCTTTTACTGCTCAGCATATTCAGATATTTCAGTTTGTGATATTGATGTACAATATATTTCCATTAAATAACATTAGAATTTTACCACTAAACAGATTACTATAATAACTCAAAGTATTTAGTTTTATATGATAAAAAGGGGAAATCTGGCTGCATAACTGAGCATTCAACTTTGTGAAAAGTCATTTGTGTACTTGACTTGTTGTTTCAGTATCATTATTTTATTTCTTTTTGGAAAGGAAATTACAAAGATTTATTTGAAAAATTCTAAAAGTGATGTATATTATAGATGTGTATATATATTGTAAACCTGTATTAAATCTGTCTTGTAAGGGAAGACTTCATGGGTGCATTTTAATGTTTTAGTATTAAGAGTTCTTCTCAGTTTGTGTATACAACGATAACGATAAGTATGAAATGAATGTTGTGCTGTTTGCTTACAAAATATAATACATAGTTACAGGTGTTTAGATTGCTGTACATAAAATTAATAGGCCAGCATGCTTGTTTTTAAAGACTGTCATTCTAACTGATTAAAAGTTGGATGTAAGAAAAAGCGGCTAGTCAAATGTGAATTGAAAGATGTTCCATTCTTACTGTTGAGCTCTTGCTCAAACTGAGAAGTAAGTCTTTTAAAGCTGGCAATAGCTAGAAGATGAGGTGCCTTTTAAAAAACAAATGTAGCCTTACAAAGAGGTTGTGGAGTATATATTTTTGTGCTGGTCTTCATAATTGATGTTAATGTCTTTTTTACTGTATCCGCTCACGTACTTGCAGGACTGCAGGATACTGTGCATGGGCCTGTCAGCTCTTCTGAACGTCATCATAGAAGTTAGGGATGGAAAAGACTGCTTAGGCTGGTTAGTTCATCAGTCTAACAAAGTGGGATTGTTATCCTATTGTGCATTTTCGTAATGTTTTGACCAGTGAGGTTTTATATATGTCCCAAATGATTAGGCGTTTGTTACTTCCCTTGGAAGACTGCTGCAATGCTTAGCGCTCTCACTAAATTTTTACCTGATATTCAGTCTAAATATTTATTTTCTTAATTTCATTGCATTATTCCAAATTACAGTCCTTTGTACTGAATAGCTGCTCTCCATGTTTGGTATTTACACCCTGAAGGTATGTGTAGACACTTAACATATTCCTTCCTTACATGTGTGTTAGGCAAGCTATACATGTTAGCTCTTTTCATTTTTTCCTCACAAGTCAACTCTCTGCAACCCCTGATCATTTTAGCCCCTTTTTAATTTGACAGTTTATTTCTTCATAACATGCTGTCCAAAACTGTGAATGCACCATTCCAGATGCAATGCCATCAGCACTGCTATAGCAAGAGTCTGTTAACCTCGGTGTTCCATGATGTGATGCTTCTGCTCACGCAGCCCAAAATTGTATTGTCTTTTTTGCTGCTGTGTCAGATCACAAACTCAAATACCAATTGTACCTGCCATCTTCTTTAGACAATTTCCAGCATTATTTCTTCCTAGGTTGTCGTTTCTTCTTTAGTTATGTGCAACTCCTCCCAATTCAGTATAGTCTGTAAATTTCATTAATGTGTACTGGCTACTAATGAAAATATCACAGGTTTGGACCCAACTCCGATCCTTACAGTATCTCCACTAAAATTTCTATACTCACGATGCATTACATTCTGCCATTATGCTATTTCCACATCAAGCTCACATGGCAATTTTGTAGCATTATTTCATAGAAATTTCAGTGTAGGTTAACCTGTGTTGTTAATTTTTTTTTTTAGTAAAGTCTAATTGAAAGGAGAGTTTTCAACCCCTCTGTTTGGTGAAAATGATCTAACAGGCTTAAACATCCTCCTTATCACTTCCAGTTTACAAGAATTGTAAATTTACAATTTACCAATTTAGAATGCTGTTTTTGTATGTTTATGATTCAGCTAACTAAAATTCCTTCTTGTACAGAAGGATTAGACTAGTTTGGGGGACACATTGGGTTAAGTATTATGGGAAATATTTCCTTCACTTTTATAGTGTCTTAAGTTACTGTATTTTTTTTTGTACCTTAAAGACAAATCTCTGTGACATGCTAGTTAAAATCCTAATCAGAGTGTTCAAACGTCTTTTTCATTTATATCATTTATAAAAGTCACCTAGGACTATAGTGATTTTAGGATCACATTTAAGTTTTTCATTTAATTAGAAAACATTTTCTTTAGAAAGAGCTCTTTAAAATAAACCTCATTTCATATAGTTGTTTTTTAGGGTGCAGTGTCTGACTAAAGAAATGTTACAGCTTCAGTATTTCCAAGCATAATACAGTTGAGTTACTAAGTGTATAATTGTTCAGTATTCAGCTTTGTAATTAAACCATAACCATAGATGAAGAACCTGCAAATTCCAAATAAAATAAACACCTACATTTTTAATAAATCAGTGTGAACTCATCCCAAATTTTTCTAATTCTCAGCTGCTTTAACCATTCGATATAGGGAGTTCTACAAACTATGCATTAATGTAAAATACATGCATTTTTTTTGTCAGGAACACTGGATTCCAAGCATGTTACTAGAATCCATCCTAAAGGAAACCAAAAAATCATTAGCAAGCATAAATGTCATATGTCACATCTTTTTTAAGCATTTCTAAAGACTTTTCTGTAATGAATGTCAGCTTGTTTGAAACTTACCCTTCACTGGTTGCAGGATATCTTAAGACGCAATTTTAAATTCTAAATTTTGCCCTTTTGTGCCAAAATCAAAAGTATAGTTTGGTCAAATAGTAAAATATACCACTAGTGAAGGGGTAACGAGAGTTGTGGTATCTTATAACAAAACATTTGAAAATAAAATGGTGTTTTGTTAATGTAATTTTTCAGACACAAGGGCCAATCTGACTTTGACACATACTCCTCAGAGACTTCAGGGTGACCACACATGAGCTTCAAATTAAGCACATATGTAAGAATTTGCAGTATCAGGCCATAAAGAAGTTAATAAGTGACTTGTTCTCATGTACTGTGATAGGATTAGAACTTAATCACAAAGGAGGGAGTGCAGGACCAGTTTTCAGCCTTATTTCTGATGCCCATGATTTGGTGGATTTAGATCATGACCTCAATGTTCTGCAAATTATTATGGTATTTTTACATTTAATTCCTTATAAACAATCCATTCCATACAAATAAATGCACTGTCAATGCCATTCTAAGTTTAACTTTGGAAACTTGCTTTATTTCCAGTGTGATACACAAATGTTTTAGCCATTTTACTGTGTAACTAAATGATGCTACAGCTTTTAATTTTTATTTTGACATGCAAATGAGCTATGAATGGGAACAGTGGTTCAAAGATATTTCCTGAGTCAGTTTATGAACATGTATATATTTCAGATAGGTGAAATAGAACTTTTTCAATAAATTGGGAAAATACAAAATGGAAATAACTGTGGAAACTCTAACTACAATAGAACATTTAAAAATACATTCTGAAATTTGAGGCTGCTAAATGGGAAATGATTTGGCCACAACTACTAAAAAGGGAAAAATCAAACCGTGACATTAAATCAAATAAACGTACGGTATTGTTGTTTGGAAAATTTATAATCTGTAACATAGTTGATTCATGTTACCTCTTGGACATTTCGTGATGGTGAGCTGAAGAGCTACAGTCAAATTAACTATTTCTGTCTTGAGTGGCATAGAATAAATTTGTAGTAAGGTTTTAGTTTTGTTTTTGTTTTATTTTTTGAAATCTATTGCTCTCCCCTGAGGCAAATGTTTCGGATAGTGCCCTTGTCCCATGAGGAATTGAAATTTACCATTAACTCTGACTTTTGTGGCGGAGGCTACAGTGAAAAGTGACGTAAGTTGACTTCTGTGGTATAAATGGATTTAGGTTTATGGTGCAACACTGGTAACTATAAATTGCATGTAATCTGCAAATTAAACCCGTTGCAATGTCAGGTACTAAACATTTAGGGTGGTGAAAAATTAAGGCATGAGCCTGATCGAACCCCTATGTTTAAGTGATCTTTACTCAGGCAAGTACTCCTGTTCAGTCAATGGGTCTGCTCCTGTTAGTGAAAATCTCACAAAATCAATCTCTTAGGTTGCGTGTGATGACTTTTCCTTGTTTACTAATTGTTTGCTGAGTAGTCACCTTTTTCATGATCTTGTTTGTTCTAACCGTTTGAATCTCTTCCATAAACGATACATTCATGGAGCCTTAAAATACCATCTGTTTTTGGCTTCCTGCTTTAGAGGATGAGTTGCATTGATTAACAATGACTTCCTGTTTAGACACTTTTCCTGAAGGACAGGTGGGATTTCAGATATCTAGGACTACAGCATCTGAGTTCTCATTATTTTGACCAAAAAAGCTTTTTTGGGCCTACTTATTTTTAATTTTAGTTTCTGATTCTAGTGAATTTTCTTATTTTTTTATCCTACCTGCTGACTTAATTTTGTTGCTTGAAGTCGTTTGAAACCTGAGAAGTACTGTACAATGTAGGACCTTGCTTTAAGATTCTGTTCAGTGTAAATCTCTTTAAATGGTTCAATGCAGGTTCTAATCTGGTGTTGAGCTAGTGCGATATTTTTTTTAAACAAATTTGATCCTGTCTACACTGCCAAGCCATGTTATGATATAGTAAGACCACAACCATGTTTACACCATGCTTAAGCATACATTTTAAACTCTTTAAAGCTCTGTGCTGCCTAAAAGTTCTGTTTGTTTGCATTTCTTCACCTTGAATTGCAGGCTCCCAAAATTACTTGCTCAGTCTGAGAAATTCTAGGCCCTAGCACGAAAGTCTTAAGCTGAAAGATTAAAAAAAGAATTACACAGCTGGATTTGTACTTTTCTAAAAGGGAACGGATAATTTCTAGCCAAATCAAATAGATTAATTACTTTTGTGGCTTACTTACTAAAAGCAGCCAAAAATTCTGTATAAGGGATAAATGATGGACTTGGGGCTGATACTTTTCCATTATGAATTTATTTTTTATTCTAACTTTCATTGAAATTGTCATCTTTACATGTAGTGGGTTTTGTTTTGTTTTTTTCAAATGAAGAGCTCCCAAAATTGTTGTTTCATCTCAGTCACAACACTCGCAAACAGATTTCAGGGGTATCACTTCAGCATTAGCAGTATGGAGCAATTTACTTTTGAAAATACAAAAAGAGCATGTTGACAAGTAACATCTTGTAACTTTGGAGCCTGAGTGAATTGACAAGGGGTCTTGTACTACACATAGTGGTTTCCTTCAATCACGCATCTCAGCAACTTGTAGAAGAATACAGGATAATAAAACTGTTACTCAGTGTAATATTTTCTAATAATTATAGGTATAATAACTTCTTAACATAGATATTCATCAGTATACCCACTGCTTGTAGTGTATTTTGCATGAATATCTTCAATTGGTTTCTTAAAGAGAGAGACAAGTTAAAACAGTCTTTCAAAGAAATTTCTTTGTCTTTGGAACTACTACTACTTATAGTTAAAACTGAAGTAATTTTAAATTCACTATTAATGCAGTTTGTTTCTTGTTTTGATTCCTGTACTTCATTTTTTTGCTAAAACAAAAACTATTTTGGGACCAAAGCTGTCTGGTAATGCCCCTTTTAAAATTCATAGGGTTGCCAATTTTGGTTGAACATATTCCTGGAAGTTTCCTCACATGACATAATCTTTAAGATTAATCTTTGACCTGGAGTCACCAGGAATTAATCCTGGACGGTTGGCGACCCAGATTACAGGGTGACCACAAAGTATTCGTGACTATAGCTGCCACATTCCTAATTCTGTACTTTGTGCTGCTCCAATGAAAGTTGAAGAGAGAGGGTGCCAATTGCTAAGAGTAATGTGGGAAACACATCCTTGAAAACAGTTAACAAGGAGAAAGATTGAGCATGCATGTTACTTTGGGGTTCTTATGTTGCACACTCGTGAGTGTCCTGAATGACTACTTTGGTGTAATTGTATCAGATTGCAGGTGTTTTGTGAAATGGTGGCTCAGATGGAAAATATGTATTTGTTAAGTAATTCTGTTGGCTTATCAACTTGTGTCTATGGTTTAGTATGAGATTATGTAAAAGTTATAAACATGCTAATTTGGTGGTATATGCTACTCTTTTGTACACAGTGAATTAATTATTTTAAACGTGATATAGCCATTTTTTAAATTTGCAGAGTAACTAGTTCTCCCAATAATTAGAATCCATAAGTTGCAAATGTTCTGTAGTTTTAGAAGGATTTTGTATTCATTGACGAAAATCTAACTGCTTGTGTTAATCGCTACTATTTTGAGATGTTTTTACCATCAAACAGCCCAGAAGTTTTTTGTATTAGAATGAAAGCATTGTATTGTCAGTTAAAAGCTGAATATTGTGTCAGAACTTCTTCAGAATTCATTTCCAGACCCTATCCAGACATACAAAACTGCAAAAATTGAAAAGTCACAGGGCAGTCATTTAAAACCTATTTGTATATTTTTGGGACATCTTAGTAGGAGTTCTCTAAGTTTTCTGTTTTTATGAACTGCAATGAAACTATTGGTTGTGGAACATATTGGGTCAATTGTGTTTAAAGTTACATTTGCTTGTCTGATAAGCCAAGTATGTCATTAAAATTATATAGATCTGCTTATGTTGATGTGCAATTTAAAATGAGATAACATTGAGGTAATCATGTAGGTATTTATATTGATATGGCAGTAGTGAAGTGGGATATCTGTATACTGTACCCACATTCTGGCCTGAGCAAAATCACATGGACTTCCAGAAATAAGCAATGGTTTTTAAGAGCAGCTTTATTTAATGTTGCAGCGGCAAGTAAATGTTATTTGTACCATATACTTGTACATGTAAATTGGGTGCTAATAAATACTATTTTTCAACATTTTGCAGTGTCCCCATATTTTTGCCTTGTAAGAAATATATAAGCACATAGAGTGTGGGGACACCCCAAAAGAGCCCTACAGATGTTCATTAGCACATTCCATTGTGGGCCATGTTAGTATCATCTGAATTTTCCTTTTAAATTTGACCTTTACAAAAGCAGTTCTTCTATTCCTGAGCCAAATATTATCTCCCTTTCCATTATTTGTACTTGGTCTACATTTCAATGTGCTGTTATTTATGACTATGCCATCAGTCGCACCTTACAACTTATGCAATCTTAATGCACACAGCTCTTAGTGTCTTCACTGGGAGTTAGAGAGACACTATTCCAATAGAGTAAATGCCTTTGTGTAGAGGTTGATTTTCACAGAGTGATGCAGTGATCTGAGGACGAGCATAATGTGCTTCAACCTTGCTTTCTCTAACATAGACAGTAGCATGTACATTTTAAAAAGTGTACACACAATTCTCCCTCTGTGGAGAGGATGATAGAGAATGAACCACACATGACAGAGGTCAGTATTGTTGCTTAATGGACTACTGGCAGATGCTCAGTGAAGAGGATGATATAAAAATCTATATTGAATTGAACAGAAAAATTTGTTAGCAAACACATCCTGTTTCCTCTGCGTTCAGAGTAGGGTAGAGAAGAGCTGTGACCTCCTTTTAGTGTCTGGGAGAATAGTCACTCTTCCCAATCCCCTCCACAGTAGGAAAACAGGAATTGCTAGAATGGAACAAAGGTGTGTCTAGTCCGGTATCCTGTCTCCAGCAATGGCCAGTATCCAGTGTTTCAGTGGAAAGTGTAAAAATGCTCTTGTATACAATTTAGGAGTAACATGTCCACATGGGGAAGTTTCTTCCAAAGCCAACTACAGACTGTAAGGGCATTATGAAATGAAGCATAAGGGTTCATATCCCTTATTCATTGTTGTAGTAGGTCCATAGTCTTATTGGCTATGAGAACAAAAAATGCCATTAATGTTAAGGTTGGTAGTAAGTATGTGTATACAATGGAAATTTTAAAAGTATGGAAATGAACACAAATTATCTTAGGGCTGGGCTACACTTGGAGGGGGGTTCAAACTAAGATACACAACTTCAGCTATGCTATTCATGTAGCTGAAGTCGAAGTATCTTAGTTCGACTTACCTGGCCATCCTCACAGTGGCAAGCTGACAGCAGCGGCTCCCCTGTTGACTCCACTTACTCCTCTTGCCGAGGTGGAGTATAGGCGTCAATTTGGGGATTGATTTATCGCGTCTTAATGAGATGCGATAAATTGATCCCCGATGCATCAAATACTACCCACTGATCTGGCGGGTAGTATTGACATACCCTTAGTCTTTTTAATAATTGCAGGATTAAAAGTTACCCCAGACAACGTTTAGTAGACCCCAGAATGAGGGATGAACTGCTGTAAAAGCAGGAATGGCATACCCACCTACCCTGCCCTTCAATATGACTAAGAGCTAGATGTAAACAATGTGGCTGAGACATTGCTAAATCTGTTATGTCCCCCAAGGCTCAGCACTGTCACTTGTTCTCTTTAACAAGTAGGTACAGCCGCATAGGGAGAAAGAGATTTTATGGGTTATAAATAATGCCATCAGCCTGCAGGTGACTCATCAAGCATGGACAGTTTTGTACCACTACTGTCCCACTGCCTGGTACATTTAAGAATCTGAATGAAAAATAGCTGGCCCAAGTTCTGTCCAGAAATGAGAGAGCTGAAGCCAGTAGGCAGAGGGAAGTTGTTTAAGGAGCTAGCAGTTACCATGATCTTGCTCTTGAGAGACAGTGTCCATTTTATGGCTTAAGGTGGTGCACAGCCTAGAAGTCCCCCGCCCTCCCACCCCCACTTCTTAAATGTACCAGGGTGTTCAGATAGCAGCAGTAATTAGGAATGCGTTCTCTCCACTTAGGCTGGGCAGGAGACTGGCTGTGGACCTGGCTATGGTGATCCATGCTTTAGTGATGTGAAGAAAGGACTTTCTCATGACCCCTACTGGGCTAACTACTTCCAAAAGCTTCCCTAATCACTGGGAATGTATTACTCCAGTACTTCATACAATGCAAGAGCTGCAGTGAGCATTGAAAAGGGAAAACTGGTTTGCCCGGCTCTCATAGGAGCAGCAACCATGGGCTTCACAAATATGAAAGCAGTGACTAAGGAATACGAAGGCCCCCATCTGAAAGCTTACTGCCAGCCCTGGTAACTGAATTGCCACCAAGCAACAGCAGTACAGGGACTCCTCCCCAAGCCAGCCACCCAAGTGATCACAGTAAGTGTGTGGGCCACTGGCCAAAGGAGTAGGTGGGAGTCCCAGGTCATCCAATATCTCCAACCCCACTTCCTGGCCCATGTGGAAGGTGGTTGTGGATGCACCATCATTTCCCTCTCCACAAAGCCCAAGGGGGCAGTAAGGAACCTGTACTTCTGGCCCAGTAGTGGCTGGTCCACCCAGCCTGCATGCTACAGGAACTGAAAGGAAGGGGTATTCTGTGGTGCAGTGAAGCAGTCTGCTCCACATGCTTTGAGTTATATGGACTGTCACTATCATGGGTCCCAGGCACAGAACCACTTCTGCCCAGAGCCAACTGTGCCCATACCACTCCTTTTAGTCTTGCACAGAGCCCCTCCACCTGAAGCTCACACTGGGATTGTATTCTGAGAAAAGGGCTTGAATCTACCTGATCCCTCTTATTAAGGTCCTTTTGGTTTCACTCTTATGGAGTTTCATATCAAGTATTTGCTTGTCCTATCATGTCATATCAAGTATTGGCAAGTCCTGGTGGGGGCCGTGAGGTACCAGCTGAGTGTAGCTGGTGCGCATGGGAAGGGGGAGCAGCAGGGACCCATGTGCAGTCCATAGGAATAGGGTAGTATCCCTTTTAAAAGTTGGTGAGTTTTTTAGTGGCACTCACCTTGGTGTAGTAGCCTCCAGGAGTCGGGGAGACCAGATGTATGCCTATAGCAAGGCCTTGCATGTGTCTCTTGGTACCAAGCTATTCCCAGGTGATTTCTTTGTTCTGGGAGATCATCTGTCTAGCTGCTGTGGCACCTAATGCTGCTAACCCCACCAGTAGCTGCTATTTTGTACTCAGTGAGCCCAGTCAGCGTGGCTGCAGAGAACATGTATATCGCTAATGTACGAGTTATGATCTCAAGTGGCTAGCTCACAAAAGGATAAGAAGCTGTGACTATCAGCTTCAGCTCAAATGATAGAGCCTGTGCTTTTGGAGCTGAGGACTAAGGGCCAGATTTTTAAAGGTAGTTAGGTGACTTAATGGAGTTAGGTACCTAAATATCTTTGACAACAGTCCCTGAGGCACTTGTCCCAGCTCTACATGGGTGTCTAGTTTATCTAGTAACACTTAGCTGTACATAGCTTAATTGCAGCAGTGGAGTCAAATGTATCATAGCCCCCAACTTGGAAACCATGAGGGTTTCCATGCCATTCACGTCTCGAAGGTCCACAGCTTTCACACTGATGTTTCCTACAGATACCGAGGTGCTACATGAGATGTTTCACCCCTTGTTCCCTCTGTCCTTACATCAACCTCCGTCTTGGGTGCAATGTATCAAATTCTGCTAGTTTATGCTGCTTGGCCTTGACTTTCCCTTCCATGGATCTTTGCAAGATTTATGTTGATTTAAACATAAAAGCACAGAAACTTTTTTATTTTAACACGTTGGGTCTTGCTAACCTTGATGGTATCTCTAGATTTAGGAAACCCCTATTTGAATTTTAAAAACTAATGTGCAGCAACAATATTTGGATGTACAGTTTTAAAAATATTGTCTTAAATATGCAAGCTGTACTGCATACACCTTTTATGTTTTTTATTGCAAAACGTTTAGCAATTTGTATTACGAAAAGCTCTTAAAGTAGCTCAGATGTGTTAAAAAAGGAACGCTGCTTCCTTCACAAATATACAAGAAAAAAACTTGTGACAGTTTACACATAACTTACTATCCCATGTTTTAACAAAATATTCTTTGCAGAGGCTTTTCAGCAGATGACCTGTACTTTGGTTGCTGCCCAAGGTAAAACATTTTAATGTATAATCAGATATAGTCTACACTTGTTCTATGTACTGGATTCCCATTGATATCATAGTAATTCCACAACTGTAGAGTAAGCCCTTATCTTTTAATTTACAGTGTTTATGAAAAAGATACTTAAAATTAGACATTTAAAAACAAAGAAAATCACTTTTGTGGATCTGACAATTTAAGAATCACTTCAAAGATTTTAAGTTTATGGTTTTGTTTTTTAAGTGGTTTACCTTGTTGCCTTTTGAAAAATAATCTTGCATGTTTGATGTGGAGGATGGACTCTGAACTTTGTTACACATAAATTAAGAGCATTTGAAAAATCACCATGGTAAATGCTTATCAAGTTTGCCCTCTTTTAAGATTAAAATGTTCAAAGAATTGAAAATATGTCCTAACCCATGCAAATTGCCCTTACTGCTCCTAACTTCATATTCCCATGTTAGACCCCTTGTGCACAACTGGTCTACTCAGGGTTTATGAAGGGTGTCAGAATTTGGGCCAGTGTGAGTACAGAGTGCCTTGGAAGTGTGTGTGTTTTGCTGATGGAAGGTTGCAAAAATCTTATCAAAAGCAATAACTTGATGATCTCTTTGTTCCACTGATGCTATATCTCAAGGTGTCTGTATTGTGAAATAATGCATGCCCATAGGCAATTACTCCAGAGTGGCACAGATCCTTCCACCCTTGTCTCGGATTAAATGATTTCTCTTGGCTAATTAGGGTTGGAAGGATTATATTTTCAATGATGTTTTTGAGTAGTAATTTATTTTAATTACATGTTTGCACTCAGATCCTGTTATTTATTCATAGTGTAGTAGCTATGAGAATGGAGCCATAAAAAACTCATTTAATATTCCATCATTAATTTCTTACCCTTTCCTGTTTAACTACCCTGAAGCATTGGGGATACAAATTCCAATAGCCAGTGAAGTTCATGAACAGTCTTGTTTCTCTCAAGTAACATTTAACTCTTCTCCCCTTTTCCTCCATGAACTGTGATAAACAATGAACATATATTATGAAGTTTTAGTAGGTGAAAAAAACTAGATGCCAGCTGACACGAACTAAAGCCCAAATCTTTCAAGACTTCAATAATATATCAACTCTGACATCATTTGCTGATGATTAGTTCCTCATTTAAGAAGGCAGCATCATAATAGTGTAATTGGCTTGGTCAAGCACAGTGCAATGCATACTCTGTGAACCAACAGACACAAAACCAACCCCAAATACTCCATCTACAGTGTGTCTCGCTACCATTGGGAAGTCCTGCTTTTGCCAATGTATAATACACAATAATACAGTCAGATGGCGTTTCTCTTAAATCCTTAACAATTCTAGAGCAGTCTTTTCTCTTCATGCTATTGATCTCCATCCATACTTCAGGGTGAAACCTAAAAGAGGAATGGTGTGGTGATAACGCAGTGGTTCTCAAACTTTTTTCATATTGTGTTTCACTTAAGATGGAGGCCTTCCAATGGTATCTCCTTCCGAAGCCCAGACCCTCCTTGCAATAACTATCATGGTTGGACACTGACAACAGGACAACGTTAAGAGGAGAAGATTCTAAATAAACTCCCTCTAATGCAATGGGTGGGGATTCTGGATTCCATTTTCCCAATTTTTTTCTATGTACATTAGCTGCTTCCTCTCCAGGAGTGCAGAACTTTTTAGGGTCAGAAAAAGGACTGCAGACCCAACTACTCTATTCTATTCAGGTCACTTTGCAGTTTGGCTCTTTCTCCTGTTTGTATCTATCAGCTTGAGATGATACCAAATGAAAACCTGTCAGAGAGACATAAAACAGCTGTCCAAGGTTAAAAAAAAAATTGGAGTTCTGGATTTTGTTGGAAAGCATTTCTGGAAACCCTGAGAGGCCTGATCTGGACAACAGCTAGCAGGAAGCATCACTGCTAGAAGACAGAGATGCTTCACCACTCTGATGGATACAATTTGGCCTCTAGCTGGCAGTATTCCACAGACCACAGTTTGAGAAGCACTGTGATAGAGAACGTCTTTAAAGAGAGCTTCTGCAATGCACAAAGACCAAATGAAATTGTCCCTGGGATCTAAAATGAAAAACCTTTTCAAACCTCTCTTCTGGAAACAAATTTTCAATCTACAAAGCTGAGTCACTTGATTTATCTTTTCAAGGGCTGTAACTGTCTCTGTCTATCCAACCAAGTCAGAGCTTTGAAGCCAGCAAAAAAGTTAAAATAAAAATGCCTGTCTACACAGAGCTTTATCATGCATAGGTACTAGAGCTGAAATCAGCCTTGTTAACTGAAAAATGCCAGAGAATAACTCTTCTAGTATTTCTTGGACTCATAGCTGGCATTACTTGTATAGCATTTTGTGTATCTTGTGCATGACACTCAGTGACCCAGCGTTAGTATAATGCGTTGCCTACTTTCATCAGTTCCGGGGCTGTGAATTAAACTCTGTACAAATGTTCTGGATGATCCTAGGAACAAATCTGTACAGATGGTCAAATTCATCCACGAAGAAGGAATGTTCTTTAGCCGGGTCTGTGGCAATGGTTTCCAGTTCATCCTGGGCTGCCCAGGCAACTCCGACAGAATACGCTATGACTCCTGAAAAGACAACCAGCGTTTAAATGGCCAGGTGTGTTTTCAAAACACTCGCTGCATTGAAATGAATTTTACAAAAACTGCTCCCACCATGAATGGAATGTTGAGGGCATAAAATGAAGGGACCAGACCTCTGGGCTATGGCTTCTGAGACACCTTATAGAAAGTGCAGCCAATGGGCTGCTCTTACATACAGCAGGCTCTGAAACTGAGTTTTACAACTAATTCCCCTCCCATCCTCAATACAATGCCTACGCTGGGGTCTCTGAAAGGAGCCACATAGGCTCACACAAATCACACCTATGTTGCTTCTGTACCAGGAAAATTCTCCATGTCCCATTGCAACTTATTTTACAGCCTCTATGTGAGTGTCCCACAAGAATTGAGCCACCTATACAGGCTGGAGTGTGGGAGGCAGTGTCAGCCCTGAAGAATAGGTCTTGCCAATGGCAGAAAGGTGTCAAACAATAGTAGGTTGTTTCCTGAAAGCCTGGCACAGAATGTGTGTGAACATCCTACACGGAAAGCAAAAGTGAGCTTCATACACACACTTTTTGTGTCTGTAGGCCTATAGAAACCTATTGAGCACTGCAGTGTGTGAGAGATCTTGTCTAACAAATCTGACTACAATATTTTCTCATGGGCTACCCATCTGTTTACTCACCCACCTTCATCTTGATTAGCTCTAACAAGGCCATAGCTTAGGGTGGAGAGCTGCCCAGAAGTCCATCTACTGCCAAACTGAAATGACCATTGTAACTGCCTTACCTCCATAGATGTTAAGCTACTGTATATAGGTGCAGTGGGCCACCATAGCAGAAGATAGCACTAGTTTACCATTCTGATGAGCTGTCATGGCTGGCCCTCGGACATCATCATAAGATCTGCCATCTGTAATGAGAATCATTATCTTCCTCTTGTTGGGTTTGGATTTGCTGAAGAGCTGTTCGGAGGCATAGTTGATGGCTGCTCCAGTGCTGGTCCCTCCACTCCAGTAGTTGATTCGCTTAATAGCATTCAGAACATCTTGCTTAGTGCTGTGTTTGTCAAATCCAAACTCCAGCCTCTGCTCATAGGTGTACTGCACAGCTCCAATACGGGTGTCGGTGTCGGAAATCTCAAATTCTTTGCTTACGTTGGCTACAAATTGGAGGACGGTGCGGAAATTGCCAGTGCCAACGCTGCTGGAACCATCAATTACAAAGCCAATGTCAGCTGCGTTTAGACACGTCTTGCTGCAAGCCAGCCGGTCAGTGTCGCAGACCCGCTTCACCAAGGTCTGGACTACCTTGCGTAGGTTGAACCAGCTTGGCACATTAATGGAATAGAAGCCATTTGTTCTGCATACAGCCTGCAGAGAGATGCAAATACACAAGTATGCCCAATAAGTGCCTTTTTAATGTGGATTTAGTATAATTATGCAATCAAATTCTGCCACCTTCCTGCGAAAAATCTAAATGTTGTGTAAAGTGTGTTCAGCTAAAGCTCTGGACATCCTGCCCTGCCATTTATAAAATATGTGATGAAGCTGTCAGTGTTAATTGTCAGAAAAATTCAATATGAAATTCCGACACCCTCTGAATTTGGTTTTGTACACAGGTTATGTCAGAGTTAGGCCAAGTGTCAAAACTACAAATTCATTTTCAAATATCTTCATTTAGTTCAGTTATACTCTGTGCAAGGTGGCCTTCTTTGGGAGTTTGTTGTTTGACCGGCAACAGCTCCAGATCACATTCCCTCCCATTAGAAGTAAAAAGATGAGGTTTTGTCCACCTGTCAGTCCTGAAAATTTGACATGCTACCTGAGAGTCAAGCTGGGTTCTTTCTGGCTCATGCCATCCCAACCAGAAATCAAGACTATGAAACAGAAATGTGGCAAAAAAAATATTAAAATGCTCGTGATGCATAAACTAAAGGAGAATACACCATGGCTGTGTTGGTTCCCCCAAATCTAAAGTATTACATTTTTACAGCTTAATCAGTAAATTGAGCAGTTATGACTCTGAATGCACATGGGGAGCAGGTGGAGGAAGCTCTTACAGATGTAATAAGAGGAGTTGGGAACTTGTGAGGGAATGGATTTCTGGCTGGCTGGGAGGGGGCAGGGAGAGAGGAGGAGAAGGCTGGAGTGTGGAATATGTTGTAGCTGGGCGAGGTAGATTCAGAATTGTTTTAAAATGTAAAATCTTTAAGATGTTAATGTTCCAACTAACTTGTTGAGGGTATTCAGTGAACCAGATTGTGTGTCTGCTCTTCATCGTCCACCTGAAAGGAGGGTTCAACTGTTTCTGTAGTAGTGTCCTCCCTCCTACAGTTGGTACATTTCAGCAAATCTATCTCACAACAGCTCTAAATTAGTTCTGTAATGCTTCCGTTTAGGCTTCACAGCCTCACCGTGTTTATTTACTTCTACTTCAAGAACCACCATATTGGTCAGACCACAGGTCCATCTAACCCAGTATTCTGTCTGCTGACAGTGGCCAATGCCAGGTACTCCAGAAGGAGTGAACTAACAGGTAATGATCAAGGTATCTCTCTCCTGCCATCCATTTCCACCCTCTAACAAACAGAGGCATAGGACACCATCCTGGCTAATAGCATTAATAGCATGAATCTATCCAGTTCTCTTTTAAACCATAGTCCTAGCCTTCACAGCCTCCTCAGGCAAGGAGTTACACAGGTTGACTGTGTGTGAAGAAGAACTTCCTTTTATTTGTTTTAAACCTGCTGCCCATTAATTTCATTTGGTGGCCCCTAGTTCTTGTATTATGAGAACAAGTAAATAACTTTTTCTTATTCACTTTCTCCACACCACTCATGATTTTATATACCTCTGTCACAGGGGTGGGCAAACATTTTGGCCCGAGGGCTACATCGGGGTTGCAAAATTGTATGGAGGGCCGGGTAGGGAAGGCTGTGCCTCCCCAAACAGCCTGGCCCCGCCCCTTATCCAATCCTCACCCACTGACTGCCCTCCTTAGAACCCCAACCTCTCCCTGCTCCTTGTCTCCTGACCACCTCCAAGTTGTAGCTAAATTAGCCCCCGTCATATTGTATTTATAGTTGGTGTTACTTTTTCCAATGTACATTACTTTACATTGAATAGGACTGGTCCTAGGACTGAGCCTTGGGGGACACAACTAGTAACCCCTTTCCATTCTGAAAATTTACTTTTTGTTCCCTGTCTTTTAACCAGTTCTCAGTCCATGAAAGAATCTTCCCTCTTATCCCATGACAACTTAATTTACATAAGAGCCTTTGGCGAGGGACCTTGTCAAAGGCTTTCTGGAAATCTAAGTATACTGTGTCCACTGGATCCCCCTTGTCCACGTTTGTTGACCCCTTCAAAGAACTCTAATAGATTAGTAAGACATGATTTGCCTTTACAGAAACCAGGTTGACTTTTGCCCAACAATTTGTTTTTCTATGTGTCTGACAATTTTGTTCTTTACTATTGTTTCAACTAATTTCCCCTGTACTAACTTTAGACTTACCTGTCTGTAATTGCCAGGATTGCCTCTAGAGCCCTTTTAAAATATTAATGTTACATTAGCTATCTTCCCATCATTGGGTACAGAAGCTGATTTAAAGGACAGGTTAGAGACCATAGTTCCACAATTTCACATTTGAGTTCTTTCAGAACTCTTGAGTGAATGCCATCTGGTCCCGGTGACTTGTTACAGTTAAGTTTGTCAATTAATTCCCAACCCGCCCCCCCCAAATGACACTTCAACCTATGACAATTCCTCAGATTTGTCACCTACAAAGGACAGCTCAGGTTTGGGAATCTCCCTAATGTCCTTAGCCATGAAGACTGAAGCAAAGAATTCATTTAGTTTCTCCCTGATGACTTTATTGTCTTTAATTGCTCCTTTTTTATCTAGATCTTCCAGGGCCCCCACACATTGTTTATCAGGCTTCCTACTTCTGATGTTCTTAAAAAACATTTTTATTACTGCTTGAGTTTCTGGCTAGCTGTTCTTCAAACTCCTTTTTAGCTTTTCTCATTACATTTTTACACTTAATTTGGGAGTGTTTATGCTCCTTTCTATTTACCTCACTAGGATTTAACTTCCACTTTTTATAAGATGCCTTTTTATGTCTCACTGCTTCTTTTACATGGTGGCTCTTTTTTAGTTCTTTTTACTATGTTTTTTAATTTGGGGTGTACATTTAAGTTGGGCCTCTATTATGGTGTCTTTGAAAAGTGTCCACACAGCTTGCAGGGATTTTCACTCTAGTTACTGTACCTTTTAATTTCTGTTTAACTAACCTCCTCATTTTTGCGTAGTTCCCCTTTCTGAAATTAAATACCACAGTGTTGGGCTGCTGAGGTATTCTTCCCACCACAGGAATGTTAAATGTTGTTATATTATGTTCACTATTTCTAAGCAGTCCCATTATAGTTACCTCTTGGACCAGATCCTGCGCTCCACTCAGGACCAAATTGAGAATTGCCTCTCCCCTTGTGGGTTCCTGCTCCAAGAAGCAGTCATTTAAAGTATAGAGAAATTTTGTCTTTGCATCTCGACCTGAGGTGACATGTACCCAGTCAATATGGGGATAATTGAAATCCCCCACTATTATACTTTGATGCTCTTTTTATGTTCTGATATAACCACAAGATAAATTCATAGAATCACAGGAGTGGCAGGGACTTCAAGAGGTCATCTAGTCTAGTCCCCTGCACTCATGGCAGGACGAAGTATTATCTAGACAATCTCTGACAGGTGTTTGTCCAACCTACTCTTAAAAATCTCCAAGGATGGAGATTCTAAGAGCTCCCTAGGCAGTTTATTCCAGTGCTTAACCACCCTGACAGCTGAGAAGCTTTTCCTAATGTCCAACCTAAACCTCCCTTGCTGCAATTTAAGTCCATTGCTTCTTGTCCTAGACTCAGAGGTTATGGAGAAAACTTTTTCTCCCTCCTCTTTGTAACAGCCTTTTATATACTTGAAAACTGTTATCAGGTCCCTCCTCAGTCTTCTCCAACCTATACAAACCTGCTTTTTTCACAGGTCGTATTTTCTAGACCTTTAATCATTTTTGTTGCTCTTCTCTGGACTTGCTCCAATTTGCTCACATCTTTCCTGAAATGCGGCACCCACAACTGGACACAACACACCAGTTGAGGCCTAATCAGATCAGAGTAGAGTGGAAGAATTACTTCTTGCGTCTTGCGTACAACACCTCTGCTAATACATCCCAGAATGATGATGGTTTTGCCAGCTCTGCCTTCCTGTTTGGGCCCCCTGCTCTCTATCTTCTGTGCTGGCTCTGGCAGAGTCACAGAGCCTCATTGTAGTTTTGCCCTTTTTAAAAATAAATGAAAACAAGGCTATAAGCCAATCAGATGCAGCCTGGAGACAGCCCAGCTAATGCCATTAAGGCTTTGAAGCTCATAGGAAATGTATTTCATGGCAGAGTGACAGTGGAAAGTACAAAATCATCTTGCGGGGTGGCTCAGAGAACAAGTTGCTTTCTGAAAACACCTTCCAATGTCCACCCTGCTTCCTGAGCCTTGGCTGATCTGGCATATCACACCTCATGTCACAACTTCATGCCAATTGGCCCTGCAGTACTTGACGTGATTATTGGCTGCCTATCTGAAATGGTTTAAGACTAGACCATCCATAGTGTAGATTGCAGGAATTCACTCTTATTCCAAGTGTAACCAGAAGTTTCATCTATTTATAACAAAGCAATGGAGATGACATACCTCAGACAAGTTTACTGAGCAAATATTACCTGTCCTGATTAGCTGGATAATTAGCATGTGCCCAGATGTTGTGATTTCTCATGTAGACGTTTGTGGCTTTTATTTTGTTCTGGAGAAGAAATCTCCAAAAAGCAGGTTGAGCTCTAGGTGTGTTCAGTATATGTAGTGATTTTAGGTTGCACCAAGTATCTTAAAAGGTATCAGTCTCTGTGGTATCCAGGTGCAGTGACTTTTATAAGAACCAAATAGCATCATAGGAATGGGGTGGTGTTTCTCCATGGAGGTGTGGGCTTTCCTGACGGAGCGAGGTAGATACAGTCCTGGAGACTTAATATTCCAGCTGTTTGCAGGAAGGCAGTAGACTTTAAACAAAACTACTATTTCCATCTCTCTCACGAACCTCTATGGCTTTTATTACTGTACTGTGTGTGAGTACCCCACGATCTCATGTATTTATCTATCCTCACAATGCACCTGTGAGAAAGACAAGTAGTAGGATTCCCATGTTACCAATGGGGACTAAGGCACAGAATTATGTATTGCATGCAGTCTGAACATAGGTTCTGAACTCTGTCAGAGGAGAGGAGCTTAGGACACACCCTTCTCAGTCATATCTCCCATTGGCTAGTTTAGGCAGCTCCCTGCATGGCTTGCTTGCTGATATAGATCCCATTCGGAGGTGTCTCTCTCTCCCCATTCATTGTATCAGGAGAATCAGCACCTAAATCAGGATTTGTGGATCCCATTGTTAGTCCAGTGATTTTCTTGGTGCCTAAAAGCTAGGCATTGTGATGCTGGACATTGTAATGCTTAAGTCCATTTGTGGATCCAGGCCAGAGAGACTAAGGGTATGTCTACACTGGCAGAGTTACAGCGCCGCTCAGAGAGCACTGAAGGGAAACTACTGTTGTGTGCTCACACTGTCAGCAGCCTGTGCATGTTCCACTGAAGGGAAACTACTGTAGTGTGCTCACACTGTCAGCAGCCTGTGCATGTTGTGGCACTTGCAGTGGTATTCGGAGCTGTGCACTCTAGGCAGCTATCCCACAGAGCATCTCTTCCTCTTCTGCCGCTAAGAGTTGTGGGAAGGCGGAGGAGGTTGTGGGACATTCTGGATCCTGTCCCAATGCCCTGTGATGCATTACTTCATATCCCAGCAGTCTCTGTGCTTCTGTCAGCATTTGGTGCCATCTTTCAATGGTTTGTGTATTCCGCACTCTATCTCTTGGGTCTGCAGGAATGGATCTTGCACTGTTCATCAATACGCTGCTCGCTCTGACTAACATGTCACGGGTGGCAGTGGAATTATTCCTTAAACTACAAAGGCAAGAGGAGTGTGAAACTGATCTCGCCATGCGCAGTAATTATGACACGAGATTGCTTGTGGCATTCATGGAGGTGCTGACCACAGTTGAACACCGCTTTTGAGTTTGAGAAACAAGCACTGAGTGGTGAGATCATATCATCATGCACGTCTGAGATGATGAGCAGTTGCTTTCGGATGAGGATAGTCACATTCATGGGACTGTGTGATGAGTTCACTTCAGCCCTATGGCACAGGGACACGAGAATGAAAGCTGCCCTGTCATTGGAGAAGCACATGGTGAATGCACTGTGGCAGCCGGCTACTCCAGACTGCTACTAATCTGTCGCTAACCAGTTTGAAGTGGGAAACTCAACCGTTGGACTTGTGTTGATGGAGGTGTGCAGGGCAATTAATCACATCCTGCTCTGAAAGACTGCAACTCTGGGCAAGGTGTGTGACATTGTGGATGGCTTTGCACAGATGGGCTTCCCTAACTGCAGAGAGGCGATAGATGGCACCCATATTCCAATTCTGGCACCAGACCACCTAGTCACTGAGTACATTAATTGCAAGGGGGGTATTTCACAGACTGGTCTGGAAAGTTGCATGACGCTCGGATCTTTTGGAACTCTTCCCTGTTAAGGAAGCTGCAAGGAGGGACTTTCTTTTCAGACCAGCAGATCATTGTAGGGGAAGTCAAAATGCCCATTGTGATTCTGGGAATCCCCGCCTACCTCTTAATGCTGTGGCTTATGAAGCCACACATGGGGAACCTGGACTGCAGCAAAGAGTAGTTCAACAATAGGCTGAGCAAGCGCAGAATGGCTGTTGAGTGTGCTTTTGGCCGTTTAAAGGCCTGCTGGTGCTGCCTCTATGGGAGGCTGGATCTGGCCGGTGACAGTATTCCTATGCTTATAGCAGCGTACTGCACATTACATTACATTTGTGAAGGGAAGGGTGAAAGCTTCACTCAGGGCTAGCCCACTGAGGCTCAGCACCTGGAGGCTGAATTTGAACAGCCAGAGACCGGGATATTAGAGGAGCGCAGTGCAGGGCCATAAGGATCAGGGATGCCTTGAAGCAGCAATTTGGAGCTGAACGCCATTAATATTTATTGCTATGCTTGGGAGTGCAGTGCTTGTAATGCTAGGAGGTGATTGATTGGTGCAGACGATGCACTATGAAGATTTAAGAAAATTGCCTGTTGCTTTGCAGGGCTCTGTTTGCTTTCAATTAATGGAATAAAGATTTGCTTTCAAACCAAAACAATTATTTTATTAAAAAACAGCAACCTGAGACGAGAGAGAGGCAAAAAACAAATCAGCACACTGGGGGATGGGAGAAGGGAGGGTGTAAGGAGGAGGTTGGGTCCTGGGACAGCTAAAGATTTGTGTATGTCCAGGTATCCTATCCAACCTTCTCCTTTGGAGTACAGTGCAGTGGGTACTGTACTTCAGCAGGGCTAAACTGCAGAGGGATGGGTGTTGAGTGTAGTGGGTACTGGGGGTCCGCAGAGCTGGACTGTGAGGAGGGAGGAGTGGAATACAGCGGGTACAGACTGGAGCCAGGAGGTTGATAAGAGTGTGTTGGCAGTGTCTGGGGGGCGCATAGGAAAGAATTTTGCAACAGCGGCTGCAGGGGAGGGCGGGCGCGGAGCTGCTCAGTTTGCAGTGCTAGTAGTGCCTGGAGCATGTCTGCTTAGCTCTCCATGTTTAAGAGCCACTCCGTGGCTTTGTTCTGGCACGCCGCGTTCTACTTTTGGTCCCTCTTCTCGCTAGCCCATCATTCCTTCAGTTCTTGTTTTTCGGTCGTGAGGTGCATCATGACATCTCGCAGAAAGTCCTCTTCAGTTCTTCGTGGCCACTTTCTAATTCTGCAGAGTCATTCAGCCGGTGATAACAAAGAGAGGCTGTGAAGCCAAAATGCAAAATTTTCAGAAGCAGTATTGGTTGTAACTCAGAGACCACTGATTTAAACCACAGTCACTAGTTGCAGATCTGTGACTACCTGGCTGGCCCCAGTCAAGCACATATGAGCCATAAGACCCCCAAAATGACGAGTAACTGCAGGGGAAATGAATGTTTCTTTACAATATACACTGGACACATGGCTCTTGGGGAGAGCCAGCACTGTGGGGAGGGGCTTATAATCATTGCTGTCCCCACATTTTCACAGGCTGTGTTCATTATGGAAGATATCTCGCTGCTGAGGGTGAGAAGAGGATCAAAGGAGGGTCTTCTTCAAGACTGCGGCTTCTGCCCATGTACAGCAATGGTACCCCACCCAGTGATGACAGAGTGGGGCAGGAAAGTTACCGCTAATGGGGCAAGAAACAAAGCAGCTCTGCCAAAGAACCTGTATCTCCATGAGCGTTTCATGGAGATCTCTGAGGCAGATTCCTGTGAAGTGAGGGAGTCAATCAACACGCTGTTCTGCTGCTCAGCCAAGGCATGTGGCGGTACAGGCATCACACAGACACAAGCCTGCTTTCTGCAACCCTTCTGCCCTCCCCAACAACTCGCTTCAGCGAGTCCCAAAATCAAAGCCACTTACAGCATCCTCCTCTCCTGTTTGTGCATCACCATGATCCTACAGCTGTGACTGGCCTCCTCCGGGGTAGAGAAGAGCTCCTGGCTGCATCCGTCTGCGACCTCTGAGTCATCCTCTGCCTCTGAGTCCCCCTCCCCCTCCACATCCTCATCCAAGATTTCCTCCTCCTGGCTTGGTCCACTCTCTACTGGCACATGAGCCACTGAAGCATCCACAGGGGCCTTCGCAGTGGAGCTGCCACCGAGTATTGTGTCCAGCTCCTTGTGGAATTGGCAGCAGGTACGTGCAGCACTGGAATGGCAGTTTGCCTCCCGCGCCGTATGCTAGGCGTTCTGCAGCTCCTGAACTGCCGTGTGTCCCGCTCATGGCCCTTTTGTGTCATGCCTCGTGAAATCTGTCCATAGGTATCATCATTCCTATGGCTGGGGTGCAGCTGGGACTGGACAACTTCATCTCCCCAAATGCCAAGGAGGTCCAGCAGCTTGGCATTGCTCCAAGCAGGAGATCGCCTGGTGTGTGGAGCAGGCATGGTCACCTGGAAAGTTTCTGCGCACTAAATGGCTTGGCGGTGTGTACACCTTGGGAGTTACAATGCTCAAAGCTGTTTATTGCGCAGAAACTTGCCAGTGTAGACAAGGCCATAGTGACTTTTCCAAGGTTGCACAGGAAGTCTGTGGGGAAGCAGGGAAATGAACTGAGCTCTTCCAAGCCCCAGGCCTAGTATCCAAGGCACTAAAAGTTGAGTTATAGTTATTACTTCATATGGGAAGCATGCTGAAGAAAGAATGTCTTCATAACATCTACAAAAGGGTTGGCAAATGGCTGTGATGCATGTCCATTGGCTGCTATAGTCATGAACATTTAAAATTTAGAAATATGTATTTTCATAATACCCAAGAGCTTAGTCTTCCGCAAGGACTCGTTAACAACCATTGATGAAATCTATGTGTTAAAATAAAGCCATTTTTAGTTAGAACTTGAAAAAAGAAGTCTGGAACTTTTTGCAATATTCTTCTTTTCCTTTCCATCACTCCAGAATGCTCTGACAGATTTACACCAGGCACAGCAAACATAAAACACCTCCAGAATTGGCTGCTAACTTATATGCCACACTACGCTTCAGTCCAAAGCAGTTTGAAATGGGGAAGATGTTCACACCTTGTCTTAACCTCTCCCCGTTAGAGATTAACCAGGAGAGGGATCAAAGGTGTTGCTTTCTGATTAACAGTCTAGGAGCAGGACTTGGATAGATTTATTGATGCTAGAAGTCTTTTTGCCAAGCCACTGATGTGTTTCTAGCCTGGGTAGTGGATGGTCAATGGATCAAAAATGGTGGGTGTCACCTAATTTATTAATATCCTTTAAAATAATTTTGTCTGTTCAGCAACACAATCGCATTTTAAGTTGTCTGTTTTTACTAACTCTGGGTTATTGTGCTGTGGTGGGGTGGCTGCCCCATCCCCATGCCAAAGTAGCAACAGTAGGCCAAAATGACTGTGAGGGCAGACAGCCAATTAGAGAAGGGCCTACTGTGGGCCAATCAGGGCCAAGCTCGTAGCTGGCCAATCAGGAACAGGCTGGCAGTATAAGAAGGCTGCCCTGCAAAGAGGTAGTCAGTCTCCCCTGGACCTTCAAGGGGGAAGGTCCAGCTCCTGGAAGAGGAGCTACAGCACCAAGGACAGCGCAGTGCTGGGCAGGCCCCAGGGAGCAGTGAGGAGCTCTAGCCTGGGTGCTTGTCAGGCTGCGGGCCCTGACTTAAGGGCCACAAGGTGCAAGGGGGCCGTAGGGGCAGTGGCCCAGGGAGACAATGGGACTGAGAGGAGAGAAGGAGAGCAGGACAGCTGCCGCCAAAGGGTCCCTGGGTTGGGACCCAGAGTAGAGGGCGGGCCTGGGTCCCCCCCATTCCCCCTCATAGAACCCGGCTGCAGAAGAGGCCATAGTAGGCTGCACCTGACCCCTGCCAAAAGGGGCTTGACGCGGGGTGTGGCTGGCCACTGAAGCAGAAGGACTGCGGAAACAACACCCCCCAACCCCCGGAAGGGGGCGAGTGTGGACTGGAGGGCAGTGCCCTGAAGAGGACGTCGCCCTGTGAGGAGCAGCGCACATCCAGACACTAACTGAAGATGCCAACGGAGGGAGCGAGACGGACGGGACACCACCAGCAGAGGGCGCCCTGCTGTGAACTTGAGCTAATTCCTGGACTATCCGGCAGGAGGCGCCAGGTGGTGAGTCCCAACCCTGTTACATGTTCTCTTGGACATGGAAGCGGGAGTTGTTTATGACCTTAGTACTAGCATGGGACTCAAGGTCTTTTCAGTCTTTGCTGAATGGTGGAATCACAGCGTAGGTACAAATAAAAATTTCTGAGCCAGTTCTACTAGTGTAAACGCAGAGTAACTCCATTAGCTCTGGTGGAATTACTCTGGACTTACACCTGTGTTTTGTAACTGGAAACAGAATGTGGCTTTTAACATCATAACACATACAAATCCTAACAACAACAGTAATACTGAAGAAATTATTTCATTAAAAGAGGCGACAGCCCTGCTTTAATATATACAATGCTAGTTTCTACTGTAGCTGATCAAGATAGTAAAAACATACGAGAATTCAAGTAAGGAATGATGGTAGAATGCTGTGGTTTCAAGGGAGGATATTTTTTGCAATTTATTTATTTTTGTGGTCTGGTGGTATTGTAGTGCAGAGATATAGATGAAAGCTTCATACAGCCTTAATCCCAGCCTTAAAAATGTGTTTTGTTTCTAGCTCAGCTGATTCATGGAACATAGAAAAATAGGGATTAGAAATGGAAAAGACTTGCAGTGTTTGGTTATCTGTCCACATCTGCCTGCCGGTGCAGAATTATTCCTCACAGCCTGTTTTCTAACACTTTGTCTAGTCTAGCTTTACAGGTCCCAAATGCTGTGGTTTCACCACATCCCTTGGGGACTGTTTCATAGTTTAATAGATCTCACTGCTGTTATTCATTAGCCATTAAAAATGTTACTGATTCTTCATTCCAGCAGTCCTTTTCTAGTATAGCCAGAATGTAATACAGCAAGCCTCCTGTGAGACAAATATAATTATGAATCCATGACTAAAGCATTGCTGCCCATTGCTATTCATCATTCAAATGTTAGATCTTATGGCAATTCCTACAGGGAAGCCATAACTATAAGAAAGAAAAAAATGCGATCGGAGAAGGGGAGAGAGGCAGAAAGAGGGAAGAGAGCAACCTCATACAAGATGGGCTCAAATCAAACTGTCAGATCCAAACACCCTGAAAACCTTAGTAACGTTCAGGCCTAGCTCCAGGCTTTGCACTGTGAACCCAGATCTAGTTTCATGTACCCCATTCCTCAGTACCTTGTCCACAAAGTTGGGTTCAATAACGTTCTGTTTTTCGTTTTCATCAGCTCCTTCAATAGTGACAAAGAAAATGTTGATTCCAGATTCTCTTGCCAGTCTGGAGGCCTCCTCTACCTTGTCGGTGGGCCATCCATCCACCAGCACTATGACCACATTGGGTGCTCCACCTCGGTTTCCATTGATATCCAAGAAGAAGTTTTTGTTAACAAACGAAAGTGCTTTCCCTGTAAGAGAAGTGAATTGGGAGGCTGATGTATTCCAGTCTCTTTAGACACAGCAGCACTGAACTCTGAGATAGTGTTACTCACTGACCTCAAGCTAGAGCTAAAATTCCAGTCCTAGAGCACTGGGAAGAGGGGCATTAGCAGAGACAGAGTGAAGGCAACTTGACATGGCTACACAAACAGGAAGGGGAGCCACCTGCAAAGGTCCAAGTTTATGCCCTACCCTAGTTCTAACAGAGGTGCGAACTTCACTCTTTCTCTGCTCCTCCTTATTAGCACAGAGGAGCAAAGAGAGCAACATGCTCAGACATGCCAGGGGAGCTGCTCATGAGGTTGAAGGAGAAGAGCGATGACCCAGAACTCTCAACTTTCCTGAAAACCAAACCAAGGCAGGAGGAGCGGGAACTACAATTTGAAAAGTATAATAAAAAACCCCCACCCTTTTACATAAGGTGGGCTTAATCTCACTGTTTAATGCACATAAGTTATCATTAAAAGGTCTTTTCTATCTCCTTTCCCCACAAAATTGGTCTAATGGATGGGGCAGAGAAGTTCTAATACCCTTGCTAGTATGATGGCGATGTACACGTCAGAGGATGTCCAAGGCATACCCCTGAGCATGAGGTCATCAGCTGCCAAGGCTGGTGCCATGGTGCTGCAAGGAGCTTATTTGCCCACTAGAACTAGGATCCCACATCCCCTAGTCTTCCTTGGGCTAAGGAGCTTCAGATACGCTACCCCTATGCCACATACCAACGTTGGAACGTCCTCCCTTCTGTAGAATTTTCTCAATGGCATTTTTCACATCCCTGGAGTTTGAATGAGTTTTGAGGTTAAATTCTGTAGAAGGGTCATCGCTAATATGTAAATAAGAAAAAAAAAAAGTAGCCATCAGTTTTTGTTTCACATGTAGCATGGTTCCATTTATAATCGCTTTAGTAATGCTCCACGAGGAAAACTCATCACGTAAGGCAGTTCACTACATGATAACAGAGGAGACCCTTAAAAGGAAGTCTCTAGTGTTTCCTATATAAACACATAGGTATACCGGTAAAACACAAATGAGAAAGTAACAGACATTAGTGAAGACATGACAATGGAATCTTAAACGTTTCTGGGGGAGTGGACATCTCTGACTTCATTTAGTAGAACAGTGGTTTTCCACCTGTGGTCCACGGACCCCATTCGAAAGTTTTTAGGGGTAGGCAAATGAAAAAAGATTGAAAACCACTGTAGCAGAGGCTACTAGCTTACTTGTGGTAATGGTGTAACAGAGAGAGTCTTAGTTGTATGAACTACAGGGCTTCTCTCCTTTGAAAGCTATTTTTAGATAAGTTTATAACACTTAAAAAAAACAAAAAACAGAAACCCCTGGTGTGTAACTTTGTTTCACCTTTTAGCACTGTGCTGCAATTGGTATGTAAATTGAACTTCAAAGCCTATTTTGTACTAGTCTTATTAATTTACAAGGCTACTTCCTGCTTAAGAAAACCCCTCATTTATTCAAGTGGTTTTTATCACTTTGTTATTAGCTAGCAGGAAGCAGAATAAGCACATTAAGGCTAGAAGGGACCATTATGATCATGTGGTCTGACCTCCAGCATCTTGTTTACTTCTGTCTATGTTCAGTCTTTGAAGATAACCAAGTAGATGTTTCCCATAGACACTTTTATTCAGTCTCATAATATCCCAAATATGTTATTCCCCAAGTTTTCTAAGTTGGATTTTAGACTGTTTCTCTCATTTAAAATAGATGTGGTGGTAAAAAATTAATAAAAATGAAAAGTGATCACTCCAAAAAGAGTTGGGAACAGTGCAGTAGTGAGCCTGTACAAATTAAGGTAGAGCCAGACGTTGCAGGGAGACACTCTTACCCGTACTGAACAATGCCCAGGAGAGGACCAGCTATGCCGACATCAAGAGCTTGAGCCACATCACTGAGGAATTGTTTTTGGATCTGGAAGCGGCGTTTACCGATGCTCCAGCTCCCATCAATCAGGAAGGACAAATCAACTTTGCAGTCTGAGACAGGGAAGAATAACAAGACACTAAAGATCTATGAAGATTATTTTTGCAGTTTCTTAGATTTGATTTTCCTCTGACAAGAAATCAAGGCATCAAAGTTCTCTCTGAAAACCTATCCCACTATGTGACCACAGCAGAAAATTCTCACTCCTATTCATCGTCAAAGGATCATTATATCATCTAGTCTGACCTCTTCTATAACGTGGGCCAGAGAATTTCACTCAGTTATAACTGTATTGGACCCAATAACTATAACAGAGACGGTGTACAACCTCGATCATTAATCCCACTCACCAGATACAGGGAAATCCATGAAATCCTCTAAGACCCTGGGTCTGAAATTCCAGCTCCACTGAAGAAAATGGCAGAACTCCTATTTATTTCACCCTGAGTATTTAGGCTATGCAGGTGAAGTACAGAGTGGCCGAGAAGGTACAATCCATATCTCTCCAATGGAGGGCCAGTAAAGGGGGTGCTGTACGTTACTGTCCCTGGCTGCTATTCCATGGGTGGGAATAGCCACTGCAAGGCTTCTGTGTCTATTGCATTATGGTGGGGCCACTGAATCTGAATTACTGAAGGCCTCATGCATCCCCAGCCTGCTGCATTGTGAACAGGTAACACCACTGAACTAATTGATTTTCTCTGTATAGTTACTTGTGGGGGAGAGGCCTTTCTTTGAGTTTGGGTGACCAGATGACCTGACTTTATAGGGACAGTCCTGATATTTGGGGTTTTTTCTTATGTAGGCTCCTATTACGTGCCCCCCACCATCACCAACCCTCTGGTCTGATTTTTCATACTTGCTGTCTGGTCACCCTACTTCGAGTGGCTCCTGAAAGCAAATCCTAGTAATGCTGCTTGCTATAGCACTAAAGCAGTGGCTCTCAACCTTTCCCTATGACTGTACCCATTTCACGAGTTTGATTTGAATTGCGTATCCCAAGTTTCACCTCACTTAAAGTACTTGCTTACAAAATCAGACTTAAAAATACAAAAAAGGGTCACAGACACGCTACTGAAAACTTGCTTACTTTTCATTTTTACCATGTAATTATAAAATAAATCAATTGGAATATAAATTGTGCTTACATTTCAGCATATAGTATACAGAACAGTATAAACAAGTCATTGCATGAAATTTTAGTTTGTACTGACTTTGCTAGTGCTTTTAATATAGCCTGTTGTAAAACTAGGCAAATATCTAGATGAGTTGATGTACCCCTGGAAGACTTCTGAGTACTCCCAAGGGTACACATACCCAGGGTTGAGAGCCACTGCACTAGAGTATTTTATATGAGAAATGTTCAATGATTTCTCTGGCTGGTGTGTAATTAATTCCAAGAATGCTGATCTCATGTGGTGTCTTCCGATTTAGTGTAGATGCTCTTAAAACTGAACTCCAGACTCTTACATGGATATATGCAAGCCCACTCGTCTTACTGTACGGGCTCATCCTAGAAAAGCCAAGCTTATCCCAAAACAAATTCTCCCCTCTAATTGCACAGAAATGCTTGATCCATGATAATCTGCAAATGGTCTTTGGTCATTAACAACCTGCTTTTGCTTCTATTCCAATTAATGGTAAAACACGGATTGATTTGAATGGAATCAAAATTTGGTTTAACTAGAGTGCTAATTAAGGTTTGTTGCCTTAACGTAAGCCCCATAATTTTTCTTTGATGTTAATTCTCACCAATCAGATTGACCAAGACTAGTGTATCTTAATTATCAAATAATCAAAAGGCTGCAAAGCACTGATTGTTCCTACCTGATTATGCAATGGACTTTCCATCTAATTGCTTTCAGCTTTCCCCTTAGGGAAAATTTTTCTAAATTTCAAAAATGCCGTATTATGGAAGCATGACAGAGAAACTGTGTTCATTCGTAGGGAACCATGGGGCTTCCTTTAATAATAATGCTACCTTTATTATTATTATTAATGCTACCACATTATCCCAAATTCCTGCTCCTTAATGTGAAATTCTACCCTGTAATGCAGCTGTGTAAAATGGTACTCACTTATCTATCAGGGCCCTGTCTGCAAAGACTTATGTACATGCTGTTTTGCATGCAAACTGTGAGAAGTCCCATTGTCTTCTATAAGACTATTCACAGCATGAAAATTAAGCTCTTGTACATCTTTGCAAGACGGGGAGGCCAAATCTGCTCCCTATGGATTCAAATACTTCTGAGGTTAGATTTGAATTTGGTTTCTCTCTTCTACAGAGCTGAGCATGAAAGGAACCAGAGTCGGCTAGAACTGTCGGACAGCATTAGAGTCTATGGGAGAAGAATTTGGATACCTGCTGTTTCATTCACTTTGCAATTGTCTGCAATTAAACTGTGATACTTTTTATTTCTGTTCAGCTGCTTATTCCCCACAGCCAAGGGTATGGTGACCAGACAGCAAATGTGAAAAATTGAGACGGTTAGGGTGGGGGGAGCCTATATAAGAAAAAGACCCAAAAATCAGGACTGTGCCTATAAAATCAGGACATCTGGTCACCCTAGCCAAGGGCAACACATTGACCCTAAATAATTTTGTACTGAGCCTCTCTAATTACTGTGACAGGATAAACTATATATAACAGTCAAAGACACAGTATTAAAATTAATTCAGTATTAGACTGTTAGGGATTATGGGGCCATTCAGTTTAATAGTTTATTTAAAATCCCTTTTAAATGGCATTTATAGTGATGCACAAATTTCCATTTGCTGCAGAATCTGGAACTGACCATACACAGCCGAATTGCCAGGGGAGAGCTGGGGGATTTGATATTTCAGAGAAGGGCTTCCATCAATGGTGGAATGGAGAATCTCTTCTCCCTACTCAGGGTTTGCTTTCCTTTTCTTTTACTCCTCAATTTTAGGCCTGATCTAAAGCCTGTGGAAGTCAGTGGGAACATCTCTCATTCACATCAACGGGCTCTCAGCCAGGCCCATGGGGAGAAGAGGGCCCTCCCACCCTTTTCTAATAGGGGGTGAAGGTTTCTAGATGCTCCTTATCTACCACCTCCCAGCCTAGTAGTTCTCTCTCCCTTTGCTGCTGTGACTGCTGGGTTCATTTTCTGAGTTATTCTTTCCTCCCTCCATTTGATCTGCTGCCAAGCCAATAAAGCCCCAGTTCCAGGAGCCAGGCCTGCTCAGTCAGTTATCCCAGATGACAGGAGTGCTCCTGTTATCAGTGCCCAGTTGCCTAGGTCTTATCCCAGGCACAGCAAATACAGGGCATTAGTTAGTAAGTTTCCCCCAGGATCCAAGTTCTGTATCTGATGGCATATTGCATAGCCATGGCCCTTGGACTGTAGAATTCACATGACCCTCCATATAATATTTTAAACAGCCTACATCTCACTCATGCTTCCCAGCTCAGGAAGACAGATGCAGGCTAGCTCTTCTTGAGTGAGCAAACTAAAAACCGCAGTGTAGCGAGAGGTAGCACAGGCCACGGCTCAGGCTAGCTGCCCAAGTATGTACCATGGGAGTCCGGGAAGCAGGCAATGTAAATGTACCCTTTGCTTTGAGTAAGTTAAGAGTCTGTTGCTATTTTTTCCCTTAAGGTAGAAAAAAAAAATTTAGAGCAGATGAGAGACATGGCAAATGGCTAAACAGAACCTTTTAAGGGTGTCTCGGTTATTCTATTGTAAAGGAATCTATGTTTCAAAAATATTTTTTCCCCAATAGCTAATTTTTAGTTAATTTCTTGACTATATTCTCAAAAGTATAATTCATATAACAGCAAGAGATCATTATGACTTCATTATACAATTAATTCTGATTTACGTACTTGGGTTTCCTTGGGGAACAGGCTCCAAAGGTTTCGGATTCAATTCTTCCTTTGAACTGAAGCCTGAAGAAAGAAAAAAAAAAAGAAAAAAAATGTTTGGTCACTAAATGCGCAAGAAACTGTTCTGAGTCTGATCTCACTGATAGGAAGAAGGTAATGAGTGAACAGATGCATCTTGGTCCACATGTGAGTAAGGGGACAGGTCTGAAAGAGATTTGTGCCACTTGTTGTTTTGGTCAGGTGACGTAAAACACTACATCCCTGGGACACAGGGACATGTTGCTTGTCTCCACTCCCTGTGACTGATTAGGAAAGGATTGGAATCAGGTTATTGTCACTACTTCACATGGGCCTTACACTAGGTCTTAGATCTTTTGGTTAATGGAGATGTCCATCTACTCATCCTGAAATCTTCTAATCAGAGGAGAACTATTAAACCAGAGTGCCGGCCCTAGTCCATGTCTAAAACTGACGGGGATAAGACTAAAAAGTCAGTAATACATGGCTATTTCCAACTTTTTTTTACACATTCACTCGAAGGCTAAATCTGCTCCTAAAGTCTGACAGACATGGCAAAAAGACTGGAGAAAGGGTTATTTTGTATCCTGTCCTGGTAGCCCCCAATGCTTCAGAAGAGTGACTCATTTAAAAGATTTGCTATCCAGCAGCTAAATCTGGTGGTGCAGACTTTTCTGGGTTCCTCTTCTGAGCACAGCAATCAAAGAAAGGGTTACTATACTGACCAGATGTTAGAAAGGAAGGGAAATGTGAGAAATTGAGAATTGATTCTCCCACTGCCTTGCACCTTTATTCACCCATTTAAAATGAATAGAAAGTGGGAGCACCATTCTGACTTGCTAGCAGCTTACACATCCTTTGCACGGGTGTAAAGGACTACACAAGGTTTCAGGGCAGTGGAGAGTCTCAGGCCCTATTTTCCTGTATGGAGATAGGAGCAAGGACAATGAGCATCCTATATCCAGGTAAGTGAAGCAAGTCATTAAAGAGGTCTTCGGATTTCTATGAGAGTTAGGTCCCTCTGTTGGGGGAAGAGAGAAAACAAACCCCGTGGAAGTCAATGGAAAGATTCCCAGGGCCAAAATGTGGAATCTGAAAAGCAGCAGCCTGAATGTTTGTTTATGCCTTCATAAGACAAACTCAAGTAGATGTGGTCTGGAGAGGTAGTACTGGATCACAGAGTATTGTAGGAGCAGCGTAGGGATGATTAAGAGTTCAACCTGACTTCAGTTCATGATTTTAATGTCTGGCCATTTTTTCCTAAGTTAAAGCAACTCACTTTTGCCCAAGTGTAAGAAGCTATTTCTTCTCACCTGAATAAGACAAGAAATGGGAGGATCAGCTTGGGCTATACCGCAAATAAAGAAAAAAAAACTACCTCTGTAGAAGGATAATTCTGTTTTTGTTTCCTTAAGAGACAGTGAACTGGATATTATAGTTATCTATCACTGACAGAAGTAGTAGGAGAACCCCCACAAATCTTCATCAGCAGGCAAATGGAGGAAATATGGCAGACTTCAAAAGGGGAGCATTAAAAGTGTGAATTAATTACTAAAGTTTAGAAATTATAAAATGCCTGGGGGTCCCTCTTTCTTGTAAAGCTGCCAGCCAGCCACAAATTAACGTGTGTTAGTCTGAACGTAAGTAAAGAGAGTAGATAACCAAGACTATCAGAGGAAGCTACCTCTGAGCTCCCAAGGGAACTGGAGCATCTAAGGTGAACCCTGCAGACACCAATGATCAGATTGTCAGGGAACACAGACCCAACCCAAGAGGAAGAGGAGAAGCCAACAGCGCTCCCTAGTTGTAGATCAATCCCATGGTATTCTGATAACTAATCTTCACAAAGTAATAGCTCTTCATACACCCCAAGCACTTGCACCCGCATAAACATGGACCTACCTTTGGGGCAGGAACCATCTTGTCACTCTGTTCTCACACAGTGCCTAGCAAGAAGGTTAGGACCCCTCATTGTGCTAGGACCCATCCATGCTGTCATGTTACAAATAATTAGTTAATAGAAATAATAATCATCATCAGTTCTAGCTGCAGAAATATGTGTCAGTTTCAAATCCAGCTCCCACTTACGACGGCAGCTTCCAACATATGAATTAAAGTTACCAGACTGCTGCTGACTCCATGTACGAGTGAGATGGGGGAAAAAAGCACAAAGATCATTCCCTCTTCCCTTATGATCCTGTGGAAGAGACAGCCATAGCATAGTGGGAAGCAGACAGAGCCAGCTGCTGTGCTAGTCTCCCCAAATGCGGCTGGATGCAGGGTGTGGCTCTGCATAGTGGAGCGGGATAGGCACATGGGAGCACACACACCTTTCATTTGATTTGAAGGGTTGTGATGGAGTTAGTTGGATTCCTCCGTAGACCCTCTCCTATTCCAACAGAGCCTGTTCTACACTGGTAGAGCAAAAAGTATCAACAGAGGGCAGGAGGCTTGCGTCTCCCCTGTTCTGGAGCTGGCTAAACGCCCAGCACAGGTTAGGACAGCTCTCAGGTCTATCTATCTTCATTTCCACCCTTGCTGCAATGGTCCCACTACAGGTCCACCGGGTACCTTACAAGTTTTTTTTGGGGGGGGGCCGAGGGGGGAACCTCTCCTACAGCTGCAGCTCTATTGCCCCACCTTCTGACAGTACCATCTTGCAGATGTAAATCCTTCCTGAAACATATACCATCCACCCCCGAGCCTGGCCTTGCACCAGAAAGGCCTCACCAAAGTAGCCTTAACCTAGAAGTGCCAGCCCTTTGCCTAGTGAAACAAAGAAGGCCATGCCCAGCTTTTTGTTCTTGTGCTGTACTGTGACTGGCAGGGTCCCCTTCAATTGGGGCGTCTCTCCAGTGCGTTGTTAATAGTGTCTCTGACCAGCCCTCTCAACCCAGATGTTAGACTCCATGAACTAGAGGACAGCAAAGGGAGAGGAAAATGCTTTTGTTGCCTCAGGGAGCCACTCAACCCATAGTAGCCCAAGATAACTTGGCAACAGGAACATATTCATTAACACAAAACTCATAGTACGACCTGCTTCCTGCCTTAGTTCATTCTGACTAACCACAGCTGCAGCAAGAGAGAGAGAGAGAAATGCTGACAGGCCTCAGAAAGGTCAGGTTATAAAAGAAACAGCGATCCAAGTGATGTACTCCACTAGAACCAATTCTGATCCATAGAGGAATTCCCTGTAGTTGCTTGATCCTCTTGCAGAGAGCCCGGGCTGCTGCATTTGCGTGCTTCCACGCACCTGTGCCCTGTTTAAACAGGCAGGAACTGTGAGGGACGATGCAATGTTACAGAAAAGCAAAACTGAGCCCTGTGTTATGCTACAAGTTTTACAATGTTTTCCCCACCTGTGCTGCTCATAAACTGCACTATTAAAAAGAGATTTCCCATATAACGCTGCAACTGACAACAAATGCTCTTCCACTTGCTCCTTTTGTTGCTTCCTGGTAAATATGTATCCCCTAACTCAGGGGTGGGCAAACTATGTCCCACGGGCCACATCCAGCCCATCAGGGCTCTGGATCTGTCCCACAGATTTGCCACCGCCATAGTGCTGCGGGCTCCACTCCGCTCTGGGAAGCAGCCAGCAGCATGTCCCTACCAGCCCGAGGAGAGGGGGAGCAGAGATCTCTGTGTGCTGTTCTTACCTGCGGGTACCGCCCCGAAGCTCTCATTGGTTGGGAATGGGGAACTGCAGCCAATAGGAGCTTTGGAGGAGGTATCACAGGCAAAAGCAGCAAGTGGACCCCTCTGCTCCCCATCCCCCAGGGCTATGCTGCTGGCTGCTTTGTGGAATGGAGAGGCCCAGGCAGGCAGGTAGGGAGCCTGCCCTGGCCTCCCCTGCTACCCCGGAGCCGCTCCAGGTATGCGGTGCCGGGCCAGAGCCTAGATAACGAACTCCTCCTGCACTCCAGAGCCAAACCCCCTGCTCTGAGCCCCCTGCCACACCTTGCACCCCTCCCTGCTCCACTGTCCTGAGCCCCCGACAACTGTGCACTCCAGCCCCCCTTTCCTGAGCCCCCTCCTGTGCCTCAACCCCTTGCCCTGAGCCTCCTCCTGCACACTGCACCCTCTCCCATACTCCGCACTCCCTCCCATACCCCCAACCCCCTGCCCCAGCCCTACAGACGTAGCCCTGCAAGCAAATTTCCCCAGCCTGATGTGGCCCTTGGGCCAAAAAGGTTTGTCCACCCCTGCCCTAACTATTAGCTCACTATTCTCCTGACATACAGCAAGAGCTGTAGCCATAACCATCTTTGCACAAGAGTTTTAAAATAACATTGGCCAAAACCAGTCACAAACTCAGACTGTTGTTCCTGGTTCATTGCTGTCCCTCTGCCCAGTGATAGCAGGGCCTTGCAGGTCACCCTCTCAGTGGACATCAGTGACAAAAGCCACGTCTACACCACCCACCAGATTGGCGGGTAGTGATCAATCCCTGAGCACTCTCCCCGTCGACTCCAGAACTTCACTGCCATGAGAGGCGTGGGCGGAGTCGACGGGAGCGGCAGCGGTGAGGACACTGCGGTAAGTAGACCTTAGATATGTCTATTTGCGCAGCTGAAGTTGCATAGATTAGGTTGACCACCTCTCTCTCAGTGTAGTCCAGGCCATAAAGTCTTTGTATCTTGTTTTATTGCCATGAGGGCTGATACAGGGATGGTCAAACAGGAATAGGCAAGCCCTTCTTTCAGGAATCTTGGCCCAACACTAATGTCTCATTCCTAGATACAAATAAACCTCAAAAACTGACTCCAATCAGAGACCAAGGCAAAGAGCAAAATCTGCTGCTGCTGGCACAGGCTTGCTCTGTCCAGAAGCTTGCAAAACCACCATCACCAGCACAGCACGTCTCCCAAGACTGAACATTTGCTCTCACACTAACCAAAAAAACTACGAGGAAGATCATGTTTAACGGTACAACCTGGTGACTCTGCCATAACAATCGCTAATAAAGCTCAGTCCGTAATATCTAATATGGGAGGATGGGAAAGACCTCCCTCGTTACAGAAGGAGGGCCAAAACCTTCTCCCTGGTCTAAAGGGGAATATGGGACAAAAAGTCTGATGGGAACAAAGCAGCTGCTTCCAAAGAGAAATACCCACTCTCCTCCCAGTAGGGTTGCCAATTTTGGTTGGACGTATTTCTGGAACTTTGATCACATGACATAATTGTTACTAAATGATTCATCTCTCACTCCTGGAGACTCCAGGACAATCCTGGAGAGCTGGCAACTCTATGTACAGGAAACACCAAAGGGTGCAGGGAACCTGATCCTCCTCTAGACAAAGGATCAGTCTGAGCGCTCCTAGTGGCATCTCTTCTTACTACTTTCCCCCCTTGACCAGCCTGATTTTGAGTCACCTGTGGGAAAGAGAGGAATAGCTGTCATGGAAATGATGCCAAGGTAAGGAAAAGGTATGGAGAAATATATCCATTCCCTGGAAAAGGAACTGACCATTCAAGCAGAGACTAGTGATGGCAGCCTGGTAGCAAATTTGACCCTCAGCCTCAAGCAGTGACATGTTCTCTGTGCCTTTGGGTAGGTCTGTGTGGGTCTGAATCTTTCTCTGGAATTGGCCTCCAGGCCTGGTCTACCCCATGTGTCTGGTTTTCCAGCAGTATGCTCCCCTACCAGCTGTAGGGTCTGTTTTGGACCTGGCTCCCATAAGCATACAAGGCTTGGTTCCCAGTCTACTGTCAGATCCATGACTCCCTTAGGAGTAGGATCAAGAGGGAGAAGGCTGCAGTTCACTGCTGCAGTGCCCCAGCCTGGAGTACTGTCTGTCAGATCTGCCTGGCTCTGCCCTACCCATCATTGTCAGAACCTCCCCGACCGTGGATCCCAGTGGATGTGCCAGAAGGGTCCGCAGTGTAGGCTAACAGAATCATTGCTGGAAAGACGTCATTGCTTTAAAGCCAGACCCCCAGAAGTCAGTCAGGTGTTTGGCCATAACAGCAAATCATCCTACCTGTCACAAGGGCAGGGTGCAGAGGAGTGGGCGGGGCAGGCAGACCCTGATGACTTATTAATTGGAAAGGACAGACACCAGAGTTTAATAGGGTAGTCACAGGAACGGCTAACTGGCTTCAAAGAAAAATAAATATAGGCCAAGTCTACACTACAAATTACTTTGGTGTAACTGATGTCACTCGGGTTGTGAATAATTCACATCCCTGAGTGATGTAAATTACACCAACCGGTGTAAACTCTGGTGTGGAGAATACTATGTTGGCGCGAGAGCTTCTCCGGTTGACATAGCTACTGCCTCTCGCAGAGGAAGGAGTTATGGGAGAGCTCTCTCCTGTTGGCTTATGGTGTCTTCACCAGAAGTGCTACAGGGTGTAATTGCACCACTGTAACTGCTGTAGTGTAGACATAGCCATAGTAATAATCTTCCAAGTAACACAGACAATGTGAAGAGTGTCACGTTCACCCATGGAGTGATACACAAATAACAAAAACACAACAGAATTCATGTCACCATATTTAAACTGAACAGGTGCAAGAAGAGAGCAGCAGCTTTCCAGAGGGAGGAAATCAAAGGAGATTACAGAGGGGATAGCAAACTCTGGCCTTAGACTAATAAGTGATTGAAAATAAAAGCAGTTTGTACATTTATATGTAGGTCTTTGTCTGACAGCTCTGTAGGAGATAGGAGGAGGGCTGGGGGCCATGAGCCACTGATGCCAAGACAGGCACAAAACCTAGGACTCGGCCAATGGTCAGAAAGCAGCAAACAGTTGAACTACAAGGGACTCTCTAAAATGAAGGGACTGCGGTGTTCAGTTCAAATTTGGAAAGACCAAGAAGAAAGCAATAAAGGGAAAACAGAAAGGGGATTTGGATCAGAATAGGGAAATTAAGGCAGAGCATTCAGCAGAGGAGGGAATTCATTACCTTGGGAGCAGCAACTAACCACACCACTAATGGGGGCATGACTGTTTCCATTCTCACCCCATTTTCAATTGTTTAATAATTTTTTTGTAAATGTTCAGCTTTGGGGCTCAGACTTTTCAGTTTTAGTCCCTCCCTGAAGAAGAATACTTTTCGAAAATATAAGCAAAACTGGTTCTTTCATTGTATTTTACATAGCAAATAATAAAATACTTATCCTACTATGAAAAAATTGCAACCGTGTTTTGAACAGCTCTTGTGCAGCAGGTGGGTGTAAATCAAGAAAAGAAAAAAGTCCTCACTGGGAAAGGTGCCACTGAAGACTTTCCTGAAAACTGGTTATCCTTTGGCCATGCTATGAACCTGCGGAAACACTACACTGACCTCCTTGCTTTGAATTGGTCTCAGGAAGGGCCTGATTCTCCACTGCTGTGCACCTTTTGGAGTCAAGAAATCCGGGCACAGTGAAAATAAAAAGTTGCCCTTCCGAACTGGTAGAGCACCAGCTTTGCACTTTGCCTAGGTGCAAATCAGTAACACAAGGTGCAAAAAGGTGCAGACTTGGGCCTCAATTTGCAAATTGCTCTTACAAGCCATGAAACAACGTTATGGTTTCTTAACCTTCCCCTTGCCTACCTGTGCGTATGCCTTCCACTGCCATCTAATTACATGGTCATATCATGTATCTCAGATAAGATCACACTTTTCCGGCAGTCTTGGCCACATGTGTGTAATGTGTACTAACTGTGTATCACTGTATGTGAAAGGCACTCACTACTCCGTACGTGCACAACAGATTGAGTATAACACTATGGAGTAATTAATTTAGGAACATTTACCATCCTATCTACACCCCCAAACTTTACAGCTAAGTCAGATTCATAGTTAAGTGCCTCATTACCTGATCTGCACTTATGGAAGGCTCTGTGCTCCACATGTGTGTCAAGCCAAGATAGCTTTGTAGTTACGTACAATTCAAACCCAGTCTTGTGAATTGAACATTTATGGAAGGTTGTGGGTCAGCTGACTGATTTATTTTCCTTGTAACAATAATGCCGCCTACCAAATATTTCTCCCTGCTAATTGGGGAGATGGTCAGTTCCTATGGGCCTCCTGGCTCTCCCAATGCCAGTTTAATTTTGTTATTGCCATGGGAATTTCAGCTCACAGTATGGGCCGCTCACTCCATGCTAATTAGATTTCCTTCACTGGATTGTCACAGCTGTCCATGCTCATTAAACTTCCATTCATTTACATAAGACAGCAATTGATGCATGCATGCTAGAAACCGTGCCTTTGAAGTGACACTGAATTCATCAGACTTTATCACTAGTCTACACACACATTTGGGTGACAGAGAAAGGACAAATAAGACGGCCCCAATGTTTCATCAAGTTAAAAATGAGAAGTTACTTTTAGTCTCCAAATACAAATCCTCACCTCTAGCCACAGCTCATTCCAAACAGGCACACAGAACTTGCCTACAATAAGCAGTAAAATGTCCTCTCTCCAACGCAGCCTGCCCCCTCTGTGTCAGGGAAACCTGCTCATCTACATAATGATACATAATTAGGGATAAAGAATCACCTTGCCTGACTCAGGTTCTGAGTTTTCATTTTAATGTGCATGTGCTCCGCCACTCATTGGAGCTAATGCAAGTCTAATTTATTTCTCAGCTCTGAAGTAATTATAACGTTCAAGAAAAAACTCTTGAGAATTGGACTTACAAGGCAGAGTTTCACAAAGGAAGATCACTGAATCATAGAAGTTAGAGATGGAAAAGAGCTATTAGATTATAGGATCCATCCTCATTCCAGGGCAGGACATCCCCATTATATCATATAATGTAACACAATCTATTAACTGGAAGATGAAGCTTGACAAATTCAGACTGCAAATAAGGTGTACATTTTTGAGAGAGAGAATAATCAGGCACTGGAACAACTTTTCAAGAGTTGTGGTGGATTCTTCATCACTGACCATTTTAAAATCAAGATTGGATGTTTTTCTAAAAGCTATGCTCTAGGAATTGTTTTGGGGAAGTTCTAAGGCCTGTGCTCTAGAGATCAGACTAGATGATCACAATGATCCCTTCTGGCCTTGGAATTTACGAATCTAGTGTTTTGTGTGATCCAACTTTTAAATGTTTCAAGGAATACGGACTTCCATAAATTCCAGGAAGGTGTTAAATTTTGATAATCACTTCCAATAGGCTACGAATTCTGCAAATCTTATTTTTGTTACCCTGCTTCCAAGTCACCTTTTTGTCTTATCCTCCCATCTTGTCTTGTCTATTTCAGATCATAAGCTTTTTGAAGCAGAGATGGTCATTTTGTTAACGTTCGTACAGCACTGAGCACAACGGAGCCCTGGCCTGTTTGAGCTCTAGGCACCACTGCAGTATAAAAGTTAAATAATAATTCTGTTGGCTCACTATTCCATAACATCATAGTTTTACTTTCAGGAGTTTTCCATGTGTTCAATCTATGTTTAATTATAATCTCTTATAGCAGACTAATTGCTCGATCTCCTTTCTTGGTGTCGGCAGCCTGACTCTGCAGATTATCATTGTGCGCCTGCATTTTCCAAAAAATACAGTGTTCTTTTAGGCCTCCTTTTTTTCAGTAGCTAGAACCCCCCTTTTGCAGTATCGTTTGCTACTTTCTCCAGCCCTCATCAGCTCTGTTTCAGGAATGGGATTTGCTTGAGACTAATGGAAGCACAGGACCAACTGGGGCAGTTTCATCCCACCAGAGATAAACAAAGTCACATTTGTCATTGTATATAATAATTCCTGTAAGTGGGAGTTATTACCATTAGTGCTGTGGGCCTTCTTAAAAGTATTAGTTCCCCCGCAAGGGTGTAGAATGCTGATTATTCCCAGTGGAGTTGCTATTGCATCTGTTGTGTTTTATTGTGTAAAATATTTACCTGTGTCAAAAAGACTTGATCCAGGTTTCCACACATCAGTTTCCAAAGCTTTCAAGCATAAAAAGAGAAGAGAAATTATTAATTAAAATCATGGAATTATGGGAAGTTGCAAACCACTTTGTACAATTTATAAAAGTCAATTTGTAGAATGACTTATGATGAGGCGAATCTAGTGAGATTTTTTGGATCAGAAAACCTGGAAGCCTTTATAAACTCATTTCAAGCACTATCTTCTGCCTCTATATTAAGCACATCTCTTTAGAGAATTTTTGTCCTTCTCATATTCACTTACATTAACATTGGGGCAAGGCTGGCCTTAGCAATTTTTCTTTTGGCCAGGTCTGCAAAAATGTTCCACCAAACAAGCCCCCCTGCTGCCTCCCATAATATGTATCAACTCCTGTCCTACCTCAACCCTTCCAACACCAAAAAGATTAGCTGATTCCTGCTCACATCCCATCAGGCAGGAATGTGATGAACACCACCACTCTGTTTGTATAAATAAATACAAGACTGCCTCGGTTTTCAGGACACTGTATCACTTTAATAGAAAATAATGTTTTGTGCTGGTTTTTGGCCACTTAGAAGAGCTAACAGGTGAGATGGTGCAAATGGCAGCAGGCTAAGCGAGCCCATGGGCACCTCAGAGACCATTCCCAATGTCCATCATAAAGTGCTGCTACCTAGCCTGCCATGAAGAACCCCTGAGAGCATCCTTCCTCCCCACCATTGCCCCCTGAACTACCAAATTTCTCACCGTTCTTTGATGGACCCTCATGTTTTGTGTTTTTTCTCTGGCATAAACTTTTGAATCTTAAGCATTTGAGCACTGTCACTCCTAGGTCCCTAAGTCAGCCATCTTTGAGAAGGGTACTTGTTTGTCCTTGTGAAGGGGGAAAACGGACTGCAGTAAGGGAAGATATGAGGCAGTGGGCTACTGGGAAGGGAACCTTGGTAGCCTTCCACCCCCAATAAAGGTCTTCAAGCCCCCACGACCTCATTGTACTGAGCACTGTTCAAACACACACAAAATCCTGGCTCTGCAGAGTTTAGAACCTAAAAGATTCAAGAACCGATGAAGGGTTGTGTTTTTATTTGGGGGTGGGGAGAAGAATGGCAAGAAGGAAATGAGGCCATGAGTCAGGGAGCAGGAGATGGAAGGAAGGGGAAGAGGAACAGTCACTACTCCTCATCGGCCTAGGCATAATCAATTGGCAGTTCTGTAGGCATGGGAGCAGAGGTGAGTCTTGGTGAGCATGGGTGGATGGTGAGAAATGGGTGAGTTAGCCTGCAGGGGGACTACAAGGACTGCCGAAAGGTTTAGGCAGTGGATGGTCAACCTGGCTGCAGTCACGTCATGTACTGATTCTTTGTTAACAGAGTGCCAAAAGTGTGTGTGAATTTTTATTGTTGATGTGAGCAGTAACTTCAAGTGAAACAAGTTTTGTACTTTGCCTTAGCAGCCACTGGAATCTTCATAGGCCTCCAAAGGGAGAGGTTCCCACAAAACAAAACTCGAGTGCAGCTGGTTCTAGGAAAGGCCACGCTCTCCACCCATCAGGGGAAAGAGTGCATTCTTCACATGGAATCTGTTCTACAAACACATCAGCTGTGCGCGTCCAGGGGAAAAAAGATGTTTTAAAATTTAAAACATATTAGAGCTGCATCCCACATGGAACAAACCTGCCCTTCTATACTCAGTATGACCAGGCAAGATGAGCTGAAGTAAAAGCAGACAGTTGGTTGGTACAAGGGAACATACCAGTCTCACTAACAAAATATTGCTTTCCACAACCATCTCATTGTTAAGGGCTATGCTTGTGCTCAAGCCCATGCTGCAGCCTTCATGTATTTTTGAGTGGAGCGCTGGCTCTTTGATTCTTCTGGATTGTTTAATCTCGGTGTGATGGGTTCTTTTCAGTAGCACAGATGATTCAAATGATTCTGACATGGTAAAGATCATCCCTCTGGCTGTCTTTATTTTTGTTGTGAATCTCAACAAAGGAATCACTAAATTTTTGTCCCTGCACTTGAGATGTGGCAGAAATGCAAGAATGAAAACAAAAAGGGGGAGTAAGGTTGGAGTTTCTCTGGATATACCCTACTTAAGAGCTACTTCCACTAAGATGATGACAAAACACACTGTTTGTTTGTGTGTTCCAAGAGCCTCACAGATCATTCCAAACTCTTATGATTGAGCTCTGTCTCCTGCTCCTTCAGGCAGTGCTTCAATGGTCACATCCTTTAACAAGTTTCTACTGAGGAGTGGTCCCTCCCTTTTCCTTTACAAACACTCATTTTTTTCATATACAAATGACAAAAATTGAGTGGGCTGATTCCAAATGAGACAATCCTTAAATCTCAGAAAGAGCAGCAGGTTGACAATAATGTCTTATTCCTTGGGATTACAAGAAGATGGATGACAAGGAAAGCTCTAGATGAAATTCACATCCCTGAGAGACAGAAATTAAAATTCTTAAAAGGAGCCAGGATTTATTACATGATGACTGCCCAGTATGCTCTGACCAGTCTGTAGTATATTGAGGACGTTGTTGAAATTGCAAGCTGTTTCTTTAAGAGTGGTTGTGGGGGGCGGGTGTTCCTTGTCCTGACAAAAATGTATGATGATAATCATTCTGGAAAGAACAAGCCTAAAACAAGGTGGGGTGAGTAGCGCCTCTTAGTTAGGGAGCAGCCTGCTTTGTCCCTTCCTGTGTTTAATTACTGTGTGTTGTCCAGTAGTCTAAGAATAAAAGTAATGTTATATTGCAACCTTCCGGGAAGAGTATCTGATGTTTTCATCCAAATTCTCTGTGTGTATTCCATAAATATAACAGAGCCTACCCATAAAAGATCAAGTGGGTGTGAACTCTCAGTTTATTGACTTTTGGAATGCAGCAAGTTTAGGGTTTTTGTGCTTTGAGTAATTTATCAGCGATTTGGAGTGGGGGGTCTGGCTTTTTTTTTTTTCAAAACCCAAGTTTAAGTTCTCAAGAGTGTGAAGAACTACAAGAAGAGTTTGGTCATTATCTGTTGCTTGGGGGAGATGAAATTCCTGAAGAAATGTAGGAAGAAGCTTGGCAGGAAAATGGATTTATCTGGATGGATCTCAGCTTATACAAGTGTGAGTAGGCTGGTGGCAAAAAAAACCAAAACCCTCCTCAAACATCAGGCCAAGATTGCAGAACTGACCCTCGTTGTTCTACAAGAAGTGTGCTCTCACCTTGTGTGATTCAAAAAAACAAAACTTCAATCCAAGAGAGCATGGAGTGGGCCAGTAGCTTCCCTTCAATCATGTGCTGAAGTTGGCTGGAAGCAACAATTTTGAGATGCCAAAATTGGTGTTCAAAAAGAGGAAGCTGGGAATTTGTTGGGAATACAAGAATCAAAGACTGATTTTTAGGGGGTTGTTTGTTTTCCTTGTGATTAAAACAACATCATCATTCATGATATGGAACTCCTGTTTTGTAACTGCCCTGGAGAAACATTAGGATGTTTGAACAAAAATATTAGCAGAAATAAAATATCTTCTTCACAACAAATAACTCTCAGCATCGTGCCCCCTCCTCCTTAGGGACAGGTTCTCCCAGACTGGAACACCTGCAGGTCCTTCAGTCCCCATGGCATGACTCCTGCCAATTTTAATTCTGCCCCCATGAGCCAGCCTTCCTCTGCACATGGTGTCACATCCAGGTGGAATCAGAGAATCTGGGCACAACTGTGAGTGGCATCCCCTAGGTAGCTCATCTGCACTAGCAGCATATGCAGGCAGGTAGGGTGGGTTGGTGCCCAGGCTTTCTCCACACCTCCCTTGCATCAGTTTTGGCAGGCATGAGAGAGGATTGGGGAGAACAAAATGGAGTGAGGGGATAAACAAAAGGCAGAGAATATATGTGATGGAGAGAACTAATAAGTATGACAGAGATGGGGACATATCAGGGCAAAAGCTAGGACAGAGGGAAAGGAGGGGAAGAAGATTGACGCAAGGGGAAGGAGCATCAGACACTTGCTCTCTTTGACATACAATCTGAATACCCACAAAGGAAATTGTCAACATTATGGAGACATTATTTCACACAACTTCACATTAGAGCACATCAGTTACTGAGCTAGTACTTTGCTTCACGTTCACAGATATGGTGGCATGATGTAACAGACAAATATATGTAATAGACAAATAGCTAGGTGTCTCATGGGATCACCCTGAAAATCGCATGAAATGTTACTTATGAATCTACTTTTAAGAGCAAACACTTGAAACGAAAGGAAATGAGAGGACTTTTGCCAATTTCTAACAGTAGATCTTACCGAGATGGACTGGAGACCCAGCAGGTTTCCGAAAGGCTGCAACAGGCTCTTGGCGTTGAATACCTGTGTGATTTGACACAAGGCTCAACTTCAGTTGTTTAGTACAGATGCACGTGAATACAATGGAACTGAAAGTAATACTCATCGATTTCTTTGAAAGACAAATGGAAAAGAAAGACCGTAACTGTGAACACAGAAGTACCTTTAAAGACTGAGACAAAGGGTCAAGTTAAGAGCTAGTGAACATGGATGCTTGTCAGTGAAGTTGTACCCACTTACACCAGTCCTGACTCTAGGGTACAGAATGACTCCTGCAAAGTACCAAGCTCACTCGACTGCTGGGCACTGAGAGCACTCAGTGACTCTCAGGATCGGGCCCTGGACCCCCAGATTAAAGGCCTCTGAGACATGGTTATAAAGCCCGACCCCTGACTGTTTAGCAATAGCAAATGTGCCCTCGTTGAATGGCTGAGATTATGTTTAGAGAACAATATTATAATATTTAATTTCTTTGTTCTTTATCCAAACAAGTAACCAGATAAGTATATTCCCATGCAGTGTTTGTTAGCATTGCAGACTGCTGGAAAAAAGCTTAGAACAGGGGTGGTCAACCTGAGCCTGAGAAGGAGCCAGAATTTACCAATGTACATTGCCAAAAAACCACAGTAATACAACAGCAGCCCCCCCGCATTAGCTCCCTGCGCCCGCACTCCCAGCGCCTCCTAACCACCGGCAGCCCTGTGAATCAGTCCCCCCCACCCCCTGCGCATCTCCTGATCATCTGTTTCATGGCAAGCAGGAGGCTCTGCGGGGGAAGGAGGGGAGGAGCGAGGGCACAGCAGGCTCAGGGGAAGGGGTGGAGTGGGGGGCAGGGTCTGTGGCAGAGCCAGGGGTTGAGCAGTGAGCACCTCCCGGCACGTTGGAAAGTTGGTGCCTGTAGCTCCAGCCTCAGAGTCGGTGCCTGTACAAGGAGCCGCATATTAACTTCTGAAGAGCCATGTGGCTCCGGAGCCACAGGTTGGCCACCCCGGCTTAGAAGATGAAATGATATTGTATTATTTAAGTTCAGTAGGTGCAACTGGTATAATTTGCTACAAAGAGAAATTTGAAAAGTTACTTAAAGCCTTTACCTGCATTGGCTCGAGGAATATTTCTCTTACTTGCGTAGGGTGAAGTGCCCCTGAAGGCTTTGAAAACATTTTACTTTACATTGCACAGAACTTAAATAGAGTTGTTGTCATTATTTTAATTACACAATCTACTAAGTCTGTATTAGTTTAAGGACATACCTTGATTCTGGCCTCTTCCTTGTGCAGCCTGAATCTGCCCTAAGTAGGCATTAAAATGGAAAATGTCATTTAGATTATCTGTCATTATCCAGGGTTTTCAGTGAGTTTCATTTTGCACTTGTCAGAGTTAATGACGTGTATATGGAGTTTCTTTATACTGCAGCAATGTGCTTGTGCTTATTGTTTATACATTTAAGTTGAACATAAGACAAGAAACAACAGACAGATATAGGTGTCTGGGGAAGCCCCAAGAAATAACAAGACCATAAATAACTAATGGGGCAGAAACTATTTGTATCTGAAATCACAGCTCCAGTGCCTACAAGAGCTGGTCTTCTTTTAAATAGAAGACAAGCCAGGGAATCTGCACCACTGCAGTGTGTGCAAAAGTGAGTGTTATTGAAATGGAGCACTGAATGAGCAGCAAGCTGTGGCCAGCTGGTGGAGAGCTGGTCAGACAGAGGGAATCCCCAGAAGAAAGCAATGAAAAGTTAACCAGATGCAGAACCTGTTCAGCTGAGTGCTAGGACTGCAAACTGCAGAGCGGGCAGAGGAAAGCCCAGTTACTGGCACTTTGGGAAAAGTCAGGAATGAATGTTAAATGTGTAACTGCTGACCAGCTCTGGGACGCTTTGATTAAATATGAGCAGGCGGAACACATCGCTAATACACTGTAATCTAGGCCTAGAATCAGGAAAATGCATTCTGTGCCAGGGAGCTAGTCAGAGCCCGTGGCTGGAAGCTGGTCCCAGTCTGTGGTTGGGACAAGTCTTATGGTGAGCGTGAAGCAGAGATCATGGTGGCTGCTGAGGAAGATAGATATGCCAAGGGCAGAGAGGTGGAGGTGGGTGAGCCGACCCAGCCAGCATAACTGAGCAGCAGAAAAAGTTGTGACCTGGAGTGGGAAAAAACTGCAAGACCATACACAGCAATGGGAGCTGGAGTGAGAGAGAGAGACTGTCTCCTGAGGGCTGTGTACAGAAAAAGCGGAGGAGTGACTGCGGGAACAGCAGCAGTTGGGCCAGCAGGCAGCCCCTGGAGGAGTAAGTGGTTAGGATTAGCTTGGGAAAGAGCCATGATCCAAAAATAAACTCCAGTTTTTTCCCCCAGTGCCAGGTGAGCGTTCTTCTTCAACAGCACAAAGGTGTAGGTAGATACTGTTAGACAAGTGGGCTTAGTCCTCTCATCTTGCTCCCCTGCTTGTAGGAAGGCTTACACCTACTCAAATGCAAGGCCTATCTGGAATATGGGAGTCAGTAAAAAGTAGCTTTATGGGAAAATTCTCATCTGACCTAGAGGCCTATGTACTGAAAAACCTACAGAGTAAGGAGGCCTATTACAGCACTTACATTTGTATGCTTATTTATCAGGTGCATTCCAATAGTGTCTAATTCAGGGCTACCAAGTGTGATGTTGCACTCCATATGTTTTATGGAAATATGCTTATGACTGTGAATATGATGTAACTGGAATATGCTTTATGCAAAAGATCTCTTGTAAGGTATTATAACAAAGGTTATAATCTGCTGAATATATTCCTCTTATTTGTATGTAAGCATCATCCTTGTGGCTGAAGCTACAAATATGAAATATAACTCTGAGGTCCTACTGTAATTATACAAAGTGTAGGCTATTAATGGTGGTTTAGAATCTCGATGGCTCCCATTGACTAGGAAAATTGGTTGTGAATGGCTCTGTTTACTTGCAAACCTCCCTGGGTACGTGCAGGCCAGCCCTGGAAGAATGGAGGCTGGGGTCTACAGGACATGTGAACATGTCACCTGATACTGGAATCCATCTTACACTGGGTGTTTTTAGAAGGAGGTAACCCACTGAGCAGTTTTCAGTTAAGTCTGCAGCTTTGGGAGCATGGACCAGACCTGGGTCTGTGTTGCTGCAGGCTAGCGTGTCTGGCTCAACAAGGCAGGGTTCTGGAGTCCCAAGCTGGCAGGGAAAACTGGCTCAGAGGTAATTCCAGCACATCGGACGACAGGCCCAAGGGGATCTCTGTGACTGAACCCGTCACACCAAGTATCATGCGTCTTGCACTGACACTCATGCATTAGGCAGCACTCTCATTAGGATTGATAACTTTCTAATTGCTGACAACTGGACCTCTCTACTACATTCCTTCCTCACAAGGTCCTGCTCCCCATCTTCCCTCAAGACACCACCCCCACCTTCTCCTCCAGGCCCCACCCCCTACTCATGTCCGTCCCCTGCATCATTTGCTGCTCTCCTCCTTCTCCATAGCTAGAGTCTCCCCACTGCCCTTTCTCCTCCCCAGTGCTGGGCTCCCACTGTCCTGAGCTGCAGACCCTGTTGCAGAGCCTGCCTGCCCATGAGATGGAGGTAGGAGGCAGCCGGGGCTGAGTAGGGACTGGTATAGCTTGATGACCCAGTGCCTTCTCCCCATCACCCACCCACAGTAACCAGACTTTTGATGTTCAGTTAGTAGATCTGACCGGACTCTGCTAGTCCCGTTTTCAAGGAAAACCGGGCACCTGGCAAACCTACTTGTCATGCCTAAATTATGTGAAAGATTTGGCCTGTAGTGGAGCAGGCCCATCCCTATTGTTTTTTGCCTGATTCCATTTAATCTATTGAGACAATCAATGTTTAGATTTAAAATTCGGGGCTTTTAGATTGAAGTTTATTTGTTATTTCATGTTTTTCTGACAGGGAAAACAAGGTGAAAACAAAAAAAAGGACTATAAGGACTGTTGGGGCAGCAAGAATTATTTCCTTCTGAGAGACTCAGAACCATAAATCACCTTTGGTTTAATCATGTAAACTTTTCCTAATACCAATGGCTGGTAGTGACAAAGCATCTTTTCTTATTGATGCAACCATAATGGTAATCATTTGAACTACACTGTGTTCCAGGCGAGTTTACTCTGGAGGTGCTTTTTGAAAGCAAGTTACCAATGACCGTGATGGTCAGATGCGAGTCCCCATTAGCCAGGACAAACAAGGGAGTGTTTGATTCCTTCTCCAGTCTCTACAAGGTCCCAGTGTTTTTAAATTTTGGACCAGACAGATTGTGCTGGTTATCCTTAAAAGCTCCAGTCTGCATCATAAAAGTGAGTACTGAATGCATGTAAGGCTGAGGCATCTGAGAGGGAATGTGTGATGATCAGACAAAAATGGAGGCCTTTAAAATTTTTTTGCCAATTGTTTGATTTTTTTTAAATGAAGTATTTAGAATCCCGAAGACATTCTCACCAGATGATAACAATGATGCAATAGGTCAGATTTGGGGTATAAATACTGTACATGGCAATGTCCTAAAAATCATATTAATGTGTTTGGTCCCAACTGTGTTTCTGACAGCAGGATATCTCCCATGGTCCTCAGTACCGACACATGATGAGGTACCGCCCCACACCCTGTTCCCTTATAATCTTTCTGCATATATAGCCTCTTTTCTCTTTTGGGAAAAGATTCACATTAGGAACCTAATTCAAGAAACTTAAGAAGAAACCTGGATCTAAAATGCAACCAGGAGACTAATCAAAGACAAATAAAAATCATAAATACATTACATTTTAAAGTCTTAGGATGAAATCCTGGTCCCACTGAAGTACATGATTTCAATGGGGCTAGGATTTCACCCTTAATCTACATTCTCTTACTGAGTTGGGATCTCAAACAGGTTTTAACTTCCTTTTCAAAGAAAACGTGGCCTAAATTGTGTCCTGCCCTGCATGAACATGAAACAAAAAAGGAAGTAGGGCATAAAGGACTAGATTTACAAAGGTATTTAGGTGCCTAAAGAAGAATTCAGGCACCAAGAGCAATTTATAAAAGTGCCTAAAAGGAGTTAGACACCTAATCCCATTGACATTTGGTTTGGTGCTTTTGAAAATCCCACTAGGCATTTTCAATTGTGCTAAATGCTATCTGCATTTTAGCACAGTTAAATACATTTGTAAATCTGTTCCTAAGAGACTACAGCCATAGGTATTTTGGGGAAATCAATGAGAATTAGACACCAAAATAGCTTTTAAATATCTGGATTTATGGCCCTCTTTCCATCTTTGTGCAGAGCAGGAGCATAATCCAGTTGGAGAGAGAGCACAGGCACTGCACAAGGCCACCAAATTTTGTAGGTCCCCAAAGAGGGAATGAAGGGGTGAAGTGAAGGTAGAACTATAGTGGCCCAGAACAGATGCCCTGGTGTAGAAGAGAATGGAGAGCCAGACTGAGCCAGAATTCCAAAGAGGCTTTTCACGGAAGCACAATTCCTCGCATGACAATCTGCCCTAGAGATGAACACTTGCACATTAGAATAAATGCCTCAAGGATTCAAAATCTTTCATCTCTTTTCTATTTTTTTCTCCCCAATGCTTTCAAGGTGTACCTCATTGATGAGGTATTATAGTGGGATTCACAACTTAATTTAATGAATGTGGTAGGCTACTGAATGACTATTCTTAATGTCAAAGGAGTTTATTTAACAAGACAAAACATTCTAGTTTTGGTTTCAGCTACATGGACATCATTCCTATTGGCTTCAGTGCCACTTGCACCTGTGTATCTGAGCAGAACTGAGCCCACGGTGTTTGGAAAGGGCGGCAGATGTAACAGCTGAGCACAGGGCATGTTCCTTTTCACTCAGTAGAAGCCAGATTTCAGTGCTCAGTCTGGAGAAACTTGCTAGCATTGGAAAATGTGTTTCTTTTTCTTCTCAGCTGAGTAATTAAATACTGCAAGTTGCTTCAAATATTTGTATTAGAGCTTCTGGGCTAGAATGGAAGCGGGTTTCTGGATCAAGATGAAGGAGGAACTTTGACCAAACATGATGCTGTTGTCAATAACACTAATGCAAAGCCAGGAAAAACATCACATTTATGCCAGCCCCAGAGTCTTGGGCTGAGATTTTCCAAACAGCACTGGCCTAACTTAAGTCAGTGTTTCAAAGCTTTCAGCTCTCACTGAGTGAGTTTAAAGAATTATCCTACAGTCTGAATTACCTACGTCAGAGCAATATTAAAGTTTTGGTTTTTGGCAGCGGGAGTGGGGAAAGTGGAAGACTAGAGGGGCCAATATGAAAAAAAGCATTAAGTAACTCAGGGGACTTGGAACAGTTCAGGTGTTAGAAGACTGGGCACCCGTAATTTGCCAAGGCAGAAACTTGCAAACAAGTGTCTCAAGTTAGACGCGTAGGTAACAGAGATGCTGAGCACCAGTATCTCCCACTGGAGTTGTGGATACTCAGGCCTCTCTGCATTTTCGGCTGTGTGTTTATTTTCATGTTTACACACAGATTTAGATGATTCGTTTCAGGCCCCCATATTTGGAAATGCTGACCCAGGTTTGCACAAGATTTCCTCTTTAAAAACTGGCCATTCTGAAGTCAATGCAAGTTTTGCCATTGGCTTCACTAGGCCCAGGATTTCACTCCAGTTTCACAAATCTGAGCCTTAAGGATACTGCAGCACTGCTGCTTTAATATGCACTTTAGCCACTCCTCACGACCACTGTACTTACTTGATGCCGCAGCTGCCACAGCTGAGTAAACTGGATGGACGCTGCTAGGACCTAGGCAGAAACAAAACAGTTTCTCACTGTAAAAGGTGTTAAATAGAAACAATGCACATGCTTGTTAATGAACGAAAGTGGGGGTGAGGGGAGGACCAGGGAAAAACAGGTGAGCAAAGTCCATAGTAGGGAGCTCTTGCTGAGGGTCTTTTTTAGGGGTCCACATAGGATTGGGGGGGGGGGGACAGTAATTGCAAAAAAATCAATTTCAAGTAATGTATTTTGAAAGTTATCACGAAAAGATTTTCAAAACTGTGTGTTGAATTATCTGCCCACCTGTACAGCTGGTCAAATCATTCAAAGGAATATTTGTTGAATAATGCATTTGAAAATTATCATGATTTTACTGTGGGCAAGGGAGGGTCCGAACTCAGGTGCAGTTCAGATGTAAGGCTATATTTTATCTGTTTGGAAGTAGTGTCCACAAGTAGCACGTCTTACTTCTGAGAATATATACAGACTTGTAGATAATTAATATGAATGTAGCCACTTTTACCTATTACAGTCTATACTTACATAACATGGGGTTTATTTTTATGAAACATACTTTCTTCCAGATGGGCTTTGTAACCTCTCAGAAATCCATATTAGCATTCTTAACACACTAATTCCACCCCTCCTTTCTGCTGATTCTTGCACCATTATTAATATTCTTACATTGTATAATTTAATAAATTTTGATGGTCTACTAAACAAGGGCCAACTAGACCTATTATTGAAATATTATTCAGTATTATTATTAGGAAAAGTGAAGGGCAAGAAGACAGTACAAACCCTGCCTTAATTCTACTGACCTATATCCCTGACCCTATGCACCACAGGTCGAGGTTTAGCAGTGGTAACAGTGGCTGTAGTGCTGGTTATTGCAGGGATTGTAGTTGGCTTTGGTGTTGTGCTGAGAGGTGCCAGAGTCGTGCTTGGCTTCAGAGTTGTGGTGGTAACTTGTGTAGTTGGTACCGGTCCCGGAGACGTCTGATATTCTTTGCGGAGTGCATCGGCTATAAGTGTGTTTAGAATATATATACAACGTAATTAGATATGACATATGGAGAAACATCATAAATGGTGTCAACTTGTTTAAAATGAGCAACAAAGTAGCCCAAGTTCATTCTGGCCACATCCCTGGAAATGTCTATGAGCACCAAACTCATTCATGCCTTCACTGTGGATATAAAGCATATGTCTTGATATGACGTAGTACTGCACCATTCTGCAGAAAGTAGTTACTGTAGAAAGAATTAATCTGGAGCATTCATGCCCTTGATTCTCCCCCACAGCTTCTCCACTTTCACAAGAGAATCCATGAATCTGACAAGTATATCAAAACCACAACGTTCTTGATATTGCTGATTTGCAGTCAATTTCTATTGCACTGGCATATCTTCTCTACATGATAAGGCAACTAGAAACTCCATGTAAATGTAGCTCATTTTACCTGACATACTGTAAAATCATTAAGTGTGTCATTGAGCAAAACTGAAATACATGGTACCTACCACAGTACTGCAAGTTTGCTACCATATGGACAACTTCTAGGGAAAAATGTTTCAGGGAACTGTGTCAAGATCAGACCAGCAACCACCTGTTTAGCAGAGATGAGGCAGGGATAGCACAATATTTTGGGGGATCTATATTGTTCTAAATTTGACTCATCTCAGACCAGTTATTTTAAAGTGTGGATACCTACTATTACGATGGATGGGAAAATGAGATACTTCTAAATTTGCTAGCTGCCATATGTGCTCCTTAAATATCACTATATGAAATGATTTTATGAGTTTTTATATTTCTGTTTATCAGCTTTAAAAATAAACCCCCTCAAATCTGCCCTCTCAGTCTATCTACAAAACTGCCATAGAAACAAACATTTCACACCGCTCCCCTCAGTCCAGATTCCTCTCCACTTAGCTCACAGCCCCCCAAAAGGGCTGTGTATCATTATTCAATCCATTCATGGCTACATCAGCACAGCCTAGTGTTTCATTGCTGGAATGTTCTCCTGTTTGAAAGCATCATCCCTGACACTGTCTGCTGGATTAACTACTACCTGCTGCTAGCCAGTTAAAAATACAAATCTCAGATGCTTTTAAAGGGGTAACAAAGAGAGTTAAGAAAAACAAAGCAGATAAATTGGAAAAATAACAGAAACAATTTCCTTAGAGCTGAATTGTGCTTTGTCATGCACAGATGTGCTAAAGGGGAAAAGGTAGCACACACAAGAAGTCTTCCCTAGCACCTGGGTACAAAGTTAAATGGGAGAAGGCATATTCTAGATCAGGGGCAGGCAACCTATGGCACGGGTGCCAAAGGCGGCACACGAGCTGATTTTCAGTGGCATTCACATGCCTGGGTCCTGGCCACTGGTCTGGGGGGCTCTGCATTTTAATTTAATTTTAAATGAAGCTTCTTAAACATTTTAAAAATCTTATTTACTTTACATACAACAACAGTTTAGTTCTATATTATAGATTTATAGAAAGAGATCTTCTAAAAACATTAAAATGTATTACTGGCACGTGGAACCTTAAATTAAAGTGAATAAATGAAGACTTGGCACACCACTTCTGAAAGGTTGCCGACCTCTGTTCTTAGATCTTTGTATCCAAAGCATGCAAGATGGGGATATCTGAAGATGGCAACTAGAAACCCTGGGGGAGAGGGGGTTAGGAAGGACTGTGTTGATGGTGGAAAATGGTTCTGTCCTTCCTGCTGTGCAGGCCAGGGGAAGAACACATTGCACACTGCAAGAGGGTAGCAGTGGACACTGCCATGAAGTCATATCCAGTGCTCCTGGAAACATTATGACTACTTGAGCTACAGTAGTTCTGAGAGCTGCTGTACAGGCACTGATGCTCCTATCCACCTCCTGCCAGTGCAAGGGAGTGGAAATGCCTGGGGGCCCCACACCACAGTGAGCACCACAAAGCAAAGTTACCTGCCTCAGCCCTGGGTGGCAGGGCTCAGGCTTCAGATTCCTGACTCTAACTCTAACCCCACACTTGGGATGCCCCTGGTGCTTACAGCCCCCAGGTTGTGAAACACTGATCTAGATGAGTAGATGTAACCTCTGAATAGGGTGACCAGACTGCAAGTGTAAAAAATTGGGACAGGCAGTGGGGGGTAATAAGAGCCTATATAAGAAAAAGCCCCAAAAATCAGGACATTTGGTCACCCTACCTCTGAAAGATGTCTGTGTACCCCTGGTTGAGAACCACTGCTCTAGAGACTATGGTATACTCTGGAATTGGAGTATACTATTACTTCCTTGATGCAAGCCTTATCCCACCAAATTCTGCAGTCCTTTACTCTGACAAAACTCCTATGGGCTTCACTGGGAATTTTGAACTGAACCAAAAACTGTAAGGTTTGGCTGCTAATACAGAAAAATTCAGATAATTTACAAACTATTATGTTGATTCTGGCTTCCAAGTAACTTGATGCCCTCAGAAAGAGCACAAACTGCAAGGGATTCTTCTGACTCCTGATTGCTATTGAAAGTCATTTAAACCCTGCTCCTGCAAATGCTGTTGAATGTGCTTGCCTTTGAGCATATGAGTAATTGCATCCACTTAAAGCAGGACCAAGGCTGTAGTGTGTGTAGAGTGGCTGATTAGCACTAATTTGTATGTTATAGTTCAGTCATTAATTGAAATGCAGTCTTAGGATATTCGCACTTGACATTGTCAAATCACTCAGGGGCTCAGATCCTAAATTCCATTAATTAACCCCAAGTGTGGAAGTGTTGTCCAATACCCCAATTCAGCAAAGCCCTTAAGCATAGATTTGATTGACTTAAGCTAGCACATGCTGAAGTGATTTGTGGAATCAGAGTCAGACTGAATACTGGTAGTTTTGGGGTTTAGTTTTCTCTCTCTTTTTCAGCAGTGCTGTCTTATTTTAGAGCTGACCCTAGACTTATAACTTCACCATTCATTTGGATTCTTTTTTAAATCAGCAGCTGTTGTTTGTTTGCACCAACTGTGAGTAGTTATAACTTGGGAGACTTTTATTGCTCTGCACAGGTTTTGAGGGTGGGGGCTGCCACTGCCAGTTGCATTAAAAGCAAAAAGAGAAAATATCAAGTGGCATGAGTCTCTAGGCCCTTGGGGACAATGGTAGACAGCCATGTGTGAAGAGAATGTTTTGACTAGTTTGCCAGCCAACCAGTGAGTTACTCTAAGGAGTCTCTCTAGCAAGTGTAGCTGCTGGAGATAATGGGTTCAATTTTTCCAGTCACATAAAGTGGTTGTAATGTGGTTATTAATTTGGAATAAAACTGGTACGTCTCAGATAAGGAAGAGGTAGCCTTCTGTTACAAGATGGATCCTGTATCCTTTTCAAAAATCCTAATGTGAGAAATCTATTGCACAGCTGTGCTCCTTTGATAGGCACAGTTTGGCTGGGAACATGGATGTCTAGTGGGAAGAATGCTCCTTGGGGAGTGAAGGGGGGTCAGGGCTCTCTGATTCATGTGAGATTGGGCTGGTGAGAAACATGTCAGAAGATTAATCAAAAACTGAGTTGATACAGGAATTGTTATTGATCTCTCTGGTCACCTCGGAGCTTTCCTCTCAACAGTGCATAGCATCACTTGATCTTTTTCAGTTCATGCTGTTTAATGGAAGACCAGTGGCCAATAAATTTTCTGCCATCTGTGGTTTGCTGGTGGATGAGGCCACTGACATTTTGTATGTATAACCGAGAAGTGGCTGGATGAAGCTTCCTCGTATTAATTTCTGTTATGAGATGTGATTAGAGCACCAATGGCAGAAATAGTATTTTGAGTTAGACTGATTGCAGCCTATTGAGGCTTTAAAGTCTTATCCCATGACTGCGGTGGCACCTGCCCTGGTGTTCCTAGCTTGGTAAGGGGCTCAATGAGTTGGTGTATTTAGGGTAAATCTTTTGGTTTTCTTTTCCTGGAAGGAGACACATTTTTCAAAAGCATGGTTTCACTTCTGTCCCCAGAAAATATGTGCCTGTGAGGGCTTGCTTTTTTGTTGTTGTTCTATTTGAATTGCAGGCACAAACCTGAACACTTGCTCCTGTAAATATTTGACTATGAGTGCAAATCAGTCACTGAGAAGTGAAAATACAGTACCAAGATTTGCAAATGCAACTCATTCACTAACAGATTGCTGAAAATATTCGAGGGGTAAACTGACCGGTCCTCAATACAGCTTAAAATGTAGGCTACAAGTCACTTGTGTTCAACTGTGCACGGGTGCCCTGAGATTTCTGTAACTGGGACACTTCATCGATTCAATAAAAAGAAAAGAGAGAAACAAAGTTCTGTTTTTGTACTGTGAACGTGCACTGAGTTCATGGATTTTGAGCTATATATTTGCAATACAAGCAACTAGAATATTTAAATGTAACTATGCAATTGTGCAAAAAAACCCAACCAAACCCAAAAACCCCCATGACTGAGGATAACAACCCCCATATTTTACTTTCATGCAATAATGTGCAACTGGGTAACATTAATAGCTACAAACATTTGTTCAGCATGAGTGTGTCCAGAATGCAGATACATGTCGATAAACACATCAACTCATTGAGAAGCCAAAAAATAGTCACATGGTTGCACTGCTAACTAGTGGTGGGTAACCTCATCAAGTTTCGGAAATCACACTGGCAGGCTATGAATCACTAACAGAAAAGTACATAGCATTATAAGACAGTGCTATGGATATACCCAGGTATCATCTCACACAGTCAATCACATGTGATGGCCAAACTGGATGTCTTATTAGGGCTGGGGCCATTCACTGCTATTTTTATATCTTATCAACAATAGATTTACTCTCTATTACAACCCCCAGGGCTCCTATGTGCATTACATTGGTGTAAACAAGGAGCAGATATCTACTGCATTTTAGTGACAAAGATATTAACAGTAGTCAATATACCAGAGATTAACTGGTATAAGACCCGATCCAAAGCTCACTGAAGTCGATGAGAGGCTGTCCATTGATTTCAATGGATTTTATACCAGGGACATAGAATAGAGTGCAGGTTAGAATGGTGCCCATAGGGAAGGTGCCCATTACTGCACTAAGCTCTTTGAAAGGGGTAGGGCTGTGGTCAGGTGAAATATTTATTATGGTTTTTATGTATTATTATCCATGCAGTTGATCACCCAGAGAGGGATGAGTAAATAGCATCAGATGAAATGGCACATATACATCCCCTAACCGCAGGTAGAATCCAAAACTCATTTTGTACCAAAGTAGTACAAGTAGTACCGAATCATATTCTCGGACTTACAGCAAGAAAAACCACTGTGGGAAAGAGGTCTGTGGGGAAAGATAGCAATAAATAACAATGTTCTGGAATAACTGGCATTATTACCACATATATTAGAGAAAAGCATGTGATGGTTTGGTATAAAGTATTAACACCTATTTGGGAATTAATACCAAGTGGTGATGCATTATTTCTGACTTATAGCAATAAAAACTTTATACTATGCCCTCATCTAATATAAATAGAGAGAGAGAGAAACAACTGTAGTTACTTACCTACTTTAACAGGTGAGCTTTTTGAGGAAGAATATTCAAGAGTTGATGGGTATGTCACACCTTTCTTTGGTTTGCCTTCTGCAAAAGAAAAGCATAGATCAGAGTCAGAACTATATGGACTAGGAGCCTTTAAATGTAATGGAAAACAGTCCTGTAAATAGATCAGTGAATTCTAAAATAAAACCCACATGACAAGCTGACATCCAAAGAATTCCAAGTTCTCGTAGGGCAAAATTTGTATCAACTGTAACGGTGCAGAATCAGGCCCTAAACCCAAAACCCTTAATTCCCTCAGTTCTCCTTGATTCCATGATAATGTCTAAAAATCATTCCACTAAACATGCCAATATCTAAATAAGGGGAACAAGTGAAATACTAATGCAAGAAGCTCTAAATGACATGGGATCCCTTTCTTTAACTACATGACATCTTTTTAAAACCTCTGTTTCATGATATATCATTTATAATGTGTCATTTACAATAACAACAGTGAGAATCCCCCGTGTGTGTGCTGGGACACATGGTAGTTATATCTGGATCTAAAATGAGGGTCCTTCCCTTGAAAATGAGGCACAATTCAGTTATACTCTAAACCACAAACCTTTCTAGTGCCATGCCAGATGGCATTTCTAGTGACACATTTGGCTACGAGGACTCCTCTTACTGTTGCGTTCGCAGTACTAGAGGAGCCAGAGTACACTCAATACTCTGGGCCAGATTCAGAAAAGTTGGCACAGAAGATGTGAATTGCATTTCCCTACCCCAGCTACAGCAATTCTCTCCCCTGTCCCTGCAACTGTGCCATAAAGGGGCTGTACTAGTCTGGATGACACAGCGTGTTCTTGCTTAAGCATTAACTTCCATAGAAGCTCTGCCAGTAGGTGCTACTGAGAAGAGGCATTGAATCAGCATCACCAAGGCAACATCATCTTGTCAGACGGTGCCAGCCTGTGCTTTTCGAGTTGTGTGGCACTCTTGTTCTGCCAGAACCTCGTCCCTTAGTGGATTTTCTATATCCAGGGGCCTCTGTTGTAGTTTATACCAATGTAAGGATAGGGGAATTTAACCTTCTCCATGTAAGGACAATAGTTGAGTCAGAGAAGCATTGCCTTTGTTCCCCAGTTCAGTCTCTTCTTAGCAACTCCAGCCCCTTTATTCCATTTCCTCTGAAAGCCTGAGCTGTGGTAACCAATAAAATCACCAGGTGATGAAGTGAATTTGCTGAAGTCCCCTTTCTAAACATGGCAAGATGCAATGGTCAGTTTCAGTGCTCACTTACACTGCTATAAGTCAGGAGTCACGTCACTGAAGTTGAAAGAAGTTTACACTGATGTACAACTGGTGCGAAAGTCTTAATATCTGGAGCTACATCTGATTTGTAATTTAAATAATGTCGGCAATTGTGCAGCTAATTCTAAATTGCTCGGGGTTGCTGACCACTCAGTGAACTCTGGCATCTTTGGTAAAGAACTGTTTGTGTCCCAGGTGTGGTCCTTGCATCTTGGGAGCTTCTCTAATTGGAGAGCTGATTCTTGGGGTGGCACTTGTGATACTCTTACGCGGACAAAAAAGCTGCCACAAAATTCGTTGGAGTTTGTATAACCATAATATGCGTTAAACTAAAGGGTTGCTGTTAAAGTTGGGTTGAAATCCTGAGTATGATTGAACATATGGATGTTTGAAAAATGTGACATTTCCCCACTCCTCCCCCATCAATTACTTGTCACACTCAGACATTTGGGATTCTCTTTTCTTTACCTAGTAGCCACAAAACTCCCATTAACCTGAATGGAGTCATTCATATGAGTGCCAAGACATTTTGGAACTTGAACATGAATATGAGTCCATTTGCATACCTCGTAGGGTGCTCACTACTTCAATCCCAATGACCATGTCTTGTGCTTGTTCCTCACACCTCCTCTGTCACACCACTTCACAGATCAGGTCCCTTAACTGTTCCTCTTCTGCAGTCTCTTCTATAGATGCTTATTTGCCTCAATAGTTTGTAATATTTAAACTGTTAAGTTTCCTGTCTGGGAACAAACTCTCAGCACACTTTCACCATACCATGTACGCTTTTGATTTGCTGACAACTAACTTGGCTGGTGTATAGGCAATTCCTCAGCTCCGATGTCAAAGCTGTCCTGGAGTCAGATGCCTCAGCTGGCTTTTCTGGTGTTTTGTATTTCTTGTCTTCATGCTTCTCTTTTCTTAGAATTAATAATTCAGAAACAAATGTCAACTTTCTTTTTTGCCAATGGGGTTTGTCTGCATCCAGCCACAGATCAGCTAAAGCAGAACTAGATGAAGAGTTATGAATCTCCATCTTTTAGCCTTTAAATTCTCACAAAGAAAACCATGTTTCAGAAGGCCCAGTAAGGACTCCCTTACCTTTAAATATGACTCTCTTTTTTCATGGAGAGCTGCTATAATTAGTCCCATTGATTCACACAATCAATTCTCTGCCACTGCAGGGGCCTTGGGCATTGGTGCATCTCGGTCCCTTTTATTCTCTGCCTGTGGCATGCTATAGTTTAATCTCTGGACTGCAGCAATACTTCAGTCCAATCCAAATTATTGGATTCATTGCAGAGGTAACTGAAGGGAGTTTAATGGCCTGTGATGTAGTCCCTTCTGGCCTTAAACTCTGATTTCAGTATGGCCACTCACAGTGCATACAATTAAGCACAGGCAGGACTGGGGCCTTATTCAAGGGATTTGAATGTTATCATTCCTATTGTACCCAGTCTGGGTTGAACCTAGTCTTCCCATCTCTTTTACGTAGGTTTGTAACTTTCTTCTGCACCGTCTATTCCATGGTGTTTATGTAACCAGGAGGTGTTGCTGTATGAGAAATTAGGAGGAGCTGTTTTTGTGAGAGACTCCAAAGCTCACTGTAGAAGCTGAGTAGCAATTCAGGTAAGAAATCCTGTTTTCCCTTTGCAGCCCAAAGTTAGAATTTGCTGTTTGTTAGAAGAACGCAAGTATCAGAGGCAATTTGGCCATGACTGGAAATTCCCAACAATCCAGAGTAAATCCTCTTGAAAGTGAGCCAAAGCTGGGCTGTTAGAAAGCTGCAAAAAGAGCATCCATAAACATTCATTCAAATTCCAAATGACCAGCTCAGTTTGATCATGTTCCTACCCCTTATTTGCTGTTCACAAGAAAAAATACTTCTTCTCTTGAATTTCTTGGGTGTGTCTGTTGATCTTTCCACAAAGTATGCCTGAAATATTAGTAATTAACTAATAGTAGCTGGTTACTTGTCTTATCCAAGCAGTGGAAATGTGCACATCACCGCTCGCTTCTGTGACAGGAGGTTCAGTACAGAAGCAACATAATACAATGCAAGTTAGTGCCTCTTGCACTAACTTAGAGCAGGTCAACACTATGACGCGTTAAATCGATTCCCAAGCGCTCTCCTTTCAACTTTGGAACTCCACTGCTGTGAGAGATGCAGGTGGAGTCGACAGGGGTGTGGCAGCAGTTGACTCACAGCCCTGAAGATGCCGCAGTAAGTCAACCTAAATATGTTGACTTCAGCTATGCTATTCCCGTAGCTGAAGTTGCGTATCTTAAGTCAATCTCTTCCCACCCCCAGCGTAGACCAGGGCTTAGACTTCTTTATGCAGTGGTAGAGTTGAGTGTAAGGAACTTAATTTACCCTTCATCTCTGAATTTGGCCTGGGACTGTCAGGGCTTGTCTTTACACCCCTCTGGGGCATGTCACGCTGTAAATAGTAGAGCACTCTGAAGTGTCATACTCTCACAGATTCCTACTGTATGTTAACATAGTGCTGTTTGAAACAGGACTATATTAACCTTCACTAGGAACCTTTTAGATTAGTGTGTGTCAGCAGGATTTACATGGGGCAGTGAGAATGCAACACTTCGGAGTGTTCTATGATTTACAGTGTAGCATGTGCCCAGAGGGGTGCAAAGATGAACCCTAAGTTAGTGAATGGTTAGTAAGTTGTTGTAGAGTGTTAGTATGGAGGTGGGGAGGAATTCAGGACAACAAAACCTGACTTAAGTGGGAATTTAATAGATGAACACAATTTGGCTCCTTACTAGAGTAGAGCAGAACTGTAATTAATACATTTAGGATACTTTAATACGGTCACTTAAGACAGGATGCTGCCTCATCAGAGCAGTCACTTATAGAGTGTTCACTGAATATGGTTTGAGATATGGGACTGGTCATCTTTTTTTAATTAAGATGTGTATTTCTTTTGATAAACAGCCCTGACACTGCTTGCTGTGGCCAATAACTGCAACAAAAGGTTTTTTGCTGTCTATGGTTAGGAAGAAAAGCTTCAAAGCATGGAGTGAGTTTAACTGAAACAGATGTTTCAGGCTCTCTGCAAATTCAGGCAGACAATATGTCTGAGATGTGAACTGCCCCATCTATTTAAATGGGTGCTAACTCAGATGCCCCAGATGATACTTTGTGTCAACATAGTTATCTACTTCACTGTACATCAAAGCATGTAAGAAAGCAGCAGTATCAGATTATAAAGGTATATACTCTCCTCTGAGTGACCATTTGTTTGGACAGGCTTTTAACAACACAACAGGGTGATGGGGCTATGGTCATGCATTCAACTGGCTGGTTCCTTTGCATAGAATACAAGTCACTTTAAAGTGTGGTAATATAACACCATAACTGAACCAGCTCTATAGATATTTTATTTTTTTGGCAGGAGGAAGGAGGGTAGTACCTGAAACAATGAAGGACTCCCTCCAGCGTGGTAGGGACAAGGATCGGATTCCATTGGAGAAGCTCCCTCTGTAACCAGATTGTCCAGCAAGTTTCTGAACAAGGATTTTCCCTCCTGAGTTGTCAATTGTACCACTACAAAAGGGGGTTGGGAAGTGTTAAATGATATCAGAAATGAAGCAGAGAAACTTAGAAAGTTTCAACTATACAAGAGTTAGGAACGTGTTCTTTCTCATTTGAAATGACATGGTTGAGGTTACAACAGTCCACGGTGCAACTTAAAGAAGTCTGCGACTAAGAAGTGTTTGCACACTTACAACTGACGTGGGGGAGTGTGTCTTGTATTTTAACCTGACTCAAGTGTCAGTATATGGCTGAAGTAATTTGTGTCTGATGGCAATGTCTAACCAGTTCAGAACATGTCCCTGGCTCTTGAAGTACCTACGTGTATAGGAAAAAAAAGGACAGAACTCTTTCCTGAGTTACTTTGTGCAACCATGTTGACTTCATTTGGATTTTTAAGCCAAGCAGGATTTGGCATAAAACTTCTAACGTTCAACATCTTGAGTCATATCTCACTGCCTTTATACCATTGTAAGTACATGAACTCTGAGTATTGTGATTTATGGGTATGTAAGTAGGATGAGATTCAGGGCCCAAGAATCTAAACTAAATTTTGACAAATATGAGGGTAATTTCCCCCTTTATTTCACAGAACATAGAATTCTCCCTCTTTAAAAGAAATCATTCAGCCTGGTTGTGCCTGATTCTGATCTCACTCTGGTGTAAATCAGTGGAAAACATGGCAGCTTCCTTGTGTGTATTGAATGTTTACCTTGTGTGGTGACATTATATGAATTCTAATGTGTACGACATCTCAGTTTATGCATTACTTTGAAAATCAAGCAGTGACTGCTATTATAAACAGAGCAATCTAGTTATAGTGTGTAAGCTAAGTGGAATGAGAAACAAAATGGTGAAAAGTAACAAATTATTCAAGAGAATTGTAAAGCTCTAAGTTATTGCTGGCAATAGAAGGAAAGGAAACTCATAGCTTTCATACACACATCAGAATAGTCAACAAATCCAAACCCAAATGGCACTTAGAGAAAACTGAGACCTTCTGCTCCAAAAATATAGGTCTCTACCACTTCAGCTACAGGAGAAACTACATTCGTGGTCAGTATGTTGTGTTAGGTTTAAATTGTTTTTGACACAGTCTGCCCTTAGATATTCATGCACAATTCCGGTTTAGTCAATGTGAACTGTACTCAAGTATTTTGAGGGAAGAATTTGTTTTTTGTAAGCTAGTCACTTGACAATTCAATAACAAACACCTGAATGCATATTACTTCAGCCAGCAGATGGCAGTAGTCCATATACATAAAAGTTAACAGGTATATACTAAATTGATGCACAGAATTTGCAGTTTTGTGTGACAGTTTGTAAAGTACCTTTTCACCAATTCTGTTTTTTTTGTGACATGTTTATGTCACTTAATGTTTGGAGCATAGATGGCTCTAGTGTAGGTTCATGGGTTCAGTTGCAAAAACAGCCAAATGCACATTCCTTCTAGCCTAGTGAGGAGGGGAACCGGGGCAGGGAGAGGGAGTCATGAGCAGCTGGGCTGAACCTTGAAAATTGGTCACAATTTGTGGAGCTAGGTCCCAGCCTATGGGACAGGAGCTACCACTACAGATGAGAGTGGGTGGGGCTTGTTCTCCAGCCCCACTACTACTCCCCCAGCCCTCCTTTCCACACTGGGCTGGGATTCAGGTTGTGGGGCTGGCGTAGGCGGGTCCTACTGCAGGTGATTGATGCCCCCTTGGCAATTTGGTATAGTGTACCAGTGATTCCAGAGGCTACATCTGTCCCTGGCTTGGAGCAGGTGCTTTCAGTGGATGGTTTCAGGGTCTTTCCTAGCTTAAACTGGATCAGTAAAAAGAATCCTATCAAGAGAGATGATAACCTGTTTTGCCTACACGTTATTAATGAGATTATTATTTATGTGACCCCACATGAATGCTTCTGCTGGTAAAAAATAGTGCAACACCCATTATTTGCTACCCATAAATCAGTGATCTGGAAAAGTCTGAGCACCTCCTGTGAGGAGCTGAGCATGCTCAATAATAACAGCCGTGTAGCTCTTACAGCGCTTCTCATCAATCGATCTCAAATCCCTCTAATACACAGTGTCATTATTCCTACTTTGCACTTGGGGGAAACAGGCACAGAGAGGTGAAGTGCCTTGCTCAAGGTCACCCCGCAGGCCAGTGGCAGAGCTGGGAACAACAAATGATTTCCGTAGAAGTTCTGGGAGCCCAGCACACTCAGATTGGACCATCACAGAAATACTGTCTCTCTCTCATACTTTTTTCTATGAGAATCGTGGCCTGCATCCAACCTGCGAAGACCAGGCAGGGTTTAATAAGCTCCAAAGCGAATGGCCCCCTACACTGGAATGTCTCAGTAATTTAAAGCTGCTGACCTGTGAATAGCAGCACCGCACACACTGGAAAAAGAAGCATAAATGTTGGTGCCATAAACACGGTATTTTAGGTCTTGACATCCTGGTGGACATTTTGCAATGAATTCCGGATTGATTATCTTCCCTGCTTTGATATCGCAGTCTATCTCAGGTACAGCTGTGAATGCAAAAAAGCTGAAAAGTTAGATGTAATATTCCAATAGCTGTGTAACCACGTAACACACAACAGTGCCCTCTTTGAGCATATGGGCAAATGCCTTCAGGGCACAAGAGGTGTTTGCATGTAACATCATAACTTAATGACGAGGGTAGGGTTGTAACTGAAGATGGATTGAGGAAGTCAATGGACATGTCTGACCCTAAAGGAAATCTCCAGGGTAATATAAAAGATTCTCATTGCAGCAGTATCCAATAGAAATTCAAGGCTAGCCACACTTGGGGATTTGAATTTTTCTTATTAGCCACATTATAAAAAAGCCACATGCATTAGCCACAATTCAATAGCCTATTAGCCACATGTGGCTAGTGGCAAACGTCTTGGACATCACTGCACGATTGGATAGATTGTGGTCATACAATGGGAGAAGGGGCAGAAGTAGAGCTGGGAGTTATATGCAACTCTGTGTTTCCCTTTTGGTAATATGGTTCTGTTTCACCCTCCAAGGCAAGATGCTATGATCTTGCCCTAAACCCTTAAAAATGTTTGACTGCTATGCACAGCAAACAAGGGATAGAAATATAAACTTAAACTCTGTTTTATCTTCACCAATTAGATTATATAATGCAGGCTTGCATTTCACCCAGTGCAGCAAAACTGAATGCACAGAAAAGTCCTTTTGGGATTGTAGCTAGGAGTCCCATATAACGTCCCCTTCCATTGGTTAAGATGCACAGGTTTTACGTTCCAGTGTGTTTTTCAACATATTTATGTCTCTTACCTAGACTTTTCTACCAGGTTTTTCACTATGGTATCTGAGTATTTATATGTAGTATGGCATATGCTGTATTAGATATAGTTCACTCTATATATACACATTTCATTATGTGTTGCATATGTTTTACACAAAGAGGCAGTGTATTGTTGTATGTTCCTAATGGCTCTTAACAGAAGCCCCAAGGGGTTGACAGAAGATAACCTGAGTGAAGTTATGGCTTTTTCCTGCACTGGACATTCCTGTTCTGAAGCAAATTAGGCAAGCTACAGAGACTACTTACATAGTTTAGCCTTTTTGTTCTTCTTTGTAGCTTCTTTAGTTGCATATGTACAAGTCAGAACCAAAGCTAAGACAAAGAAAATGCAACGTCAGGTAAACAGGCAACTGCCAGCAGCTTTCAGCACATGTTGCTGTGCGTGGATTTTCTGGAGCTCACATTTATTTTTAATCAACCTGTTTTTAAAAAATTAACATTTTTCCAGCAACAAGTAGAATTCAGTTGGAAAAGACATATTTCAGCAGTGTGTGTTTTGTTTGTTTGCAAGGGAGTGGAGATTGACTGACTGTTGGAACACGTACATTTTCACATAACGCATAATTAACTTGAGGGAATTCACTACCAAAAGATGCAATTGAGTCCAAGAGCTTAACAGGCTCAAGAGAGGATTAGACATTTTCATGAGTAATGAGAGCCCCACAAGCATATAAAATAGAATCAATAACGTTAGGGATAGAAAACGTCTTGCCTTTTGGCTGCACAAACCAACAATTAATTGAGGTTTTAGGAAGGGGTTGCTAGGAAGAAACTTCCCCTATAGGCAGGTTATTCCATAACACAACACAAATGAAAGCTCTAGTACCCATTGGGCTCTGATGGAGACAGGCTGCTAGACTAGATGGACCACTGACCTGATTTGGTTTGGAAATCCCTATTCTCCTACAGTTAAACCTCAGCCTCTGGTGATACATTATAATTTTAACTGTTTCAGTGCTGTTTTTTTTTTTTTTTTTTTTAAATGTGGGAACTGTATGATAGTGATGGGTAGATCTCATTTACCATTATAGGGTTGTCTGAACACTTTTGTATGACCATTAATTAGCAATTTTCCAGACTTGTTATAGGTACTATATTGTGGGTATTCACCTGCATTATAAACACGCTCATCCTCCTAACTGCCTGTGTCCCATATGTATTTGCAATTGTTCAGTCTGATTTAGGACTTTGTCCCTAGGGGCGGCTCTACACTTTTTGCCACCTCAAGTGTGGCAGTCAGACGGCCTTCAGTGGCATGCCTGCAGGACGGCCACACATTCCACGGATTTGGCAGCGTTTCTGCGGGTGGTCCATCGGTGCTGTGACTTTGGCTACCCGCTGCTGAAATGCCACCGAAGCCGTGAGACCGGTCGACCTCCTGCAGAAATGCCGCCGAAGATTCACCAAAGCTTGCTGCACTGGTGCCTGGAGCCGCCCTGCTTGTCCCTTGACTTCTGTGGCTAGAAATACACAGAAGTTGAATTTGCTTTTCAAGATCCTTGACTGTGTTAAATGCACAGATTCCTATTTTTCTCCCTTGGCTGCGGCAGGCCTGACAGGCCTGGGAATTTGATTGGGCTGGTTGGCATGACCTATTGAATGCATTGAGTCGAAGGCTCCACAGAAATATTTAGTGGATTGCTGGACAGCCACTTGTTGCAACTTCTCATCCTCATTCTCCCCCAGCAATGACAGCGTGGTGCTTCATGCCTCATACAGTCAGTGATACCCTAAGGTGACTGTGTGCATGTAGATGGGAAGAGTCACATGATGCTAGAAGGGAGATTAACTGCTGCTCTTAGCAGCAGCAATTTACAGTGTGTATTGCTTTGTAAATTGCAAACGTTTAAATGGGAATAATGCTGCATAGATCCACTAGATGATTTTTTTCATGTACTATAGAATGCTCATTGCATGTAGCTGCATCGTATGAAGAGTAGCGTGCCATGTAGCCTTCCTCTCCATGTGGCCTCATTCCCCATTTTACCTGGGTCTGTTGCAGTTTTGCCTCTGTCTTTATTTCACAGTTGAGGGAAGCATGTAGCTAGATATTTATTTCCAAGTTCAGTGCAATCCACACCTCTCCTGTTGTTACACAGGGTTGCCTGAGACTCTTTATGCATTTCTAAACTCTACATGTAGTTTAGTAATTTGGCCTAATAGGTCCCTTAATCTATAGGCTTTGATATCTGCACTTAGGTTTTTTTATTTAAGGTACATATAGATGTTTCAGAGAGGAGTTGTTTCTCTGGTGTTTTGCTTCTGTACCTTCCCTTTTGAGGAGTCCTAGAATCTGAGTTGAAAGGGACCTCAGGAGATCACGTAGTCCAACTCCCTGCTCAAAGCAGGGCCAAGCCCATTTTTGCCCCATATTCCTAAATGGCCCCCTCAAGGGCTGAACTCACAACCCTGGGTTTAGCAGGCCAATGCTCAAACCATTGAGCTATCCCTCTCCCCCAGTGCCCATGTCGAGGAGGCAATATTTCTTATGGGCTGGGTATAAATCTGCTTAGACTGTTTCAGGGGTGATTCAGGAGGCTGCATGTCCAGCTTTAATTTACACGGGGCTTGAGGGCTGAACATCAGTGAGCACCAACCAGCTCCCAGCAGTGTTCTCTCTCCCCTCCCACCCTCCCTCCAGTGCCTCAGAATTCAGCTCATGTGGGATGAAGAATCTGCTCCCTGTTGTAGAGAACCTCTCCCACTTTTCTGGGGTGCTGCAGCCAGAACTCCACATCACGCACTGACAGTTAGAATATTTTCCACTCTTTCTTCAATAACCTAATGTGGAACCATTCAGTTTAACTCCATTTTTACTTTAGAGAGGATTAAAATTACCCATCCTGTGTAGACAGACACTATAAGAAGTTTAAATTTAATCTTGACTGGAGTTTGCCATGGCAATCTTATTCTTCCCTTCCCACCCCAAAATTGCTACAGATTTCTTCCAGAAAGTGCATGGATTTAATAGCTCTTGGAACTTGTTCAAAGGAGGGAGCAGTGCCCTGCCCCCATGCCATAGTATGTAAGTTGAGTACAAGTGTCACTTATTCCAAATAGCAGGCACACCAAACAAAGCTTGGTGACTCTGTGACTTGAGAGAGGTGGAATTGTCAGTGGGGACAGTTGGAGGCACAACTGGGGACAAAAGACCCTTCAATTTTTTTTAAATCAAACCCATAAAAAAAAGGGGGCCAAATTCTGCTCTGAATGACCTCTCGTGCCATATCAGTAAGTTCAGCTGGGTTGCATGTAGTATTAGGGCAGAACTTGGTCCAGAGAAAATAATCAGGCCCTTGGGCTCTTTTCTTGTGGTGGACTGAACTGAGCAGATTGAAATGAAGGGAAAATATAGCTAACCCTGTGTATCTACCCATCCTTGATAGTTCCCACTTAGGGCAGTATCACAATTAGTGACAGAAAATGCAGCCAGCCAATATGATGGCTGGATTCTATCAAAGAGAAACTTGAAACTAAAAGACTTTTTTGTATGTGATTTTTGATCCATTCAGCCAAACCCAGATTGTTTGTAAGGTCAGCTGCAAGTCTTGGAGCCTCTACATGCTCTCTAAAGGAGCAGGTCTCTCCTTGCATCACTTTTCAGGATGTGATGCAGGTATATTTACAGCCCTTTCCCCTAATATCATCATGATCATTTTAAAGGTCCTGCATCATCTTTGGACTCAGGGAAAAAGACATTAAAAAAAATCTTCACAGCATGAAATACACATTGTTCTTCCTTGGAGGGGGCTTTTAAGAGGTAGACATTGCATAAATTGTGCAGTCTACTGTAATTATTGCAGCCCATGTGCAGTCTAATGATTAGTCCATGTGATTAATGTAATATTTTTGGGTGGGGAAATCAAGAAGCTGGAGTAACCAGGACTGAATACAGCTGCTCAAGGTCCTCCTACATCTGCTGCTGGGAGCTCAACTACCTGAGCAGACCTAAATAAACACAGGAAGCCACTCACCATTTACTTGGATTTGAGAACTAAAGAATCCCTTCCAGGTCTTTCAAGTCATCTTTGAAAGTTTTTTCACGATGTAATTTTGTCCAGAGCTTAGATACCTCTTCCTCCAGGAGAGTGCCTTTCTTAGCAAATATTTCATTGGCATTCACTAATGAACCCAAAATGTCTGCATCATTCAGATCTGCATTGTTTGTGTGACATGGATACTTTTCCAAAGTCATTGACCCAGTCTAGACAATGTTTGGATGTGTATTTGTGTAATCTATACTTACCAAAGAAGGTTGCAATGATTGATGCCTTCATGGCAAGAACAACAAAATCAGCAGGTTCAGTAAAGGGCACTAGAAAGGAAAACAAAACACTGTCACATTGCATTCAGAGGTAGTATATCGACTACTGGTGGTGAGGCGGGGGAGAAGGACAGGGATGAGAAGGTAGTTCTGTGCACCATCCCTTAGCTCTCTGAAGTCCTAGCATCCTGAATCCTTTTTATGGAAGAGGTACGCTTTATACAGACTTGAAATATACTGTACTAACAAAGAGTGCTGTAGCAAGTAAGCTAATCTGAGTTTGATGAATGGGACCAGGATTCCGATCCTAGAATCTTTTCAAGTAAATGAGAGTTTTGCTTGAAATACAGTTTACTTCAATAGAGTCAGAATTTTGCTCTAGCTACTTATTTCTGAAGCCAGCAGCAATGGAGGCCATGACAGAAGCTAATATATTCTTGCAGTCATAAATGTTGATTTATTTCCCCTTTAGAGAGCTCACAGAAAAAAAAAATCTTACTACTGTTCATAGAATGAATTAGCACATCAGTGACTGATTTTTGAGGTGCTCCAGTGTTTTTCATTTCCGGTTTTCGACCAACACGAGAATAGGATGACTGCCTCTTCCTAAGAGATTTCTTGTCCTACCTTTGCAGACTCCAGAAGTTTGGACAAGAATCTGAACTTTTGGAGCCTTATGCAGATCATACTCACATAAGAACTTCTGAAGGTTTCTATCACTTGATATAACCCCCTACGCTTGAGATTGAACAAAAGCTGATGGTGGTAAAATGCGAGAATCTCATAATCAGAATCTGAGCGCACCCATACTGCTCAACATAAAAAATGTTAATTTAAGCTTGCAGTCAGATGAGCAAGGCACCAGATATGGCCACACTTTAGGCTGTAGGGAGCTTGAAATTTTTAGAGCATTATATTTCATTAATAATTATAATTCCATTGGTATGTGATTAATGCAAAAGAAAAGTCCCCCCCCCTTCCAAAATAGAGTCAGTTCCTAGGAAGGGCAGCATGCTGGCTCCTGTTGTCAGCGTTTGAATTTTGCCCAGGTGATGGGAAGGGAGGAGGGGACTCTGATCAAAATGGTCTGCCATTGGTGGTCCCACGAATCAGAATTCATAGTAGAGCCACCATTTTAGAGGCACTCTCACTGGGCAAATTAAAATATGGGCATTGGGAACTAGCACATTTTTCTTCCTAGAGGTTCCACTAGGCCACAAATAATGGCAGCAATCTCCACTGGGCATGTGTTGTATAGTTGAGCAGCCCTGAGCCTTCAAGTGCATGGAACCCTGAGCAGCTGCATCAGGAATTCCACTGACATCTGCTCCCATTTGATTCTGGGTCCTCACCCTCCCAAGTAACTGAGTCAGTCACCATGGCAAGGGGCCCCCTTGCTGCCTCAGGGCTGATGCAATTTCAGGGGTTGTATGGGTCTCACAGACATCAGCCTCCACTTTCATAGGCATTCCAGGGGACCTATGCCTACCTTTCCTACAATGCCTTTACAATGTTGAGCATGCCCAACACGGCCAGTGGTAGTAGAAATTTCCTAACCCATCCTACAATGGTCACAGCCACTGGGCATGATCCAGCTGAAGGCACTTCTGTCAGCACTTGTGGCTTGTTTCCATAGCTAGCTCTTGCAGTGGGGCACTGAGAGATGTGTGTCTGCATGCTGTGGCCTCTTCCCTGCCCCACAGCACTTCCCCAGCCAGCCACGCTCTTGTTCTGCTTATCCCTGCTATATTCCGTTTTTTTTTAGGACTATCCACACAACTGTAGGATAAATGAAGCAGCAAAAAAATACACTTTATTTAGGCCTGTAGTTCCAACTTATGTTCCAGTATGAGAATAACTATCTGAAAATGAAAACAATGCAAATATAAGTCTGGTTTTAGAAAAAAAAAAGAAAAAGATTACAAACTGCCTCCAAAGGCCAGAAACTATAATTTTGTTAACTTTCTGATCAACTCCAGCAGCAGAATGTCAAGAGCTGCCTCTCAATTCAGCAAGCATGAATCTGTCATTGTGTCAAGGTTTGGGAGGAAACAATTTGTGCAGTCCACTGAAGTTGCATCCATATTATATATTTCCAGAGACATTTGCTTGAACTCAGCACAACTGAAGATAAACTATGAAGCCAAAGATCCCATAGATGATCTTACAACCAAAAAGATAGAAAAATATCCAAAGATACTATTGATGAACTCGAAAGAAGCAAAACCAAGAGCCCTGTAGATGAACAGGTCAGCAATCTTCCTGCTGCAATAAGTTTGATATTCCCATCTGATAAAAGTTGTTTTCAAGATTCAGTTTTATCATTTGAGCAATTGTGAATGCTTTTACGGATTGAAAGTGATGGGCCAAAAGGACAATTTCCTTTTCCCCCCCTCTACAAACTGCCATTTTCCAACATGGTTAACACTGCCTGGAAGAATATGCTGTTCAGAGGCTGAGCAAACAACACGTGCAGTCACATGTGACCACTTCACAGTTTGCAAAAGGTCATAGTATCAATACCTGTTTGGATAAAGCAACCTGTCTCTGATGGCTTGGATGTCCTACTTCAATCTGTTATGGTGGCATAGGGTCTTAATTAGCATGGTTGCAGCCTCTGGAATCCTTCAGTAAAAGAAAATTGACACTTTCCAAGTCCTCTAGACATTTGAGAGCAAAGTGAATGAGCTCAGAAAACTCACATCTGAAGAAAATTATGAGGAAATTGTAAAAGAATCTTGGAACAGGTGGGAAGCAGTGGGTTTTGAAAATGCAAACTATCAAGCTACAGTAAGAGGTGTGTACACCACGTGGATGATAAATTTGTAAATGATTCTGTATTAGAAGCCGAGGATAACCTTGAAATATTTCCTTTGATGGTCTTATATGTATTTGGGGAACTAAAATTTTGATGTGAGAGATTTCAAGAGGGGTATCTTCAAGAGGTTTCCCCCATTCCAGGCAACTTCAAGATAAAAAACTTTAGAAGAGTTAAAGGAGGAAGTTCTTAAAATCATATGAAAATACTTTTTTTTTTTTTTTTTTTAGACTTGATTCACGAGTCTGTCTTTCAAGATGTATGGTTTTACAAAGGACACTGCGCTGTACATTTTATCACTTGGGGTCCAGATGTATTTGAATTTCAGAGCATCCAGATCTCTTGATGATGATCTACTGGAAATGGAAACTCTTCCTGATCATGCCCATTGGAGTAGCTACTGCAGAATGTGGAATGAGCACTTTAAGACATGGAAAATCTACAAGCATTCAACACGATGACAGACATGGCTGAATGACTTTGCACTCCTTGCAATTGAGAGAGATGAGACATCAAGGTTGGAGCAACAGCATCCTCGAACAAATCTGACAAGGAAAAGTGTCATTGTGGTGTGCGGTTCCAATAACTGGAAATACAAAAAGCCAACACAGTTTGGGTGGATGCTATTTTTGTTTAGGCTGGGATGTCTAATTCTTTTTTTTTTAATTTTCTTTTTTTAAAAAAGCCTAAGGAGATGTGACCACTGGACCTCATGCTGCACAATTGCTGACCACACTGTGTCCCTGCCTGGTAAGCTTCCTAACCATTCAGAATATTGTTCATACGTCTAGAATGAATCTGTCAAAGGAAACAGAAATCACAGGGAGTTCCAGAATGGGGAAACTTAAGAGAAGCTCAGATCAGTTCTTCTTAACCCAATCACGTCTTGATCCAACACCAAATCCATCAACAGCAAGATACCTAGGCAATAGCTCTTCCCTCCCTCATAGCAGAACTTGTCATTCCATCCTTTCAATCTAGTCCCAGTAGAAGTACCTGTTGAGCCCCTGCTGGCTCACCATTAAATGCTATTATAGCCAAACTTTTTTAGAAGTTGCCACTGATTTTTGGCCTAAACATTCTGATTTTTCAGAAGTGATCTTAAGCTGGACACTTAAACACTAAAACACTTAAAACCACTGGTGAGAATTAGGCCAAAATTTACATGGAGTTGTGGCTGTCTATAGGTGCTTGTCCAGTCAGGATTAGATATCCATTTTATATTTTAGTCAAGTTAGAATATGTATGGAATGATAAACCTTAATTAGCAAAAGCTGAAGTTGGCATATGGGCAAACTCCTGTATTTGGGCGGGGCGGGGGTGGGGGGGGGGAGGTTTGCTAGTGTTGAGAAGACTTGATTGTCTGGGCTGAAAAAATGCTAGAATCAGTGAATAGCCAAGAATAGTTTTGAGTGAAAGATAAAGAAATCTGGCTGGAGTGGTAATGGTTTTTAGTTTTTCATAACTCATTTATTCCCTCTGTTACAGTGTAAAATAAGTTCTGATAAAGCTAGGGGTCCAAGATCTTCATCGTGATAAAATGATTTAGGAGTGTGTAGTTTTCTAGCCCTTATTGATTTATACCAGAAGGTTTTGTTGTCCCATGTGATGGATTTTGCTCTTTTTTTCCTCTGTTTGAATGTCGTGGGGGCGGGGGAGGAAAGGGTATTTCCAGTTCAGATATGCAATATTTGTAGAGCTGGGAGGGACAGGTGGGGCAGAAATCATTGTCTCCCATGGAACTAGGACTATACTCAGTGGTTTGGTGTGTGTGTGTTGTGCCATTAAGATTTACAAGCACTCTCAAAACCCTTACAAAGGTTCTGCTGTTCCCCAAGGCTGGCAGCCCCTGCAGTACTCCGCTGCAAACTGGAGAGTCAGAACAGATACGTGTTCAACTGGCAACAACATTCTTTAATAGAACATTTTGAATGTTCTGCTGAAGGAAAGCAAGTAAACTGTGGGGAGTTCAGATTTAAAGGTCATCCAGTAACAAAATTCACTAGACCCATTTGCTTGCAACAAGACTCCTTCAAAAAAGGCAAGTTTTTTGCCTGCTCAGACCAGCTGGAAGGCCTTGTCTGTACTTAAGATGTTTGCTGTATATCTAAACTGGCAAACCCTGCTACTGTAGGTTTAGTTTATACAGGCAAAAAATCAAAAACATTTTGCTAGGATAGCTTATAGAAGTTCCCAAGTGAAATAAGCTACAGCAGCAAAAGGACTTTTTTTTTCACTTTTCCCCTGTGCTGGCAAAGCTTTTAAATGTATACCTGCCCTTAGGTTGTTGTGGAGTGCTTACTGGCATGGAATTTAAATGCTACATCAATGTAAAGGGCACTAAAACCCAAAACAAAAGAGTGATTTGTCTTTCTGTTTCCTGGGGTAGATACTCTGATCCTGCAATCTACCCAGTATGGGTGGCTCACTTGAGCCCATGTGGATGCAATTGCAGATTCAGGTTGTATTTGCAAGACTTTTTTTTTTCCCCTTTAGAGCACTGAGGAAAATGCTGCACGATACTGTTAAAATCCTCTGTGTTGCTCTCAATTCAACAGTTACGAATTTAGAAAAGGTTTCTCCTTTGGATCAGTTCACAGCATAAACATTGAGCCTATGCTTTGTATTTTGCCATAATAAGCCCTATGTAGAGGATTACATTTTGTACCCTACATTTTGTCTTTCCTGAGCATATGAAATCACTTGTGGGCATGCAAATTTTGACTTTTGTATGAAAAAGAAATAGTTTTGAATTATAAACCTTTTACCCTTTTGGTTTGAATCCAAGACACCTTAAATATACCTCACCTAATTTCCTTCATTCTCTTCTGATGTTAGGTATTATTCCTCCATCTTTTGACCTCCATCTTTTTCCCTTTTCCCCAAACATCATGTTTTTGACAAGTTATTTCAGCCTTGTACATTTCAGATGTACAATATAAGTAATCTGATCTCTTATGTTGGCCAGCCTACTCAGAAAAACTCCCAAAGATGTAACTACAAATTTAACAGTAAGTGCTCACATTCTACAGTTATTTCACTGATACCATTTATTTTAGTGCACCTGGTTACATCCTCTGGCCTTCAGCAATTTGATGCAGGGCGCCTAATGGATGCCTAATGCAATTAAGTCTTCAAAACGTAAAAGCAAATCTTAAAATTATTCTTCTGTCAAATTATAGTTTGTGTAAATTACACTCAATTCTCACACGTATCATGTACGCCACACTCATCCCTAAGATACGAGTGTCTGATATCTAACCCAGTAAAAAGCATTACATAATCTCACTTTTAACTAGCACGTTATTCCTGATATGAATAGATTACATGTTCTGACACAAGAAAATTCTATTTATCAAATATATTTTTCATTAATTCTTGTCAAGGTTTGTTGTGTAAATAGTATACAGACATTTACTGACTTTCTCATTTAGCTTTTAATTAGGGAAATGTATTTAGGACTTTTCAGAATCTTCATAGCAGCCAGACATGCTAATAATTCATTAATAGTTAGCACTTATATCGGGCTTCTTAGCCATAGTTCTCAGGATGCTTTACAAAGGAGAGTCAGTATCATCATCCCCACTTTACTGATGGTGGAAGGTAAAGCAGAGAAATACCTTACTATACAATACTGGATCGTATTGTACCCTTATCACTTTAGGGCTTGTCTCCATGGCATTTGCATTCTGGTCTATGGGGGTGCAAATTGTAGAACACTAACAGGTGCTCTAATTGCTCCATGTAGACCCTGCTGGTACAGACAAACAGGTACCTAGTTTGCATAGATGTCGTTCTATTTTCAAACAAGACTACATTTAATCCAAATTAGGTACTTTTTAGTTTGTGCCAGTAGGGTCTACACATGACAGAGTGGCTACAATTCACATCTTCATGGCACCACAGAGACAAGCTCTGTCTAAGCACCTTCCACTAGTGCATTAAGCGATGTGATTAACATTTGCCATCTGTAGTCTCCAGGAAAAATATAATGTGATGTGCCCTGGCAGAATTAGGAGAAGTAGACAAACCTCCTAAATTTTAATTTGGTGCCATATCCCTGGATTCATGCTGCTTTTGGTATTAAGGGAGATTTAACAATTCTCCCTCTTGGAGCCTATTCTAATTCTTCTTATAGTAAATGGAAAAATCATAAGGGAGTCTAATTCACACCACCATAAATATTACGTCTGAATTTGACTGGTAGGTTGTTATTCTAAAGTATTTGAAACTATAGTAAATCTATTGTATCTAATTTTTTCATTTAAAGTAATAAGACATTAAGACAGACATCTGAGTTTGAGCCTTATTAAGCTATCACGGAAATGAGTCAGCTGGATGTTATTTTGGAAGGTCCCATCCCGAAGGTCCCATCCCTGGTCTCCTCTTTTAGGTATACCATTTTCTTTTTTGACTCTTACATTTGGCACTGCTGTAAGTGGCGTGACAATGTGAGTTATATTTTCATCAGCTCTGTGCAGTTGCACTCCTGCTCAACAAGTTGTTTAAACAAGTTTGAACACTGAGAATACTCTTAAGCTTGAGGTAAGTAATAGTTGATTACTGTGTCTTTAGTTTGCTTCACCTATTCAACCAATGGACTCTTTTCCTGGACTGCTGGTGAAACTGGGGCCTTCATTTTTTATATTTATTTTTGCTTCTCCTTTACTTTTTTGTTTTTCCTCTGGCATTTTTGGCCAACAATTATCTTGACACACAGCCAAGCAGGGTACCCAAAAGAGGAGTAAGATTGCTGCTTGCAAATCATTGCATCTTTAGTGGGTCATTCTGTAAGAGCTCTGTTAACTAATGACTATCCAACATTAAATCTCCTAATGTTTGCTTTGGATCTTTTTTTTTTTTTTATCTGAACAAGTTTTCACACCTCCATTCATCAGACTGGAAATTGGATATTTTGAAAATCATCCCTATTTAGGAAAACATGTATGCATGTGCATGACACTAGCATATGCTCAAGTACCAGTGAAGTCAGTAAGACTTCAGCACATGCTTAAAAGTGTTTGCTGCATTGGACCTTGAGTGAATAGTTTCCTCTCCAAACATCTATTTGAAAGTTGAATTAAGACTAATGTTTGGAAAAACCTGAACATGCTGAACAAAATAAAGTTTGCAAACAACATCTCCAGCATACAAAAATCATATTTTATATTGGCATCTTGACCTTTCATATAGCAGCTGTCTCAACAGGCTTCATAAAAGTTTCTACAAATATATGGATTTTGTTTAAACAATCCATCGAAATGGTTCCCGTGTGGCACATCTTATGCTCCTAAATGGAAATGCTGGCTTTAGGCAGGGGTGAAAGTAACTTAAAGGACTTACTGCTATGCCAGAGTCCTGAGCAGGAGGGCAGGGCCTCTACCAGAAGAGGCGGGGCCTTTAACTCCCCAGACCCTTTAAATTGAGATTTAAAGGTCCTGGGGCTCTGGCTGCGCTAGTGGCAGTTTTAAATCACCACCGGAGCCCCATGGTAGTAGTATCCGCGGAGGACCAGGCCCTTTAAATCACCAACGGAGCCCCAGAGGGCTCTCAGTCACTGTTGCTATCCTCAGGGCTCCGGCAGCAGGGCTCTGATGGCGATTTAAAGGGCCCTTGGCTCCTGGACACCACTACCACAGTGGAACCCCTGACCCTTTAAATCACCGATAGAGCCTCCATGGCTCCTGGCTGTTGCCATGACCCCAGGGCTTCGGCAGCGAGGCTCTGGCGTCGATTTAAAGGGCCTGGGGCTCCACTGAGGTAGCAGTGGGTGGGAGCCCTGGGCCCTTTAAATCATTGCCGGAGCCCCAGGCCATCACCACTACCCCAGGGCTCTGGCAGCAGGGCTCAGATGGCGATTTTAAGGGCCCAGGGTTCCGGCGGCTACTACAACAGAGGAGCCCTGGGTCCTTTAAATCACTGCTTAAGCCCTGGGGCTCCCAGCTGCCGCCGCTACCCCAGGGCTCCAGCAGCAGGGATCTAGCAGCAATTTAAAGGGCCCGGGGATCTGGCTGTTGCTGAGATCCTCAAGCCCTTTAAATTGCTGGTCTGGGGAAGCTGTCACCTGCTGGTATGGTCAGTGGTATACTGGCTCTTGCTGGTACTGGACCATACTGGCTTACTTTCACCTCTGGTTTTAGGTCCTTGATTTCAAGCTAGGGGTATCACTGTGGATATATGTACAAAGAGAAACTCTTCGTTGGCATTGTGTTCTTAAACAGCTTACACATGCGCAAACTATTTTCTGTAATGTCCTACATTGCAAAACCCAATTTGTACACTTTTATACAGCAAGAGTGCACACCATTGTTCTCTTTCTCAATAGGCTGGTAACATATTAGCCTCAATGACCCATACGAAACAGAAGTAGACTTTGTTTAAAAATCTCTTCAAGCTACTTTCAACAGTGTGGTTTGAGTTAAATATACCGTTCTTTATAGAGGAAATAAAATAGGTTTTGTGTAGGAGTGGGTGAATTGTTTTGGATAAAATAAGAACTGACCTTCAACTGACGTGAGTTTTACTCTGGAGCAAAGTATTTTTTTTTTTAAATTGGTTGTTTCTTCTCTATTTTTGTTTCATTTTCAGGTTCATAATCATATGCCCATTCTAGTCTATGTAGGCTTGTATACTGCACTCATCGTAGTATGAGGGACGTGTCTAACATGTAGTACGTGTGGTTTGTTTCCTCATACTCTCCCGCAGGTGGAAGTGTGGAATTGTGCATGCAGTGAACTGTGTTTCTGGTAGGGCTTTGGGGGTTTTATGTATACACTACTAAGTGTTTTGTTAGGTAGGTCTGGTTGAAGAGCACATTGAACCTTGGAATGGAAGGTGGTGAGGAGTGTGAGGGTTTTTAGTTCCTGTGGGAGTTCATTCCACAGCCTTAGACTGGCCTGGAGAAAGCTTTGTCTCCTACCCTGATGAACCCTACCCTTATTGTAGAGGGTTCCAGAGGAGAAGAGTTCTTGGCCATGGTCTTCATCCTGGAGTCTTAGACAATCTCTTGGATATCTTTAGGCACAGACCATTGAGCACATTGAAGAGAGAGACTGAGAATTTGAACTTGACTGGATGTCCTGTGGGAAGTCAGTGTGAAGAGAGGAGGAGAGGTCTGATGTGCTCATGGCAGCCTGTGTTGGTGAGGAGATGTGCCACAGTATTATAAATAGCTGGAGATTTCTAAAGGCTGGTGGCCTCATGCCCAGGTATATTGTACTGCAGTATCTAATTGAGAGGTGGTTAAGGTATAAACAACTGAGACCAATTCATCATCTGGCAAGATGGGATGCAGTCATCTAACCAATCAGAGATGGTTAAAAGCATTACTTGCAGATGCTGCTATGTGAGAGCTCGGCATCAGCGAAGAACCCAAGAGTACTCCTAGATTACAAACTGAATTGACCAATTATGGGTGTGAACCTTCAACTAAAGGAGACTGCACTATGGCTGCAAACTCTTCAAAATGCTTTCCGTTGCCCACCTGCAAAACCTCTGCTGCTCAGGTTCAGCTTCATTCAGCTATGCTTCATCCATGAGCTGATCTTGTCCAAGACCTGGGCCATCTTCGTTGTAGTGTCATGATTGCACGTGCTGAGAATAGGCAGAGCTGTGTCTCATCTGCATATTGCTGGCACTTGAGTTCATGTCATCTGACTATTTCACTTTGTGGCTGCACACAGATGGTGAATAGGACCAGCAAAATAATTGATCCTTGTGGGACTTCACAAATAAAGTGTCTAACAATAGAGGCAGTTTCCAGTCATTAGTTGTTGAATGCATCCCACCAAGAAGGACTTGGACCATCTAGTGCATTGTCCTGGACCTCTATCACCTCTCTGAGGTGAGACAGCAGTTTCTCATGGTTAATAGTATTGAATGCTGCAGAGCGGTCTAGAAGGATGAGAATAGACGTCTGCCCTCTATCCATTGACAGCAGGAGATCAAATTATCAGGGCTACTAAAATGGCTTCAGATCCTTGTCCATATATGTCTTGTGCCTTTCTACCAAAGAACCATGCATCTTTCTCATGGAACCATGGTTTTCGTAGTCAGATTGTCCTCTAGCCTCACTTATTCTGGTTACTTAGCTTCACATGGTGTACTCCTTTAGGGCCCAATTCATTAAAGCACTTGGGGCTTGAACCTACACACTGAAGGCAAAGTTCCCATTCACTTTAATGGTGCAGGATGAGGGATTTAAGCACAGTCATAACTTTAAGCATGTGAGTAATCTCATTCCTGTTAAGCATGTAAGGTACTCCCATTGGAAGTCAATGGGACTGCTCATGTGCTTCAAGTTTTTAAGTGGTTTGCTGAACTGACGACTTAATCAGTGCTTAGCTCCTCTCTCTCCCCTACTCACAAGCACTACAAAGCTGTGTGGAACCCACATAAATAAAACATTCACATTCAGAAGGGTCCTAGAAACCACAGATGCTACTTGGAGACCGGACCAAAGTTTAAAAAAAAATAATAAAGTCAACCTGCAATCTTTTTCATCTGCCTATTTTAATCCTTAGATTCTTATAATTAAAATATACATTCAGACCAGCAATACAAGATACCGGACAATAGGTATTGCAATATTCAGGGCCTAACTCCCCAACCCTTATGTAAGCTCAGTAGTACTTGCCCTTATTTAGGTCAAGTGCGTATCACGCAGCTAGTTGTGGCTTTCTGATTCTGCACCACTCAGAATAAGTGCAAGTTAGAGCAACAATTCTGGTGCTCTAAGTTATGTCAAAGGAAGACAGGTATAGCAGAGCCTGACTGCACCACACCACTTTCCTTTCCCCAGCATAGCCCTTCCATCCCCGACATATCCTTACAGTGGAGATAGGGGGATATGGCTGGAGTAGGTTAGTTTTGCCAGCCTTATATTCTCTGCTGGCCTCCTCTGGACAGAACGTGGTCTCTTTGTACTATCTGAGTGGTGCAAAGCAGCTGTAGCAGACTGGAGGAACCTGCCCATAATCCCTATCCACCTCGCTGTTTTTTCTATATCTCATCTCTTTTAGACGATGGCATAGAAATAACTTTTAGCCTATGGTGAAAATGCCCTCTTTTGGCCCAGCCACACCCATTTTGGGGTGTTCTTCATCACAAGCAGGCAGGAGCTATAGATATGATGGTTTTGCAGGATGGCAGATACAGTTATGAACTGCAGTCCTGAAAATATATTGTTTACTGTGCTCTTCAGAGATATTTGTGTGAAGACTTGAATGTAGCATTTAGTCCAAAATAGCCATGGTCATGTAGGTATAATAAACAGACCTAAAACCCAGCACTTAGAATCAGCCTGAAAACCCCAGTGGGCCTATATTACTCCTTTTATGCCAACAGAACTCCCTGGAGTTAAACCAACATCAAGCTGGAGTAACACAGCTGTGCATCAGGCTCTGTTTTCTTTGGAGCTTTTTCAAAGGAAGGTAATTTATGTGAAAGTACATGTATTTTATATTTAGTCCCATTTTGCCAGGCCCCTCTCAGACCCTAAATAAAACTGCAATGATTGTAATTTTCATGTCTCTCAAGAGAGATAACTATCACTTATGTTAACGCCTGGCCTATCCTTCCAGCAATGGAAGAAAGACATTGGTGGACTTCATCTGCTTCAAGTAAAACATCATTGAGAATTTTCAGATGGACCAAACCCACAAGATTCAGTAGGCTGCATCACTTCCCACATTATTTTAACCATTTAATTTTGATTTGCCACTTCTGCTGGCACGTTGGAAACAGCTGCTAGATCAAATCTTGTACTTGTTTGATTACTGTGCTGCTGACTTTCCTGTACACAGTGTCTGCTGTCCTGGCCAGCTCAGAGTCTCCTCCCTCAGTCTCATCAAGCATGTATCTTCATTCCCCTTTAGCTGGCAAACATCGCCATCCTGGTTACTGATGCAGGCCAGTTGTCGCACCTGCCTTTGCTAATCACTTGCCAGTCAGCCATCCCATATTACTCTTACTCACTCATGTGCCGGGCCACTTGCCTTTCCCCTCCCACCTCTGCTGCTCCAGCCCATGCTGCCATGGCTCCACCCTTGCTGACTATGAACCAACCCCCGCTGTCCCTGCACACTGCAGCTTACAAATTTCCCAACTATTCAAAATCACAGTATTTTAAAATGATGTAGAGGTTTGGGGTGTTTTCCCCACAACCAGTTCTACTACACATCCATCCCTAACCCTCACTATGGGAACATGTCAGCTGCCACTAATTTCCCACCACAACCACCATCCTAAAGAGAAATTCAAGGTGAAGGGGTTAAATAAGGAAATTGGAAACCTCTGCAATTTACCAGTGACCAAGGGCTATTGGTCAATATATGAAATTCTTGCGCTCCATGAGTCTCCGTTTTTCTTTTTACAAAATGCACCGCTTTCCATTTTCAACCCAAAAGCCCATTCTAACAAGTTGAAGTGTCCATCTTAAGTGCAATACATGTTTTCTCAGGCTGGATACAAAATAAAAAAAGGGGGGTGGGGGAGGGCTGAGTGCACATCATATAGTATTGCCTGCAACCTAGGAACTACTGTATTGTCCGATTTCCCTCGAAGGTACATATTTTTGTCTCAGAGTAAAGAATGTGTTAAAAGCTTTGATCCCCTGGAAAAAATTGCACATCACCTCAGGGATGATTTTAAGAATTTTTCTTACATGTCCACACAAAACTTGACAGCTCTCTTCATAGAAGTTTAGGTGTAGAATTTCAGAGAAGATAAGGATAGAATAAATATCCCGTGACACAGATACATAGATCTCATTATTATATCTGGATCAAGAGGAGGTGAGATTATCTATTAAAAATTTGAAAGGACTATTAAGTCAATGTCTTTCATTTGATATTATTATTAATGTTGTTAACATACATAGGTCAGAAACTGAACTCATTGATATTCAGGAAATCATAGGAATCCACCAGAATCCAGAGATGCCCTGCCATAGGAATAGGATGGTAATCAGCAATGCCATTAATGCCAAGTATTGGTTTCTTGATCAAGGAGGCTTCTTGTAATGTCAGAAAATAAGGCATTCTAGGAAGCTTAGCTAATCAGGGAGCATCACGGGGAATTCACAGAAAGTTAAAAACAATTTTAAAAAGCTAAGCTAAAAATTTTTGTGCTGAAGGATTACACCAAATGGGAACACTCAGCACCAAATTTAAGGTTTAACTCAATGTTATTTTTATAGTTCACCTTTAAAAGGACAGTGCTTATCCAGTTTATTTTTTTTTCTCCTTTATAGTTTGTGACAGCCTCCAGAAAGAATGCTTCCTTGCAGACTAATTGCATTATTTCCATTTGACAAATGTTGGGTTTTTCTATTCCTCTCAGGGAATTTTTTTGTTTTTGTTTGTACAACAGCATCATGTAGGGAATCAGGAGCCCTGGGAAGAGGGTTTATTCATAATTAACCTATGTTGTCTGCTGGCTCTGAAGCAGAACAGTATTTGTCTAGGCCCTACAAAAGAACACATCTTGGCAATAGAATAGTGGATATTTGCCCCTGCCCAGGACATCAGCGCAGTGTTGGCTCTTTCTGAAGTATGGGCTGTGGAATTTTGCTTAAGAATGCTTTTTTTGCTGCTGTTTACTTTCTCTACTCTCCGTTTTGTTTGCTCCCTGTCTCCCCCCGTCCCAAACTTATTTTGACCAGAATCATGAAAAAGAATTGATAGTTCCATCTTTCTGGATACTGTTTTTTTAGATCCATGCTGCATGTCATGGAAGCTCTAGGCCTGTCTAGTGATAGTACTTAGCAGTTACTGTATTACTTCTGGGGTGATTCTGCAGGTCTGTGTGCCTACTGGAAAGCCCACCCCCCTGGCAGAATTCCTGTGCTTCCCTGCAGAAAATGGCAGGGAAGCCAAGGAAAACCATGTGGGAGATGTGGAGGGCGACCATAGACTCAGTTTTTTGTGGGGGATTGCCCCCCTCCAAAGAGAGGCAAAGCATGGGGAGCACATGAGTTATGTGCAGCAGCCCCCCTCTTTTCTGCAAGTGCAGAGTTGCCCAGCTGAAGGAGGCTGCATTTGGACTCTGCTGGTTTGCAGCTGAATGCCACCTCTTGGGTCCTACTGATAGTCATGCTCCCTTTCTGCATGCTGGGAGCCTTCCTGTTTTCTGTGCAACAGTGAGTGCCTGTGGTAGGGCTGGGTAGAGAGGGCTGGGGGAAATGAGGGAAGAGGGAGCGGGGAAAAGAGGCAGTGGGGAGAGAAGGGGGTGGAATAAGGCAGGGGGAAGGGAATGTGGAGAGGTGGGGAAGGAGAAGAAGAGGGCACAGGGGAATCGTGGGGAGGGGGGGAAGTGGGCGCCCAGCATGCAGCATCCCATCAGCAGCAGCTTGGGCTCCCCCATTAAGCAGGCCAGTCCAACACTCACCCTGACAAGCCCTACCCCACTACACCTGGACCCCTCTGATGAGCACCCCCCACAGATCCCCACCCCACTGATCCCCAACTAGCTGCACCTGGACCCCCACCCCATATCAAGCCTTACTGTCCCTAACCTCCGCCCCTAAGCTGCACACACCTAGACCCTCCCACCAAGCCCCATCTCCCCACACCCAATCCCCCCACTCCCCGCTGAGCCCCGGCCACCTTCACCTGGATCCCCTGCAGAGTCTCATTGCCCCTGAACCCGGAACCCCCAGTAAGCCCCTGTGCATCCAGATCTCCCACTCAGCTGCCCGCACCCAGATTGCCCCACACAGAAACCTCTCACCCCACATCTGAATCCACCGACACTAACCGTGGATCCTGCTGGGCTGAGTCATCCCAGCTACACCTGGCGCAGAGGTGCAGGGCCCCGGGTGTTTCTGGGGCAGACCCAGCCCTTGCACTGTGTCAGGGTCAGGAGCAGCCTCACTGCCGAGTCCCTGTACCGGGGGATATGGAGGCTTCAGGGTGATCTCCCACCTCAATGCAGCCAGTGGCCCATGCTCCCCACGGCCATGTGGGAGCCACATTTATTTACCGACAAATACAATTTTCAGAATTTTAAAATATTGTGAGCAGATTTTTTTGGTGCATAATTCCCTCAGGATTAAGTTTTATATCCTTTATCTAAGGATCATAAAGCACTTTCCAAACATTAAAATGATTAATATTAGAGTTATTGTCAATAGCAAAATGGAAACCAATCATTTTGTGCCTACCTCTCTCCACATCTATTGGGCCTAATCCTGAGAGGAGATGAGCACCCATGACCACTGTTGACCTCAGACTGGAGTTACAGTTTCTTAACACCTCTCCGGATCAGGAGGATAGTGATTTACTGACTTTTTGCGCACTAAGACCTTTTAAAGTCTGCTGCTTCTGAATAGTGAGGGAGAGTTCAATTCAGAGCATCTTCCCTCTGTGGAAACCTGAAAACAAGCGGTGGAGCTACACTTATTGTAGGGGATAAAGGCAACCGATCTGGGGTCAGGAAAACTAGTCATGTAACTTGTGGTGCAAAGTTTTGTCCCCAAACCAACGCTGAAAAATCACAGAACTCAGTTTTGCAAAATTAAACCTACCCTGGATAGAAATGATACTGAAATTTGGTTTTAAATATGCATCCTGGCAAAAAGCTGTAGCAGTTCTGATATTTGGCTTTCCTTATATAATTTTCTACATATTAATATCAACAGTCTGAATAGCAGCTATAGCCCATCCAAGTCTGAAACTTGACACCCCAAAATTCCATGTCTCATAGCAAAGTATTTTGGGATGCAAATAGGTAGTCTCATTGTTCCAAGGACTGTAGGAAAGAGGATCTGCCTGTCCAGGACACAGAACCTTGTGCTTTGTCAGCCTGTGGTTTAAGTCAAATCATAGAAATGCAGGGCTGGAAGGGATCTGGAGAGATGATCTAATCCCACCCTTTGGACTGAGGCAGGACAAGTATACCTAGACCATCCCTGACAGGTGTTGGTCTAACCTGGTCTTAAAACCCCCTACTGATGGGATTCTGAAATCTCCCTTGGAAATCTATTCCAGTGCTTAAGTATGCTTATAGTTAGAAAGTTTTTCCTAATATTGAATTGAAATCTCCCTTGCTACAGATTAAGCCTATTAGTACTTGTCCTACCTTCATCAGGCATGGAGAACAATAGATCACCATCCTTTTCATAACAGCCCAAAACATATTGGAAGACTGTTATTGGGCCCCCCTCAGTCTTCTTTTCTCAGGAGTAAACACCCAGTTTTTTAAAATCTTTCCTCAGAGGACAGGCTTTTTAAACTTTATCATTTTTGTTGCTGTCCTCTGGACTCTCTCTCCAATTTATCCACAACTTTAAGAAGGTGTAGTTTGTCCAGTTCTGCATGCCACACCAGCTGAGGCCTCCCCAGGGCTAAGAACTGTGGGACAGCTGATCACCGCAGGTAGGAGGCACTAGGAGGAAGGAGGAGGAGTTGAGTGGTGGGGGCTGCTGGTGGACAGGCAGCACTGGGGGGAGCTAGCTGACGGTGGGTGCTAAGCACCCACTATTTTTTTTTCTGTGGAGCGCCCATGGAATTAGCACTTATGTGTGTGCAGTAGGGAAGTAGTAAGAGATGTAAGTAACAGATGGAGAACTGAGTTAGAGAGACATATTTTGCCCTTACTTCAATGGGACCATGATTTCACCTCAAGTGTCTTGCCCAAAGCCCCACAGGAAATCTGTGGTGGAGCAGGGAATGTAATGGAATCCCATGTTAGCACCTTACCCACTGGATCATGCTTTCTCTCAGGGACTGCTTTTGAGGCATAGAGGCTATAATGGGAGGAGGGAATTGAAACCCCCCCTCTCCTTAAGCACCTCTGTAGGGCCAGCTACAATCAAGCGTTTAAAACAAATTTGCATAAATTCCAGGACTACTTTTAACACAAAAGCAATGAATCCTCATAAGTAATAGGTAAAAGAACACCATTGTCATTTATTATTTCTATTTGACGTCAGGCATATAATAATTATAAACCTCTTATAATATTTCCACCTCCCATTAAAAGCAAAATGACCATCTTTACATATAACAAAGTAAAAAAAACAAACCCCATAATTCATCTAAAAGGTGCTAAGATGAAATTTCAGATGATATTAGGACAGACTTTTTTTTTTTTTTAATTGTAGAGTCTCCTTTTGAATCACAAAAAGGCAGAATGAGTTTTCCTTCATCACAGATGATATGAACCTTGCCAAGCAATTAGCTGGACCAGATAAAAATGGATAAGACTCAAGTCTCTTTGAAATCAGATGCTAATTGAATAGAGAGAAAATAAGATGTGATTATAATGTAGTGAGTTTTCTTTAGTTCGGTTTGCATCTTATTAAGGGCCAGTTCCTACAGCCCTTATTTTAACTCCAGTGACAGCTCTATCTGAATAATGAGTGCATGTTATGGTCCTCATGCATAGAAAATAAAGATATATAAGCAGCTGGAGTAGAGTAAAATGGAAGTTTTTTTAAAAAAAAAAAAATCAAGCAAAGCGTACCAAGAAAATCTTAGGACTTTCTTGTTGTAGTTCTTGATTTACTGCAATGTAACATTTCTATACACCATTAACATTTTATCTAGAGTATGTTGTTTTTTCGCCATGGGTGATTAGTTGCATTTCTGAAGTCATGATGAAGGGGAGAAGAAATCTGCCCCAAAGAGGATCTGTAATTCCTTTTTGGTTCTGAAAGTGGCGTAGTTACTGTTAACTTCTAGGAGCATATATGGACTTACTCTTCAGAACTCTCCTTCTGAGATGTTTCCTGGTGGCGCTTGGTTCATGTTTGTACTGGTCTGACACAAATCACATTTTAAAGACTTATCAAGAATCTAATCTCTCTGTGGAGCTTGAGCAGCTGCAGCAGGCTCAGTAATGCTATTCAGTTTTAGAGTCTCACCAGCAGAACAAGCATTCAGCACCAAAGTATATATAGAGTGTAGTAACTCTACTGTATACACATACATATCTGTTCATCTACCAGGGGATTCAATACTATCTGCTGCCGTGAAACAATTTAATTTAAAATATATCACATAGTAATTTGTATTCCTGTTACCTTCATGTTAATTAATGCTATCACTCATCCTTCCTGTACACAACTTATTCACACATTAGTTAGCACAGGGAAAAATGACAAAATTGACAGTGAATGTAGTTTAAAAGTAGTATACAAAGAACACTGCACAATTTGCAGTTTCTTTCAACTGTATTGATCTATTTGGATGTGCACACAAGTGCATAATATACACAACTATTTAATGAAATTAAGTATTGCTAAGGCTGTGTGTGTATACAGTTTAACAGTAAGGGCTTAATGGTTTAATAAATACTTTCTAAAATATATATGATATATAAAACAGTTTCACTGTATAGAGTCTACTTCCCCTTTAGGACCTTTTGTAACATGCATTCAGTGTAAAAGTTTAGACAAAAAAAAAAAACAACAACAAAAAACTCTGTAGTTTCCTAAATGTATTTAATTCCACACTGACAAAAACAAACAAACAACTCCCCTTTCCCGGTAAACAGAGCTATAGAACACAGGAATAGCATCAGAATTACCTTGCTTGAGGTGTATTCCTTTTTTCCTCACAGAATGAAAGTGGTATTTTTTCCAAGTTTTTCTGCACCACAAACTCCAGTCAATGTTATTCTAAAGACTCAGAAACAAGCAGGAAAAGGAGGCCTGACCACCTTTTCTTTTTCTGAGTGGAGCTAATCAAACATTCCCATCAAGCTCCCAGCACTTTGAAAGGCAAATTACACTTACTCCCTTGCTCTCCCTCCCTCTTACCCCCCTAACACACATGCAAAGCTTCTTACACTGATTCAGCTGCTGAATTAGGCGGTCCTCTTTTAAATTTCTGCTCCCTCCCACTTTTTTTTTCCATAGGGATTTCTATTTTCTTAAAATGAAATTAAAATGTAGCCACAGTCTGTCAGACCTGTCAAGTTTTACTCTTTTGGAAAACTTAGTGATGATTTGGTTCCATTTTCTTTAGATTCAGCATTTCAGCAACACTAAATTGAGACTTGTGAGTTTAGTAGGAAAAGGACTACAGCTAGCAGACTGAAATACACTGAGTAGTTCTGAGGATTACAAATACCAGACTGGTTAATTGTGAGCTGAATTTAAAAAAGAGAACTTTGTTTTTAAGAGCTAGGTTCTGATCTTTCTCTCCTGGAGTAGCATCTTACTTCACAAATAGCATGGAGTTGGATGCTACTTTTTGGGAGTAAGGGTATTAGAATTTGGCCCATAAAAGCATTTCAAGTAGAAATGAAAAACAATGCTGCTTTCCTTCTTGATTGTGGTTTTTGGGGCATTTCATAAAATGGTCTTAAATAGTTCCCACGTCTCATTCATTCACGTTTCTGTTCAAATTCTTTCTCCCAACTGATCTGGCTCCTGATTGTTTCCATCTTTGTGAATATGGCCCTTTTAAAGCACCAAATGTATATAGTACTTACTTGGACTTTATTCAGTTTGCACATAACAATTGTAATCAAGTCATTTCCAAAACAAAATATGACAAGACCAAATGAGAAACACGAAATGACTCAAAGAAGTTGAGTGAGTTTTCCTAGAAAAACCCAGTTCCCTCCAAGTATGAGGTTAGAAGTTCTGAGCATAATTCACAGTGTCCTCTGAGTATTATTAAGTATATGAAGAAAGCTCCAGGTATTTTGTTTTGGCCAGGGATGAATGCTTAAATAAGTAGAGGAAACAGAATTCAATAGAAATACTGAAACTGTGTGTACTTCCTGATTGCCTTTGGACTAAGGATGGTGCAGATTTATTTGAATTCAAAAGCGAAAGATTACCTTTGATTAGTAGATGTAAACTATTCTAATTTTTGTTGAAATTGTGCAACAGCTCAATATAACAACATTGTTTACTCACTAAAGGATTCCAAATGAGTTAACAGATAATGGCCCAGAATTCATAAGTGGCTAATTTCAGCAATATTTTCTGTGATATATCCATTCAGACACACCACATCAAGCCCTTATGATGCAAATTCAAATGTTTTAACAGAAAAATCAATTCATACAGTAAAAAGAAAAGCCATTAGAATATCACAACACACCTCATAATGCCTTATAAAGCTTATCTGTTCCAATACTCATGGGCAAAAGGACCCAGGGCCAGATTTTTAAAGATGCAAATAGGCACTTTTGAAAATCTTAGCAGGTGCCTAACTCCATTGATTTCCCTTTATCTCAGGAACTGGGAAAGCACAACATCCAACACAGGTTCCATGTGGTAGCTGCACCTCAATGGCCACTGTGGAAAGGAGACATGTCACCAGTGAGGAGATTCTGAGTCCAGAGTGACTACCCCCTCACATGTGAAATTAGAACCCATGCCCCCTATATCCCATGACCACTGCTGTAACTCCCTGACCTATGGAGGGCAGCTGTAATTTTGGGAACAAGAAGTGGTCATGTGATCGGGAAGCCATAAGGTTTGGTGATGATAGTTACTGATAGATGGCCAATTGGAGGCAGAATAACCCTCTTATCTGTCATATGCTCAGATCATCTACCCTGACTCCCATCTAAGATATCTCCAATTGTGTAGTCCATTAATTGGTGTTATTTTTTTGTGGTGGTTGTTTCTGGTTGCTGTTATTTTACTTGCATATGAATTTAAACCAAAATGGTGGTGGAATATGTGATGGTAGCCCCTGAATACTGTCCTCTGTCATAGTACAAGATTATTTTCTTTCATCTGGTATTTGAAAAGCAGCAGGTTGGGATTATAATTTAATTTTAAAATTTGAAAGGCATTCCAATTCTTCTGGGTTAGCTAGGTGGATTCCCCCTTGTACCACCACTGTAAGTGTGAATTGGGCAGTTGTCAATGACGTGACACATGGTTTGTATCTCACCACAATCACAGTTTGGTGATTCTTTGATTTTTTCATTATGCAGGAAATATCCGCATCTTCAGTGCATTCTCTGAACGTGGTTAAATGTGCTGCACTGCCTATGGGGAAGGCAAAATCCTTGTATTTCTTTTGTTGGACCTTCAATCAGTCTTTGTTAGGGACATCAAGTGGCCCACAATTCAAGTCAATGAGTGGGCTAGCAATCTTTCCATTGGCCTGTAGCACTCATGAAGGGATTTGGGAATGCTTCCTGGATTTGAATCAGGAGAGTAGCAATGAATTGAGATCTTGGCGTATTGGTAGCTCCAGAGTGGCCAGGATCTTATTGTACTCATGGATCACAGCAGTGGCTCACCTGATGTTGGCTGGCATTACACCTGCCAAAACTGCAAGCCATGGTATTTGCACTGGTTTGAGAGAGCCCTTAATAATCTTGAATGCAGCATTGATTTCAGTGTGAGTGAGATTGGAGTGGAGCTATTGCACCAAACCAGGGCTTGTACTGATGTTCAAAATATGCATGCATCACATCCCTATGATTTGCCAAGGAGCTTCTGAATTATATTAACCTTTTGTTTTGTCTTTTCGATGTCAGGGTTTTGGTGATAACTCAGTGTCCAATCGAGGGTAACTCCAAGGGACTGTGGATTGTGGTCATGCAATAAAGGCAGGCCACAAAAGTTCCCTTTCAATGGCACTTTGGCTTCGTGGTTTAAGTGCAAAGCAGAGATGAGTGTTTTCAAAGTGTTAGGTTTCAATCACCAAGCTTTGAAATGAGTCTCAAGTGTTGGGAGGTCATTATTCATCACCTTTTCTGTGGCCTTCAGAGAGGACGCTTATATTGCTAGTGCAATATCTGCAGCGTAACTGATTTTATGGGATGATGTGAGCAGAATGTTGCTGGTATAGAGATGTAATCATCGCAGGCACTAAAGCAGACAGGATTGCTAACCTTTTGTGTTCCTGATCCATGTCAGGTGACTAATGCCAGGAAGTAAAGCGCAGTCTCTTACTATGAATCCTGTGTGTCCTAAATGTATTGACAGTGGGGCTGGTGCATGTTATGTGCCCCTCCCCGCCCCCTCGCCCACACACATACACTTGTACAGCACAGAGAATAATGAATGGCATGTGCCACAACAGCAGCAGAAACTCATTGTTTCCTCTTCAGTAAAATGTTCAAGACAAAATAATTGTTAATGCAAATTAATGTGTTTTCACTGTAATATAATAAAGACAAAGCAGTGGAGCTTTTGTACTGATAGCTGGTACCTCTCCAACCTATATGAAGTCTTTGAAAGGCTTAACAGAGTAGCCAACAAAGCAAGAGCAGTGAATCTAAATAATTTAGATTTCAAAAGAAGTTGGATGAAGTTCTTAACTAGGAGCTTTTAAGAAAACATAGCAACCAGAGTGAGGTAAAATCCAGCCATGGATTAAACAATGTTTTGAGAGGTAGAAAGCAAAGAATAGGAATAAAAGGCCAGTTATCAGAATAGAAAGAGTGTACTAATCAGGTCCATAGGAATCAGTGTAAGGTCTGGTACTGTTTACTATATTTATTAGCAGTTCTGAAAGAGTTGATCATTAACAATGGTGAATTGTATAGCAACAGGATAGTGGCTAGATGCCTTAACTCCTCACTTTTTGATCATGTGTCATCTTGGTTTTTTTTAAAAAAAAAAAAACCCACAGGATTTTTGTAAAGAAAATGTAATATTTTTCTTTTGGATACAAGTTGGATGTGACTAAAAATGAGCATTCAACCATAACTCTTTCAGCAAAGTTATTGTTTGTGAATTGATACAATAGTGGCCTATTCCACATATTACAGTAAATATAAAACACTGATGTCTGTGCACATGAAACACACACCTATTCCACAGGAGGCCCAGAATTTTCCCACCAAACTCAGGTGGGGGCACAGATGTATTACAATTCTGATTCTCATTCTCTAAATGTGAAACTATCAAAGAAAATAATTTGGAAGAAAAATTAGTTATTCAGCATTTGAAACGTCCACCTCAAGTCCTGACACTTTGATTTATTGCTGTGGGGTGACAAAATTCCCAGACTTCTTAACTCTCATTTGCAGTGGGTGGTGCCCTCTCATGGCAAAAATTTAAAGTTTGGCTAGAGTCACTCTAATACTCAAATTAAATGATAAACATTTGACTTTTGGGAAGATCCACTGAAGGACGAGGTCAGCTTTCTCTTAATTTGAAACAAAGAAAACAATAATAGTCCTATTTTAATTGTACTCTATATCTCAGTGTTTACACTGTGAGCAAAACACTTTATCTCTTGACCATGGTATTATACTTTGCATTTCTTTTAGTATGTTTCATTCAGAAATCTCAAACTGCTCTACAAAGATCAACAAATAACAACTATCCTTATTTTACAGATGGGAAAACTGAGGCCCAGAGAGGTTTATCATGTTATTGCTTAAGATTACATAGCTAGTTAGTGTTTAAATTAGAAGAACCCAGCTCCTTTGACCCCAGCTCTGTGCCCAATCCATTGGACCAGGTGAATTGGAAGAGGTGGGACCCACTTCTGTAGAAATTAAATAAATTGTTCAACAGTTGACAAACAGAAAATTTTAAACCTAGGAGACAAAGTATACTATGTCCAAGGTTTTGTAGATTCTAAGGCCAGAAGGGACCTGTAGGGCTCCCTCGCGCTCCTGAGCAGAGGGAGACCCACTCGGGCTGGTCCGAACCGGCCGGCTCAGGCTTTGTCAGGTGACCGGGGAGTTGTTCAGTCCTGAGATGCAGCTGGGCCTGGGCTTCAGACTCAGGCAGCCAGCAAATACAAACAGTCTTTTTGGCCGGCTGGCTTTAGCCAGGGCGTAGCACAGGCAGCCAGCAGGTGCAAACAGTCTTTACGGAGGCTGGCTCTGGCCTGGGCTTCAGGGCACAGGCTGCCAGCAAACACAGTCTATAGAAGGCTGGGGCCTGGGCTTCAGGCTCAGGCTGCCAGCAAGCAAACAGTCTTTAGAGGGGCTGGCTCTAGCCTGGGCGTGGCACAGGCAGCCAGCAAGGCAAACAGTCACTATGGGTTCCCTTGTTCAGAGTAGGGGCGGCTGACTCAGGGAGTGGGTAGCTCTGTCGTCCAGTTGGCGTCCGGTTCCTCCGGGTACACGGCGGCAGGTACTCCAGGCCATTCGTCCTCAGTGTCGGGGGTTGGAGCGCAGCTCCAGCTCGGATCTCCTCCCAGCGGCATCAGGTCCTGTCAGACATCCTTCTCCTCCCCTGCTTCTCTCCCTTCTGGGCTGTAGGGCTGGCTTTTTATAGTCCTGCCCCTGGACTTCCAGCGAGAGGGGTGGGGTGGCCTTGGCTCCACCCTCCAAGGGGTTTCCCTTGCTGGCTTGTCCTCCCAAGCGGAGGGAGACCACTTGGGCTCACTACAGGACCATTATGCTTATCTAATCTGACCTCCTATATAGCACAGTCTATAGTAATTCCTAGAACATATCTTTTAGAATAACATCCAATATTGATTTAAAAATTGTCAAGGATGAAGAATCCACTGTGAACTACGGTAAATTTTTCCAGTTGTTAATTTCTTTCTCCATTAAAATGTTGACTTATTTCCAGTCTAAATTTGTCTAACTTCAGCTTCCACTGGATCATGTTATACCTTTCTCTGCTGCAGTGAAGAGCCCATTACTAAATATTTGTTCTCTGTGTAGGTCCTTGTAGACTGTGATCACGTCGCTCCTTGACCTTTTCTTTGTTAAGCTAAATAGATTGGTTTGCTTGAGTCTGTCACCAAAAGGCATGTTTTCTAATCCTTTAATCACTCCCGTGGCTCCTCTCTGAACCCTTGCCATTATATCAACATCCTTCTTGAATTGTGGGCACCAGCACTGGACACAATATTTCAACAACATTCACACCAGTGCCAAATACAGAGGTAAAATAACCTCTCTACTCCTACTTGAGATTCCCCTCTTTATGCCTGTAGCGGGGTGGCTACCCGCTCCAACCCTGAAGGGGTTAAAACAGCCCTGCAGAGGGCTGCTGCTGGAGAAAAGCAGCCCAGCAGAGGGTTGTAGCTGGGAAGGGCATTGATAACAGCTGGGCTGATAGGGAAGGCAGCCACAGCTGTAGCCAAGGTAATCAGGGCCCAGCTAGCCCTTATAAGAGAGCAGTGGGCCAGAAGGAGACAGACATTCTTTCTAGTTACCTGAAGGGAGGAGGACCTGGCTGCCTAGAAAGCTGAGGAAGGTACCTAGGCTGGGACAGTACTGGGGAAGAGACAGGCTGAGCTGGGGAACTCAGGCCCGGCATCCTCCCAGGCTGCAAGCCTGAAACAAACGCTTAAGTAAGGTACTGGGATTAGGTGAAGGCAGCAGGTCCAACCCCCCTTGCCTGTGATGACTGGCTATGACACTGCAGTCTGCCCCAGGAAGCGGGGGCTATATGGTGACTGGCAGTAGCCCATAGGCTGAGGCAAGGTGGGATTAGGGGATGGGGTTCTCCCGGGGGGGGGGGGGGAGATTTAGGGAGAGTGGATTTTACTGCCAGGGGGGCAACACCCCAGCTAAAGGGGGTCTGGGAAGGACCCTGGGCCAGTGACAGGCAGGACATCAACCTCTAGGGGGTGCTCTGGAGGCTGGAAGAGCTGATTCCCCGGAGGACCTGCAGGAGACACCGCAGGGGTGAGTCCTCTCTCTGTCACAATGCCTCAAGAATACATTAGCTCTTTTGGCCACAGAGTCACACTGAGAGTTCATGTTCAGCTGATTATCCACCATAAGGCCACATCTTTTTCAGAATCACTGTTTCTTATGGCTTGTCCTCACTTGGCGCAGCAGAAATCAGTCTTTTGGTGAATGATTTATCGCGTCTTGTCAGGACGCGATAAATCGATCGCCAGCAGCACCACATCAACTCTGGAACTCCAGCTCGCTGTGAGGAGTAAGCCGGAGTCCACAGGGGATCGCGCCGCTGACTGCTGCCGCCGTGAAGACTGGAGGTAAGTCGGCTGTAGAGATGCCGACTTCAGCTACGTTAATAACGTAGCTGAAGTTGCGTATCTACAGTCGATCCCCCGCCCTAGTGAGGACCAGCCCTTAGGATAGAGTCTCCCATCCTGTATGTATCACCAACCTTCTTTGTTCCTAGATATATACATTTACAGTTAGGCAGATTTAAACATACATGCTTTGTTAGTGCCCGTCTCCCCCCATTCATTGAATAGGAAGCCTAGGCACCTAACTAAGAGTAGTGGATCACAGTGTTGTTGCTATAATTTTATAGGTGCCTAACTGTAAGCATAGCAATGCTTGAGTGCCTTCCTGGATCCCACCCTAAGGGACTTGCTGAGTCACATAAGAATTCTGGGTCAGAGTCAAGAATTGAATCAAGACCTCATAAATTTCACTTGAATACCTAAACCAGAAGAACCTTCTTCTGCCATTAGATCATTGCTGTCCTTTTAAAAGTCTACACTGCTGCAATGGTGGCCATCTATGACATGTGAGAACTTGCCAAGGAGCAAGCCTTTCACACCAGTAACCAGCACAGCAGTAGCAAGAGAGAATCTTTGAGCAAAGTATGTCACAACAGCACTGGGGTTGTCAGACATACGTAAACAATACCCTGTTCAAGACAGCTAAACTGTTTTACTGCCCTTGCGTGTTCAGCGGCTGATAAATGAGCATGTAGCTAAAATGAATGGCCTTCAGTTTGTTTAACGCCCTATGTAATGAAAGATGAATTCAGGTACTGTTGTAATCAAGACCATGCACACTTAAAACCTGTAGATATAAAGAAAAATTTGGGGGCCAATCATAGTAAAATGTAAATGGTATAATTTGGACCTCAGTGTAACTAGGGTTTTTGTGCCCCATTGTTTGATTTAAACTGGTTGCAGCACTTATTCTAAATTGCCCCAGGGTAAATAAAATAGCCAATGTCCTGGAAAGCTTATATAAAATATACTGATGTGTCTGCACCCGATGTCTGAGAAAGGCATGAAGGCTGAATTATGCATGGCTCCGGCTGCCATGCCAACATTCTGTGATACATAAGAGACTGTTTTACAAACTTGGAGCAACTGGATAGCCAGTCTGCCCTATTCTCTGTATGTAGTGTTGTTGTAGCCATGTTGGTCCCAGGATCTTAGAGGTACAAGATGGGTGAGGTAAAAGCTTTTACTGATTGGACCAACTGCTGTTGGTGAGACAGACAAGCAGGAGCTCTGTGTAGCTTGAAAGCCTGTCACTCTCACCAGCAGCAGTTGGTCCAATAAAAATATTACTTCACTCACTTGGTCTCTCTATTCTCTGTAGATTTTTCTGAATGAGCGGTGTCCACTGGGCCAAATTTATGCATAGCGTAGGCATCTTTTTTTTTTTTTTATAAGGACTGAATTTGACATATTGTTTGTTTTTATGAAACAGGATGGCAATGGCCATATGTCCAGAGGCTACAAAGTCACTGAAACACCCTGGAACACCTCGTTGGATGTAGACCTGAAAAGCTAGATTGGTTTGTACCATTAACAAGAGGATGAAGGTTCACCAAACTACATTTCTCAGATTTACCAGCAGGTGGCACTCAAGCAGGAGTCTTGAAATTTCATTGCCATAAATATCCAGAATAGTGACCAGATGACCCGATTTTATAAGGACAGTCCTGATATTTGGAGCTTATGCTCCTATCACCCCCCACCTCTGTCCTGATTTTTTCAGTTGCTCTCTGGTCACCCTAATCCAAAATGAAGTGTGTGTGGGGGGAGGGGAAATAATATTCCCCCTGCAATGATTATCACTGCAACTATATATTAGTCTATAATGGACCAAATATGACAAGATTTTAGTGAAATGATCTACTGAGTGACAGATCTACTACAGTATTTTTACCTGGGAGCCCTTCTGTCACACTCTCCCCATCCCCAGACTCTCTGCCTTGCTTTACCCTCTCTCCAAGGATTTCCAAGTCCTTCATGCCCCTTACATTTAAAAGGATGTGGAACCCTGGTACCTGTATTGCAGTGCTGTGAGGATGGCCAGAAATGGATGAGTGCCGCTCTCTCGGGCTCACCTACTTCTTTTTTCACCCCCATCATTACCTCAAATGTGGAAGCAGAGATAAGCCAGGCTCGCTGATAGAGTGTGTGTGTGTGTGTGTGTGTGTGTGTGTGTGGCAACAGAGTGAGGGCAGCAAGCTTCCGTAGTGTTACTGAGCATTCTCAGTACAAGCCAAGCAGCAAATCGGGGTGGGGGGACATGACTCCACTTGCCCCCCATCCACAAGTCACCTCTACTTGAAAGACATCTGTATATGTATGCAAGGGCTACTGGACTGTGGAGCCACCCATAGCATTGCCTGCTATGCCATTGGGTAGGACCTTTTATATAGAAAGCTCATGTCACAGGTTCATGTGCTCAAGATCCTTCCTGCAGAAGTAGCACTGAGCTTTGTAGCTAGTGTGTGGGGATAAAGGAGCCTGCACCCCCCTTCCACTGAGCTCCAGTCCGGGGTCCAATCAACCCCATGAGGTATTAGAGCCACACCCTCGCTAGATCACTTCCTACCCTGGCCTCTGCTTATGGCGCCAGTGTAAATCTTGTGTCACCCTACCCCATCACTGCTCTCTTTTTATAGATCCTCTTCTGGTCCCGGTAGTGAGGCCTCAGGTGCCCCTGGGGCAATAGTTTGACCCTCAGAGCTAATGACCACTGTCTGCTCCCTTCTACCACCTGCTCTCCTTCGGAGCTGTTCTTCTCCCATTTTAAAGCCCTGCCTGCAGCTTGTGCAGGCTCTGTAGGTGTGGCTGGGTGGGGCTGCCTAGGCCCAGAGCTGCTCTTTAATAACCTGCTCTCGAGGGGTTTGTAAATCCATCACACCTTGCAAGGGGACTGTGGGGGTATGTACTCTAACCACTGCCAAAAGAGCAGTGCAGTGTAGATGTGCCTTTAGAGAGAAAGAATAAGGGTATTTTATAGAACATCTCTGCTGAACACTGTGCATGCAAGTTGAGGACACAGAAGAGTGATACGTTCATTTGGCCATGCCTGGTCTCTGCCACAAATGGCCCCTTTTCATTGCTGTTCCCTGTACCATGGCAACAGTGCAAAGGGGCTGGATTCCCATATAATGCGCCAATTAATGCAAAGAGTAAGATGTTTTTTAGTCTTTGTCTTTGTAGAACAATGGTATGTTACTCTTTCCAGGCAGAAGGTCATTATGCACAAGCTTCTGCAGTGCATGAGCCTATAGCTATACACTTTGTAAGTCTCTGATTTTTTTATAAACACTAAAATTTATTCCACCTTTAAAAAGAGGTATCTTAAACACTGCTACGTATCACAGTAGTTGTATTAACTACAAAGATGGTTATACAGAGACATACTAGCAAAGAAGAGCCATCCTTCCCTCTTCTAAATGCCCTTTAGGCTCCATAAAAAGATCAAATACAATCTGAAAGCTTTCTTTGAAATGTATCTTTTGAAAAAGAAAACGTGCTCCTTTGTTAAATCTAAAAAGGAAAACCTTGGCCTAAAAATCTTATTAGGTGGATAAATCCTTCTAAATAGGGTCCCGTCCCTTTTCCCCTGCCTTCAATACTATGGCAGTATTTCCCAAAAGTGTGGTCTGCTTTTTGACCCTAAATTACATAAAGCAGGTCATTTTAATAAATTGCTTAATCACATGTTTAAGTTGGAAATACTGTGTACATTCCTGTAATCGCCAGCCTGAAATCTCCATCAGAATTCCAAAGAAAGAACTGCCAATGCCTTATAGATTTTTATTTTTTTTTTTAAATATAATGTGAAAAATGTTGCCATAGCTTTCAAACTAAACTAATCATACTTGGGATAACTACATTAAAAATTCTGAAACACTTTCATATCTACTGTTGAAAAGCTCTATATAACAGCTAGATATTAATCATAGTAGAAGTATTTTCCATATAAGGCTCTCAAAGCACTGTACAAAGAAAAGTAAGAAATGAGAGAACAGGGGCAGGGAGGGACCTACAGTATTTCCTATATATGTAAATTACAAGAAGCCTCTATTTTCATGCAATATGGACATGTCTAACAACTCTTTAGGGCAGAAGTAATAACAAACAATAAATGATGTGTTGGAAATTATTCTTAAAAGACCACCAGTGTATCTTCGGCATTATTGACATCTTAACTCTACACTAAACTGTTCTAAAAGCTTTGCGACTATTATTAATGCTAGGCAAAAAAAAAAAAAAAAAATCATGATAGCACAAATGAATCCAGCAGGACAACAATCAGCTATATAGTTCTGCCAGATAAGAGTAAACCTCTTAATGGTGCAACTCTCAGCAACAGCTATGCAGAACTCAGATTAACTGGGAAACAAAATAATTTTAAAATAAGTAATTTGTATTTACCTCATTACTTTGTATTCATTTGATATCTATAATATAGATATTTCACCATACTTAAATTTAAATGTTACTTGGCGGGACAGAAAAATAAATGACATGACTGATCTTGTAATATTTTCAGTACAATAGAGTAGGTAAAAAAGAACAAGCAACATTTTTACACATAAGGGAAAAAAACTGTGGGGCAAAGGTTCTTAGGTGTTAAAAGATACAGATGGGTGTCACAATTAGGACATGGGTGATCTGGCCCAGTGGGAAGGACCAAGAGACAGGCCTGTGGTTGGGGAAGAAGTCAGAGCTGGAAGTCAAGCTAAGGGTCAAAGCCTGAAATCTGAAACCAGGAGTTGGATATAAGGTCAGCGCCAGAGTCAGGGGCCAGAAGTCAAGCCAAGGGTCAGAGCCAGAGTCCAAAGCAGACAACCAGAACAGGGACTATTGTAGCAACAAGCCAGGCTGTTCCTAGAACTCCCTCTGTGCTTAAATAGTGCAACTGGACCAGACGTCACTGGCTACGCTGCCAGGCGGGTCTCCTCTGGGCGGCACTACCTGTGGTGGTTAGTCCCCTAAGGTAGTAGTTCTCAACCTTTCCAGATGACTGTACCCCCTTCAGGAGGCTGACTTGTCTTGTGTACCTCATCTTTCACCTGACTTAAAAACTACTTGCTTACAAAATCAGAGATAAAAATACAAACCTGTCACAGCATAGTAGTCCTGAAAAATTGCTAACTTTTTCATTTTTACCATATAATTATAAAATAAAATCAACCAGAATATAAATCTTGTACTTACATTTCAGTGTCATACTTAGGCTGTTTTTCACTTGTGAGTCTTGGTTGAAGCCAGAGCCCTGCCACCTGGGGCTGAAGCATGTAACTTAGCTTTGCGTGGCCTTTGGAGCCCTGGACAGTTGCACTATGTGCCAACCCTATACTTGCAACTCCCCTAAACCCATCCCATGACCATCACCCTCCGGGGCTGCAACCCTCCGGTTGAGAAACACTGCTCTAGTTGAGTTGACTACCCCCTGGAAGACCTCTGAGTGCCCCCAGGGGTACACATACCTCTTGACCACTGCTGATCTATGGTGCTTCACTCATCAGTGATGCTCTAAGAGACAAGCATACAACCCTGGCAGCAGAATCCACAAATTTGTAAATGAGGCAATGAATTGCTTGCCAGCATGAACAATGATGTTTTCCCAGAAGATTAGATGAGACTTGTCTTGGAGCAAGCTCAACCATTCAGTGAAGCAGTGGAAAGTGTGGGGCAGCACACAGAGAAAAGGAGAATGGAAGAATAGAATGGGCTGGCAGACGTCATGAACAGCGCTCCACCATTGTTTGCTAAAGCTTGTTTAGGGTTCTTCTCACAGATGGGGACAGCCTCCCTCCCTCCCCCGCCACTTGCTCTGGCCCAGGGCCCCAGGAAACTTTAATCCCCCTCTGAAGATGGCTGAGAGCAGGCATGCTTTGGGAATGCCACAAGCACTGAGATCTGGGTGGGGACTTCAGAACAGGCCCCACCAGTGCATGCCAGAGCGTCACACCCAAAACCACGGTGAAGACTTGAGAACAAGCAGTCTCAGTGCATGCTCTAGACACAGAGCCTGGAGACTGCGGGGGAGGGGTGCAGAGGCAGCTTAAGATTTACTGGGGCCCTGGCTACAAAGCACATTGCCTCCCACCTCACACTCCCACCACGGGGGCCCCAGCTTCTTGCCTAGGACTGGTGGAGGGTCTGGGGCTCCCCGCAGCTGCCCGGGCAGCATAGAAATAAATATGGCTGAAAATAAGTGGGTCAATGCACTAATCTTAAAGTTGTCATCTTGTCAATCCATTGTTTGGTTTTGAATGCATAACCCTGCCGGTACTTGTGACTAATTTTGGAGTCTGCCGTTTCAGGTGCGTGAGTATGAACATCTGCAGTTGTCTGTACACATAATACAGCATTATGCCAGAGAACACTGCCTGACTGCCAAATATTGTAATAGCCGAGACAGGAGGTCTCTAGCTCGCAGTGATACTTGCTGCACTTGACAGTAGGTAATTCACGAACCGCTGTGCATATACACCCGTATGTAAAACCAGGGGAAGGAAAGGGGCTGTGTGGGGAGCTCCATGTGGGACAGATGGGGAGAAGGAGAGGGGCTTGGCAGAGGGCGTTGGGGGGGGGGGGTGCCACACGGGGGAATAAGCTCAGTGCTCACCCTACCACAGTGCCTGCATCCATCTGGCGTGGCCAGGGATTGGGGGGGGGCCTCAAGAAGGCCGTGGTGCGCATGGTGGCAGGGGCCCACGGGGAAGGGGGAGAGGGAGAGGAGGAGCAGTGGGGCAAGCCAAAGTAATGGATTGCAGGGGGGGTCCCACCAATTGGCTGAGGCCCCTGGGCACGGGCCCCATGGACCCATATGGAAATCCACCACTGGGAGGTTGGGACGTCCAAATGGGTGTGTGACAGGCGTTCTGGAGCTCCCCTTGCCCTCTGTGCTGCTATGCAAGCGGGGCAGGGCTAGAACAGCTCTAAACAAGCTCTAGCAAATGGTGATTGGGCACTGCCCACTGGGGGGGTGGGGGGCAGAAGCGGGGGATGTAGCGGGGTGGCTACCTGCTCCCAGCTAGAAACGGTTAAAGCTAGCCCTGGGAGAGGGCTGGGGCTACAAGTTCAAAGCCCAGGCTGATTAGAAAACAGGCTTGGGTGGGTGGCCACTCCCCAAACAGACCAGCAGGCCCTTATGAAAGGGCTGAGAAGCAGGGGCTAAAGAGAGTCTCTGTATAGAGAAGCTTGGCTGCTGGGAGCTTGACAGATTACCTAGTGTGGAGCAGGGCTGGGGACAGGATAGAGGCGCTGCACAGCTCTGGTCTGGAAACCCCCTCCCCAGGCTGCAGGGCCTAGGAGATGGCCAGGAAAGGGTACTGAGGTTGTAGAGCCCATGGGTAGGCAGCAGCAGCAGGCCAAACCCTCCTTGCCGGTGATGAGTGGCAATTAAACTGCAGTGAACCAGGGGAAAAGGGGACTGTAAGTGGTGACTGGCAGTTGCCTAAACTGAGGCAAGGTGAGGCTCAGAGGGTTGGGGGGGTTCCCTGGGCACGGGCGACCCAGTGAGACTGTGGGGGTCCTGGAGGGGGGTGGTGCAGCACCCCAGGGAAGAGGACAGCGGGGCTCCGGGAAGGTCATGAGGCCAGCACCAAGCAGGACATCGGCCTGCAGAGTGCGCGTCAGAGGCTGAACGAGCCAATTCCCTGGATGTACCAGCAGGAGGTGCTGAAGGATGAGTCACTGCACTGTTACAAGGGGGGGTCATGGGATGAGTTTTCTTGGGGGGGTTGCAAAGTCCAGTGCAGAGTCAGTGTTAGGGGGTGGCAAGCCAGGCAATTGCCAAGGGCCCCACGAGAGAGAGGGGGTGTGGGTGTGGGTGTGGGTGTGTGTGTCTGTGTCTGTGTGTCTGCATTGTATGCGTCAGCCCCAGGTAAGGGGGCGTGGGCTTCAGGCAAGGCTCACAAGTGAAATGGGTCTTACACTGCACTATAAGTACAATATTTATTTTTCAAGTGATTTATTTTTACAAGTATATGGTTAAAAATAAGAAAGTCAGTCAGCAATTTTCCAGTAGCAGTGTCGTGTGACACTTTTTTGTACTTTTATGTCTGGTTTTGTAAGCAATTAGTTTTTAAGTGAGGTGAAACCTGAGGTACACAAGATAAATCAGACTCCTGAAAGGGGTACATTAGTCTGGACAGGTTGAGACCCACTGGTCTACACCATCTACAAACCTGTCAGAGAGTATGTCCTTTGCTGCAGACCATTGTCCTTCGACAGAAGCTGCCTCTGCTCTAGAAAGCTTTCATGAGGCTGGGCAGAGAAAGGCACGTGCACTGATCAGTGCAATAGTACTGTGACACACAGCTGTGCTGACTGAATTTTATTGCATGCCCCCCCCCCCCAGTCACCTCACTGAGGTCAGGGTTTCGAAAGGTTATAGTGTGGTCACGTGACAGGCATCACTATTTACTGACTACAGAGGTTCCTGTTACAGTTAATGCCTCATATGCTCTACTGAGGTCCAGCCATCTTCTGCAGGCATTTCTGAGTACTGAGACGTATGTGTCAGTTCCTCACTGTCTCTCAAGATGGAGGCAAATGTTGCCTGGATTCTCTTCAGTGCCCTGTGGTGTATGCAGGAGCTATCTATCCATTCTCCTCCACCACACACACCTCTTGAGTCTGTCTGAAATCCTGAAGTAAATGGGAGTTTTGCTACTGATTTCAGTAGGGCCAGGTTTTCACCCCAGAGAGGAAAGGGGTGAAATCTGTTTTGGCTGAGCTTTTTTCCTGTGGTTCTACTGTCAGACATACAGATGCTAAGTGTACGTATATGAGTTGGACAGTATGGGGACTTCTGCCACCACCTATGAGAGGGTGGTTGAGACAGGTGAAGGCTGTAAGGAGCAGGACCTCATCTTAAAGTCCATGTTTACTGGTGACTGGCGGACAAGAGCGGTGCTGGGAAGAGCAACTGTTAGAGGAGATTTGGGGGTTTCCTCAATACAGTAGCAAACAACCTGTTTATACTTAGGAGCTAACATGACCAGAGCCTACACGACACACTATTCCATAAGTCTGACAGGATCTGGCTCTGTCTTTGCAAGGAGAAAGACTTATCAGCAACTTTTCAAACAGTGAAAGCATAAATTAAGTGGAGCTGATAACTGTCACAAGGCCTCTTAATCACAAGATTTTACCCTCTGAGGGTCACAGATAGAGCCACATTTTAAGGAACTTGAGCCAGAGCCATGAATTTACTTGGGCAAGGCAGGCAGAGGGAATATGTGAGTATTGAAGGTATTCAGAGCTATTTACAGCTGAATGTCATTAGCATAGAAACAACGATAAAATAAATACGATGGTTTAAAATGTTGAAAGAATGACACTGTACCTATGTTCAATAAGTGCAATAGGAATAAACCACATCATTTCCCTCCCACCCCCATATCAGGACTAAATATATTTAAAAATCACTGCTGACATTCCTTTATTGTTGTCCAATGAGGGCTGGCTTGAATGACTAGGAAAATGTTATGTAACCAGTTGCTGGGATTTCATTGCAGAATCTGAAGGAGGCAGCAATTGCAAATGTCACTGTTCTTTAGAGTTTATTTAACTGAAGCCCAACTTGTTTGCATGGTGTGCAGTTCTTTGTTTTCCCCCTTGTTTTCTGAGTGCCAGTGAAATGTCACAGCTCTGACTATTGTGGAGTTCACAGACCAGCCCCACTGCTGTATCTGCTGAATTAACAAGGGGCCTCATTGAACCATTGTTCCAGGGAAACTTTCCACGAGGGAGGTGCTGGCTGCTTATCTGTGCCATTCCCAAACATTTTTACACGCTGCTTCTTTCATTAATTGGATTATTTGTTTTTGAGCTTGTTGCTGAGCAAGTCAAATTGTCCCACGCCTGGTTAGCAAAGCCTGAAATAATTGCGGCTGGATTCAAAGTGTTTTTTAAGGGGACAAGTACAAGCACATAGACCAGTCTGGCTTCCTGAGTCTGCTGTGAATATTTAATTCATGCTGGGTTTATCCAGATCTCAAGGAAAATCTTGGAGGAGAACCAATGGTTCAAAATGTGTCTACTGCTTGCTTGACGGTCAACTCTTTTTTGTTTCGTTTCCTTTTAGCTAAGCCACTATAAGGACTTACAGACTGATTGAGATTAACTGACTTTCCTTGTAAAACTCCAGCCACGTGTACATCTCTTCAGCTTTAGACACCTGCACCCTAACATTAGTCATTCTAACAATACAACAGGAATGAGGAAGGTGAAATTGCTGGTTTAAAATGGGAACTCCCACCTATGGGAGTCCTGGTGGCTTTTTCTGCTGAACATACAATTGAATATAAGACTTTCTGCTTTTGAGATTTGAATGATTATATCAGTCATGTCTATAGATCAGTGGTCTTCAAACTAAGGTGTGCGCACTCCCAGGGGTGTGCGAGCCCACCCCAGGGGGGTATGCGAGACCCTGGCGCCATCGCCGAGCCCGCCTGGGAGACCGCCGAAGTCCCGGGCAAGCTATTTTGGTCCCGCGGAAACACCACCGTGGAAAGCGGAAGCTTCCGCTTTATGCGGCGGCATTTCAGCGGACATGCCTCCCGGGGGGCCGCCAGACTTTTCCCTCCACGGAAAGGGGCCACAGGGGGAAAAGTTTGAAGACCCCTGCTATAGATGGATCAGCTGACCGACTGTCGTTCCCCAAAGTGCACAGGGGTGGCTCTATGTTTTTTGCCACCCCAAGCGTGTCGCAGGGAGCTGCCTGACTGCTACCCTGATAGCAACCGGCAGGCCGCTCCAGGCATGCGCTTGCTGCACTGGTGTCTGGAGCCACCCGTGAAGGTGCAGCATGTCATGACATACTTTCAACAGGCTAGGTGCATCTGCTTTTAAAATCTCACCTTTCCAGGTCTGCCATACACAAGTTATATATGTAACTTTCACTGTTACAATTTTAGTAGCCATTGTGCCCAGTGCTTAGGGTGACCAGATGTCTCAATTTTTATAGGGTCAGTCCTGATTTTTGGGTCTTTTTCTTATATAGGCTCCTATTATCCCTCACTCCGTCGTGATTTTTCACATTTGCTGTCTGGTCACCGTACCAATGCTACTCTCTTAGCAGTCAGTAGTAAAGCTCCTACTGGCCTAAATGAGAACAGGATTAGGATCACTATTAGGACATCCATGAATGTGAATCTCTTATGATAGTTTTAAGATTAGTAACCGTGTTAGACTGTATCCATAAGGAAAACGAGGAATACTTGTGGCACCTTAGAGACTAACCAGTTTATTTCAGCATAAGTTTTCGTGGGCTGTAGTCCACTTCATCAGATGCATAGAATGGAATTTATATACATGATCCATTTATATACACAGAAAGCAGAAAAAGTTGGAAATTACCATAGCAATTCTAAGAGGCTGTTTAATTTGGATGAGCCATTATCCATTATCCAAATCTCCTGCTGATAATGGCCTATCCAAATTAAACAGCCTCTTAGAATTGCTATAGTAATTTCCAACTTTTTTTTTGCTTTCTGTGTATATATTCGCCCTTTGTTCTCAATTCCCCATATGTAAAAAAAGGGATAATATTTCCCTCGCTCACATGGCAGTTGTGAAAATAAATCCAGGCATGTTTCCAGAAACTGAGGAACACAGAATTGGTGACTACCACTGAAAATTCTGACTGAAGTGACTTTGCCAAACACTCCCTACGAGATGCTGGGTAAGTCATGACTGAACTGGCCCCTCCTTGCAGTTAAGATTATCATTTTTTTAGGAAAAAAGTTAAAGGAAAGAGAAGGAAAAATAGAACAAAAATCAGGAGTCTCAAAGACTCTTAAGGCCAGAAGGGACCATTGTACTCTTCTACTCTGACCTCCTGCACATTGCAGGACACAGAACCTCACCCACCCACTCCTCTAAAATACCCGTAACCTCGGCCTAAGTCACCCAAAGTCCTCAAGTCATGATTTAAAGATTTCAAATTATGGAGAATCCACCCTTTACTCTAGTTCACACTAGCAGGTAACTTGTGTCCCTCGCTGCGGAAGAAGGTGAAAAACCTGCACGGTCTCTGCCATATTTGCAGTCAGGAAGGAATTTTTCCCCAGGTTAAATTGGCAATCAGTTAGACCCCGAGCATGTGGGTAAGATCCATCTACCAGACACCTAGGAAAGAATTCTCTGTAGTAACGCAGAGTCCTCCCTGTCTCTGGCAGTTGGAGATAAATTAAAAAAAGCCTCCATGATTGTAATTATTTCATACTTTAAGTTATAAAACAAATCATTTCATGCACTGAAGTGATGTTACACATTTTGGACTCCCCTACCCCTCTTGTATCACACACTGGTATGTGCGTGCAATCACAAAACTGCTTCTATTCAAGATTTCTGGATATGGTGTCTATTTATCTGAGCAACACTTAGTGACAAACATACCACTGCTTTTGCGGCCCTTGCTGCTGCTGAGCCTGTATCACATGTTTGGTGTCTACATTGGTATCCCTCTGCCTAACCTGCGCTGCCAGATAGACCACCTTGTGGGTGCTCTTTTAGTGGGAGCCAGGGTTCTGTGGCATCCCTGTGTATTGATGAAGGACTGTAGCTCACTACTCCACACAGTCCTTGCAAGATGAAGTACCGTTGCTGCTTGCCCAAAGCTTTTGGGAGAATTGTATACACCTTTTCTCCTCCATCAGCAGATATGCCTGCATTCTGCTTCTGTTCCTTCTCCCTCTTGTTTTCCTTACTCACTTCTTCCTTTTCTCCACTCTTCTTCTGGTAGCCTCCTTTCCACCACTCTCCATCATCCAATTCCACTATCTGTTTGTACATATGTGACTGTGTAGCTATTAAAGTGATCAGCAGTAGCATATATTACAGTTCAGACTGAATTCTAGCTTCCATTCTTGCAGAGTTGAAAGATGTCCACGGAAGTGGGTCTTAATGATGCAATACTATCATTTGGAGTGTCACTTCTGTTATGAATTGCCATAGCAATTTGGTACCCTAAGGGCCAGCGCCAGCTGTGAGTATATTGGGACAATGGCATCGGGAACCTATTCATCCCCAGTATGTTTCCCTTACAAGCAAGAAAGAACTAGGGGGAACCAGGTTAGCTGGTGATGAGACGTGACCAGCCCATCAGCTGAATAGCTATCGTGTACACTTGAAACAGTAGTAAGTGTCTGCTGGGGCTGCATGGTGCCTCCCTAGGGTGACCAGATGTCCCGATTTTATAGGGTCAGTCCAGATATTTGGGGATTTTTCTTATATAGGCTCCTATTACCCCATCCCGATTTTTCCCACGTGCTGACTGGTGACCCTATGCCTCCCATCAAAGGAGAAGCAAAGTGTACTCTGTAGTGCATAGCACTTGCCCACACTGAGCCAGCAGCATGGTTCTTGTGCTAGATGCAAGGGTTTGCACCCTGCTACTCCCTCCACTGTCACCCCTGCTTCAGTCTGTCCAGTCTGGGTAGGATTTTGCCCGAAATCTGTTGTGGGTTTGATTCACTCCTGTAATTGTGGAATGCAGCTTCACCCAGTCACAAGCAGCTGACTTATTTGCTTTTAATTATTTATGATAATGAAACGGGAAAAAAAGCCAAATTCTCAAAAATTTTCCGTGAAAATGAATACACTTTCAGTTCAGCTCTATGGCCATGAAAGAAATCATAGTTTACTGCCATTGCTTATAAAGTTTATTTGTTTTTAAATTCAAATCAGATGAAAAATCTCAAACCAAATATACTAATGGAGGAAATTAAGGTGGATTTTTTTTTTTATAACTTTCCCAAGAAACACATAGATAAGCATACTTCTGCAAAACAAATACAATGTTTATGTACTTGGACACTCAGATTCCAGAGATTCATAACTCGTATTTGGTTTGCAATTAATTATTTATCTTGTTTAACGATGCAATAAACACATGAAGATTCAAAGGGAATGTGTTTACGCTAAACATGCCAATACAATTTTTTTGGTGGAAGCCTGTGAACAAGAATAGCCTCTAAGGAGGAGGAAAATGGACTTCTCTCTCTGTTTTCATTTTCCAACTCAAACCTGACAGAATAGGCAGATTCTGCCAATAGCATGAAAAATAAAGCCTTTTTACTGGTTGAACCCCACAGCTTTTCTATTTAAATCACTGCATTGTTCTACTATTTTATAGACTGGCTATTTCTAGCTAGTAATTGGCAGCTTTGTATCCCTGGGCAGATATGCGGACTGCCCTGAGAAGAGTCAATAAAGGCTGGGTCTTGTTTTTGTTTTTTAAATAATTTTCAAACCATACAATATTGGTACTCTTGTGAGAAAAGCATCTTGCTAGATTCATTGCCTGTGCAATCTCTCTTACTCACATTTAATAGCCAAGTAAAAAGATCAGTTTGGAGATGCATGAAGAAAATTAAGGCCAACTTCCCTGAATATGAATGTTATGATTATGGCCTTCTCACCCAAAAAATCAGGAAAGATTAAAATAATTCAGCAAATAAACAAAGACAGGTGTGACACGGCCATTCATGGTTCAGCAACGTACTCAAAGATGTCAATACCACAAAGAGCTTGCTATCTAGCCCAGTGACATGGCTGCTGTTGCATTCAGTTCTAGCTAGACTTCAGGACTCTTATTTCTGCACCCATCCCCACCCTCTCACCCCTCTAGTTTGAGTAGCTGGAGAGCATCATGGAGGTGACAGTGTTAATCTCCTGCAGAGACCACGTGGCTTTTGCACACCGTCTAGTGGCTGATCATGGAGCAGTATTATAGTGATCTTAGCAGACGCTGACTTCCCTTTTGGCCTTTGACTAACACAGCATTGTGGAGTCAGAGGAATGGGATAAACCTGGGACCGTTCAAGGGTAGAAAAGGGTGGCAAAATGCACTTTGGGAAATGAAATCACCTAATTAATATCATTTGGATATGAAAATGTTAGTGATTTTGGCTAACCAATACATTTCCTAAATAAAGTCTTTCAAATGAAGTACTGAAGATCCAGAAAAGTTCCCTCTGGCACTAGATTTGATGCCCACTGCATTTTCTGCACTGCATTTTATAACCCATGTATAATAAGAATTATATCTGCTTAGCACATCCTGATTTGTTTTAAGTTGTACAGGACTTGTCATTAGTTCTATAGTAAGAGACAGATGGAATGGGAATTAGGGAGCTGTTCAGAAGTGGTGAGCTGAGTCTGTTCTACTTGTACATACAGTGGGTGCACATGGTAATTGCAGCTTTACAGTCTATCACATTCAATATCGGGGTTGGTAGATGCAGAATCAAAGGTACCAAAATACACTTCCTTCTTTTTGGGAGGTGGGGTGTTGGTTGGACTCCCTACCCCAGAATCAGGACTGGGTGCAGGCTGGACCTCTGCTGCATATTTCTCTTCTCTCTGAGGAGGAGAAGGATCCTGCTTCTGCTTGAGGTTTTTGAAGCGTTTGAGCTTCACGGGGTCCTTAGTCTCCTTAGCACAATGCAGCAAGATGAAAATGTCCCTTCGGAATTTGGAGCTCATTCCAAAGTAGATAATGGGGTTGTAGAAGCTGGCCGACTTGGCAAACAGACTGGCAAGGATGCTGGTTAGATTGGGAACAGAGTAGCCGCAGGCAGACCACATGGAGATGACAGCATATGGAGACCATGCTATAATAAAGGCTGTGCAAATGACAATAGACACCTAGGAGAGAGAATGAAAACATCTTTTATTTTCTTAAGACAATACAGTACATTGGATTACACTAAGGAAGCAGAGAGATGCAGTGTGGTTTGATGGCTAAGAAACACCTGGCTTGTGTTCCCAGCTGTACCACTGACCTGCTGTGTGACCATTGGCAAGTCATTTCACCTCTCTGTGCCTGCATTTTCCCTCCCACGAGTTGTCTTAGATGGTGAGCAATTTGAGGCAGGGACTGTCTGTTGTTATATGTTTGTACAGAATCTAGCACATTTCCTATATGGAAAATGTGGTGATTGTCTGTTTTAGATAAGGAAGTGAGTGTACGTCTTCATTGCCATATGATGGAAACCACGTCAGGTCAGGAGGTGCTGCTGCACCCCCAGTTCTGCTAGTTACAGCACCCTTGTCCTAGGACACACGATGGGCTAGATTTTGCACCTTTTGCTCTTGTTTGTTGGTACTTATTCATATATTTGTCTGGCTTCATCTGGACAGCTCAGATGGGTATTTCTCAAAAGTAAATCAAAAGTTACAGAATTGGGTCCACTCTAAATATTTACTGAGATTAAAAGAGCTTCAATCCTTTGTAGACCCCTGGTTTCCAGAAGTGCTGGGAATCTCACACCCCCAGTTGCAACATCAGTAGGAATGATGGGTGATCAACTTGTCTGAAAATCAGGCTCTAGGCCAGTGATGGGCAACCTGCAGCCCGCGTGCTTCCCACAGCTCCCAGTGGCTGGGAATGCAGTACTGCAGCCACTGGGAGTTGCGGGTGGCTGTGCAAATGTAAACAAATTGTTTGACGGCCCACCAGCGGATTACTCTGATGGGCCACATTTGGCCTGCGGGCTGCTCTAGACCAAAAGTTTGACGCCTTAGGCACGAAATAAATACCCTGGTTCTTAGAAACATTTGGCACAGTGTGTTCCCAATTAGTGCAATGGAGTAGTGGATATTCAGCACATCTGAAAATCAGGCCACTTAGTTGGGTTCTTAACTATAGATTTAGGTGCTTAACTATCACTTACATTTGATTTTTTTTGCCACTTGTATTTTGAAAGAATTGGGATGAAGATGTAGGGAATATAAAATAAAAACAATCAGCTAAGAACAGGAAAAAGAAATAAGACAGGAGACTGGAAAGAGGACTGTGAAGAAGAAAGAAAAAAGATACATGGTAGAAGGACAGAGAATGGGGCTTGGGAGGGTGGGGAGAAATGAAGGAAATGTAGGCTAAGACTCAAAAGGGAAAAAAGTAGGAAGAAACAATTTTTTATTATACCCTGGTTTAATAAGTAATAGTGGGATTTTTAAAAACACTCCGCTTTTACTAAATCTCCTATTAACTTTGATGGAAGAGGAAGCATTATGCCAGTGATTAGCATTTTTGAGAATTCCACCTTAAGTTTCTTTCTGCACAGTACTACAACTTCAGAAAAAGGAAAGGATACTATTTATGGATCACCAAAGATTAAGTACTTCAAAGTACTTCAGTTATATATTCTCCATATTTTTGACTGACAGCATGATTTTTTTTTTCATGTTCTGGTTTAATGTTCATTTGTGATCCAATTTGATAAGTCATCTTCAATTTCTTCATTGAACTCTAATGCAGTTTCTACAGAACATAGAAGAATGCAAAGTGCCCACTCTGTTTTCTTATATACTACATACTAAGCACCGAGACGTACCCGAGTGACATTTCGCTCCATTCGCCTCTGCCTATCTGTTGGATCACCCATTCCAGTTAGTGCATGACTTGACTTGACAGTATTGATGATGGACACGTATGAGAAGACCATGACAATCACAGGTAGGAAGAAACAGCAGATAAATATAGACACAATGTAGGACTTGTAGATTGTAGAGAAATTGGCTTTTGCCCAGTCTATCTCACAGGTGCCATACATGCGATCTAAAAAACAAAGCAATGTGCTTAGCTTTTTTCCTTTTAAACATATTTGCCTTTATCAGTCTTAAAGCATTTGATTTATAAATTTAAAACACATAGATTTCGTGTTTTAGAAAGCAAAGGACCAAGTGACCATAGTGATTTAATGAATTATGACAATGTTCTATAGACACAATTTTCCAAGACCTTATAGATTGCAACAAAATTTATTACAGGCTACTTGCCTCTGATTTAGATTTCCACTGCCTAGCCAGCATGGAGAGACCATTGTTTGGGGGGACAGTAAAGGGTAATACTTTAATTCTCATTTTCAGAAAAATGGTTATTAATTCTGTAGGTTTGATACCATTGCAAGTTAAGTTCTTCCATTTGTTATTACTTGCTACACAGTAATAAAGACAATACAACCAAGCAATTAAAAAAGTCTTGTTAACTAACAAATTACAAAATAAGAAATAGGAATAAAAAACATTGAATCTTTCAAAATAGAATGGAATAAGCCACAAAAATTCTGTATGGAAAGAACTTCCACTTTAATGATACCAGAGGTGCAAAAATATTAATACAGCAAATGTCACAGATAATGGGAACACACCTGAAAAAAAACTGAGATCAGACATAAATTGCAAACTGGAGCATACACAACTTCTTCAGTTATAAAGGGGCTACAGATGCTTAGATAATGGGCCAGATTTACAAAGGGCTTTAGGTACCTTAAGATGCAGGTAGGTACCTAGTGAGATTTCAAAAGTGCCTATGCAGGTTAGGCACTTAACAGATGGTCAATGGGAGTTAGACATCTAACCTGCTTGTCTGCTTTTGTATAACCACGAGGCACTTATCTGCATCTTTAAGCACCTAAACCCCTTTCCAAATCTGTCCCAGTAACAAAATATTGAGTTTGACTCATGGCGATAGACCTTGCCTATAATATTCCACACTTGAACAAAGATTGGAATGAAGGTTTCAGGTACTCCCCAAAATGAAATGATTAGCAAGGTTTTTTAGGGACTGTAAACAGTTTTTTTTAAAAAATAAGTAGGTTGACTGCTCAGACAACCATTGCAATAAAATACATCACAAATAAGCAAAGCATGAACCAAAGTTTTAGCTGTTTACACTGTCAAGTATTTATAATCCCTGGAAAAGTTAAACAGGTGAAATATGCATGATTCAGCAATGGAACTCATATTAGCATCAAATGATAAGACCTAATCAAAAATAACTCCTCTTAATTCTCCAAAGCTGATGAAGTTTAAATGGGATAAATTAACTTTCAGAAGACAAGAACCAGAGAGAGTTACCTTGAACTAAAAGACATTGGTCTTATCCATATTTAACATCAAGAAGTTCTGATGCACTTATCTGGATACATTCAGTAAAACCTTGCAAACCAAAGGTGAAATCCTGACTCTGTTGAAATCAATGGCAAAACTCCTATTGACTTCAATGGGGCCAGAATTTCACCCCACAAGTAGATTGTATAGGGAAGTATTGGAAAGGATGTATACATCTGGACAAAATAGTACATAGCAATACTCTCATCCGTGTAATGCAATATCACTAATTAGAAGAAGATGTAGAGACAGTACCAGGCCCAAAACTGAGATCTGAGGTATACCCAGAGTACAATCAGAAGCATTCCCTGGATAAATTATTCTTTATGAATCATATTCAAGTTCTACTGATAATCAGTCTGCTCTATAATAAGATAAGAGGGAAATCGTCTTTGTTCTATGAAGAGCAAATGTGCCAATTGTGTCACTGTAGGAATGTATGAGAGGCCCTTTACCTGTATAACTGCCCCATCCCAGTATTGGAGCCACTGACCAGAAGAAAGCTGCTATCCAGATGAGAACCAGGGCCACAGTGATGCTGTTGTTGCTAATGCAATGCCCTGGAACATATAACACAGTGAGAAAATGGCACTTAACACATTGACCATTTCCGGATGAAATCTATTCACGTTGGACTACTGTAAAGACTATGGAGGGCTAATTGGGGGAATCCTGGTACTTGAGACAATTCCCAGACTAAAAAAATGTTTTTAAATTAAGGGCAAGGTTGAAAGTAAATATCAAGTGTTCAAGATTTTGCAAGGACATTGGAGTTAGATTAGATTAAAACATGATAGATAAATTAGATGTGAGAGAATTAGGAACTTCAGTGTTAAAGCTACAAGAAACATATATGAACTTTACAATGTTGTAAACCTTTAAAAAGACAGGAAATTATCTGTTTAATTTAACATGAAAAAAGAAAAACAACTGAAAGAATGGAAATTCATTAGTATAGCATTCAAATAACTAACTCTGCCCTCACACTGGTAGCACAAGGAAAACAAATCAATAACTCAAACTACCTTATTCATCCAGCATAACACTTTCATCTCATCCATGATCAGAGAAACCAGAATAATTTATTCTTAATCAGACAGTGGTTGTGCCAGTTCCAGCCTTCTTTAAAGGGATATAAAGTCCACAGAAAGACATCCTTTACCTGACTAGGCTAGCAAAGTACTCTCCCCTCTTTTCATTAAGATTCCATGTGCCATCAGTTACACAAATATCATTAGGCCCATGTGCTGTCGTCTGCACATACAAACCTCTCAGTGCCAGACAATACATAGGAAAAGTATTTTAACCTATTACATTTGAAGGACGTTTCTGCTTTCCAGACAAGAGGTGTAGACAACTGTCTACGTACATTTTTCTGGAGTTGCCTGATTGTGACTTGTGATAGGATTTAGCCCAGAGTCCAGTCCACTCAAATACTGCGAGTGCCTTCTGGAATGGCCCTTACATTTAACTCTGGCACAGACCATTCAGATATGTATTTTAATAAAATTATTGCTTTCCCCATACTTACCACTTTTCCTACAGAATATGAGCCTCAGCTGTGTCAAAGGCAAAGGCTTTTAGTTACTCATATTTCTAATGGTTTTAATTAATGAATTCCACTCTCTTCTCTTCTTTGTCCTTGATTCCTAAGCTGTTGATGCTGTCATTGGATGGGAGGGGCTCTAAATGATCCTACTTATTAAATACAGGAAATGTTTTCAGCCTGAGTTTCCAAAGTTCTCCATGGTGTCCTCCCTTACCCTTCCCTGTCAGGGATAGTTTAGGACAATTTCCATAGTGCTTCCTGAGTATCTGGCCTGACTCCGGTGATAATGAACCTGCAGTTTCTGCTACAGCTTGGCTGCATCAATGGCCCTTGATAATGTTGCAGTCAGCAGCAGCAATAAAGGTATCGAAGAAGAAAAAACGAGAGGACTTAGTGAGAGAACTGGAGAAGGGAGAAGTAGCGAGGAAAGCCAAAAATGTCATGCAGATTACAGGCCAAGGAGAGTGGCAATGTCAATGGAGCTAGGCAAGGGGTCTGGAGGAAGGTTTAGGAGGAAAATTCGGTATTGAAAACAGTTGGCCTGATTCTGACCTCACATGGTGTAAAAAATACATTGGTCGATCAGAATTGGGTCCACTGAGTTGAGACGGTGATAGGGCATCCCAGAGATAATGGCAGAGAAACAGTTTGAGATGCAAGACTGGATGGTGGTGGAGAGGTTGCAGGGAAGATCAGTAGAGTTCAGTGTCCCAGGTGACACCTAACCCTATTCACACTGCCTTTTGTGAGCAGGCAAAAGACCATGGAGCAGGCAAAACACCACTGAGAACAAAAATGCAGTTGTGCAGGGAAGTTTCCCAAGCCAGGTATATTAATGGCTGGCAACTATCCTAAACTTCATTTCATACACGATGAAATTCACCTCTTTGCAGAGGGACAGTGGACATATGTACCACTGCAATGCCATTTACCCTCTATATTGAGGGACTTACGTGATACATAAGCTTAGTGTTGGCCCTCTGCATAGGGATGAATTCTACCTGCACTGAAGTGAATGTGCCAAGAATAATCCTGCTCTTATTTGGGTTCATTTGAAAATGTTTGATGAAAGCAGATTTCCAACAGAAGTTATTGGGCCTGATTTTGATGTTCCCACATATGCATTTGGCACTGTGTTACTCCACTGACTTCAAGGGAGTTGCTCTTGATTTTCACCAAGGTAACTGAAGGCAGTGTCAGATCAGTGCTATTTTTAATTCCTTCAGATGTGTTGTCAAAGACCTTACCTCTGTCTGGATGGCAGCCCTTTACGTAGCGAGTCACACTGATCACTGTAAGGGTATTAATGCTAGCCAGGCCAAACAGAAGTGTCAGAAATCCATCAATCTGGAAAAACAAATGAAAAAGGGGTTTTGTTCTTGCAACCAAACTGCAGAACGACAAGGGGGTTGGATTGAGGGGAACTGTTGGGAATGTTCCGGTGGTTTTATATTAATGTTCTTGAAGGTTTTTCCAAAAGCCCAAATGCCAGTGAAATATAAAATGTCAGGAGTCATTACCATCTCTGTGATCAGTGAACGATTAGACACTGAAAAACTAGATGTGGTGTGTCATGTGGGTAACGTGAATATAAAACAAATAAGCAACCACCTGCTGAAATACATTGTCCCAAAATACAAAGTTACAGAATGAAAGAGAAAAAAGACTGAACAGGAGAAAGGGGATTGGATGCAACAATCCTCATTATGTAGAGACAAATATGTAAACTGAACACACGAAGTTAAGGTGGCCGTAGCAGTAGAAGAATGTGAGAGGTAATCAACTTAGCTGAGTGGGAAAAAAAGATTTTTATAACATCCAGACCTAAAATCAGCCAAATTATTTACCTTTGCACATTGCTACTCATATTTATTAAAGGTATTTGTAAAGCTAACTCAGGCCCTGATCCTGAAATCTGATCCACACTGGTATGGATGCATAGACCTGTGCGCCTGTGTAGAGTGCCAGTGAAGTCAATGGCCCCACTAGCAATCTATGCACAGAATAGTTACAATTCAACTAGGTTAATTCATGGATATAAAGAAGTACCTGCTGAATGTAGCAAAGATGGATGTAGCCAGCTGCTAGTGAATACTGAGTGATGGGAGGTGATCTAGATAAAAATCTTTGCAGGCTTAGTCTAATTTTCAAAAGCTTGGAATCAGATGCAAATACAGTTAGAGCTAGACGGTCACTTGGAGATGTAAGTTTCACATTAAATTGATGTAAGTGGCCCCATACTGTAACTTGCAAGAATTTGGTATTCGATTGTTATATAAATAAAAACCCTGCAACTTGAACCAGCTCATTATTCTGGCTAAATATATTCAGCCCTCACATAAATGGCATTAAACTTTCATTGAACTCCTGCCCAAATTTGGCCTGAGGACATTGCGAATGAGGCGAATATAAATTAAAGTAGGTATGGTACACTTTATCTTACACCCTTCTCCTGGTTGCTTTTCTCGCAACAAGCCCTCTCACGCTTTCTCAGCCTATTGTTTACATTCATTTTGCAGAATCACTGAATAGTAAATCAGTGCAAAATGCACTATTATGGCACTTTCATGGCACTTATGTCAGATTTATGATCAACTTACATCTGATGTAACTGAAACCAATGTGTACGTCACAAAAGAATATGACCCAACAATTTCCATGGATGCAGCATCTGCTTACTGCAGGTTGCATTTGGCTGAATTTGGCCTGTTGTCTCTCAGGATTAGTTAAACACCTGGAAATGGAAATGTACACTTCATTAAGCTTATGGAAGCAAATAGCTGCTGCTCTGCGCTATATCCGTACTGCACAAATCCAGATAACAACATATGCAAGGACTGCTGTAAATCCACACAGTCATCAGCTTAAAAAATAGTACGAGTTATTGTTTAGAACCTAACAGTGTTTCTGGAACCAGGTGACCAGTGAAAAATCTGAACATAAGCCTAAAAAGAAGTAATAAATATAGAGTGAGAGGGCCAGATCCTCAGTGGATGTAAACTAGTATAGCTCCACTGAAATCATTGTGTCTGCTGAGGATATGACAATATACCTTTCTTTGCCTTCAAAGATGACAAATGTTATTCTCTTATCCTCATTTTCCCATCATTAGTAGACTTGCCAACATCATTTCTCATTGAGGGACAGTTGTATTTCCTGATCAACTCAGTCTACCAATGGAGCACACAAAAAATGGCAGGAAAATGAGACTAGTCATTTTGATTTAAAACAAAATACCATATCATCCTAAGCTAGCTGAAACGTTCAATTAAACAGCTTTCCATCGGAGAATGCTGTTTTGATTAAAGTGAAATGTTTCATGAAACTGTATCAATTTCAACTATATTTGTGGTTTTGATAATGTGGAAAAAAATTCACGTTTATCATTTTGACTGACTTCATTTTGCCTTTTATATAAAAATGTTATAATTTAATATTATATTTAATTTTTAGCATTATATCCTAGTATTATTAAAACAAAACATTTTTACCTTATCAAAATAAAAAACATTTCAATTTTTCTTAACTGAGATTTTCAAAATTTCTATTCAACAGGAAACTTTGAATTTTGATTTTTCATTCTGATTTGGAACTGCAAAAAATGTCACTTCAGAATTTCCTGCAGAACAGAAATTCTGTTTTCCAACCATCTTTAATTATAAACAAGGAAGCAGGACAACACTTACCAAATGTATGTAAGTAATCGCTACCTTTCTTTAAATATCACCTTCTTCAGGATCTCAGAATTTAAGTTACAACAGTCTAGTCTCCTTCCAACAGCAGTTTAGGGAGACCCGGTTGTCCATTGCTATATACCATGTGTAGATATTTAAACATATGCAGAGTGGGTGTAAAATGCTACCATTCTGACTTGAAAGGTATAGATGACTACACAAGGTGCACTGGGTAATAATGGAACCTGATCCAAAGCCCTCTGAAGTAACTGGAAAGACTCCCCAGTTAATTTCCATCAGCTTTGGTTTGGACCCTGTATTAGCATACAAGATGCTTATTAATGTATTTTGCCTGGCACCTTATCTATTACCCTCCTATGCATCTTTGAATCTGTTACGTCCACAAGCATTTTACTTTATAAGCCCCATATGTGGTTTATTGTGTTTGAGTTGGGGACAGTATAGTGTCTCATGCAGCCTTCCTCTCAACATTAATTCAACTCAGCTTGGACAGACACACACCTCATGTGGACCAAAACCAGGCAGCAGGCCCAAAAACAATAAGTAATGTCAAATTGCAAAGCACTGAGGTCCAGGGAGCTGCTTAGTGGGACACTGGAGAAATTGTATTGTACTGATCTTACTGTCTTCATTAATGGCCAAAAGGAGGAATTAAACAGCACATTAATGAAATTGCAAGAGGATATCAAATTCAGAGGAGATGAAACCATAAATAGGACACAGGCTACAAAAGAGGAAGCAGAGACAATAAATAGCATCCTAAGATTCATCTTGCAAAAATACCAACATATGTCTCAAAGAGTCCTGTGGCACCTTAAAGACTAACTGAAATTTTTTTCAGAGCATGAGCTTTCGTGGGCTAATACCCACTTCGTCGGATGCATGCAGTGGAAGTATCCAGGGGCAGGTATAAATAGGTAGGCAAGAACCAGGTGGGAGATAGCAAGGTTAGTCCAATCAGGCTGAACCAGCTTGTTATCTCTAATCAGGGAGGGTGAGGTGTTCCTCTAGCAGCTGAACTGGAGGTGTGAATAGCGAGAGAAGAGAAGCTGCTTTTGTAGTTAGCTAGCCATTCAAAATCTCTATTCAGTCTCAAATTGATTGTGTCAAATTTGCAAATGAATTGCAGCTCTGCAGTCTCTCTCTGCAGTCTGGACTTGAAGTTTTTTTGCTGCAAAATGCTGACCTTTAAATCTTCTATGGTGTGTCCGGTGAGGTTGAAGTGCTCTCCTACAGGTTTTTGAATATTGCCATTCCTGATATCTGATTTGTGTCCATTTATCCTTTTTCGTAGGGACTGTCCAGTTTGGCCGATGTACATAGCAGAGGGACATTGCTGGCACATAATGGCGTATATTACATTGGTAGATGTGCAGGTGAATGAACCAGTGATGGTGTGGCTGATCTGGTTTGGTCCTGTGATGGTGTTGCTGGTGTAGATGTGTGGGCAGAGTTGGCATCGAGGTTTATTGCATGGATTGGTTCCTGAGTTAGAGTTATTATGGCGCGGTGTGCTGTTGCTGGTGAGAATATGCTTGAGGTTGGAAGGTTGTCTGTAGGCCAGGACTGGCCTGCCTTCCAAGGCCTGTGAAAGTGAGGGAATGTTGTCCAGGATGGGTTGTAGATCACTGATGATGCGTTGGAGAGGCTTTAACTGAGGACTGTAGGTGATAGCCAGTGGTGTTCTGTTGTTTTCTTTCTTGGGCTTGTCTTGCAGCAGCAGGCTTCTGGGTACACATCTGGCTCTGTTGATCTGTGTCCTTATTTCCTTGTGCGGGTAATGTAGTTTTGAGAAAGCTTGGTGGAGATCTTGTAGGTGTTGGTCTCTGTCTGAGGGGTTGGAGCAAATACGATTGTACCTCAGTGCTTGGCTGTAGACAATGGATCGTGTGGTGTGCCCGGGGTGGAAGCTGGTGGCATGAAGGTAGGCATAGCTGTCAGTAGGTTTTCGGTATAGGGTGATGTTGATGTGGCCGTCATTAATTTGCACCGTGGTGTCCAGGAAGTGGACCTCCTGTGTAGACTGGTCCAGGCTGAGGCGGATGGTGGGGTGGAAGCTGTTGAAATCATGGTGGAATTCTTCCAGAGTTTCTTTCCCATGGGTCCAGATGATGAAGATGTCATCAATGTAGCGTAGATAGAGGAGGGGCGTGAGTGAACGAGATTTGAGGAAGCGTTGTTCCAGGTCAGCCATAAAGATGTTGGCATACTGTGGGGCCATGCGGGTGCCCATAGCGGTGCCACTGGTCTGGAGGTATATATTGTCACCAAATTTGAAATAATTGTGTGTGAGGATAAAGTCACAGAGCTCAGCAACCACTTGTGCTGTGGCATCATCAGGGATACTATTCCTGACAGCATCTACATCTGCCCACACATCTACACCAGCAACACCATCACAGGACCAAACCAGATCAGCCACACCATCACTGGTTCATTCACCTGCACATCTACCAATGTAATATACGCCATTATGTGCCAGCAATGTCCCTCTGCTATGTACATCGGCCAAACTGGACAGTCCCTACGAAAAAGGATAAATGGACACAAATCAGATATCAGGAATGGCAATATTCAAAAACCTGTAGGAGAGCACTTCAACCTCACCGGACACACCATAGAAGATTTAAAGGTCAGCATTTTGCAGCAAAAAAACTTCAAGTCCAGACTGCAAAGAGAGACTGCAGAGCTGCAATTCATTTGCAAATTTGACACAATCAATTTGGGACTGAATAGAGATTTTGAATGGCTAGCTAACTACAAAAGCAGCTTCTCTTCTCTCGCTATTCACACCTCCAGTTCAGCTGCTAGAGGAACACCTCACCCTCCCTGATTAGAGATAACAAGCTGGTTCAGCCTGATTGGACTAACCTTGTTATCTCCCACCTGGTTCTTGCCTACCTATTTATACCTGCCCCTGGATACTTCCACTGCATGCATCCGACGAAGTGGGTATTAGCCCACGAAAGCTCATGCTCTGAAAAAAATTTCAGTTAGTCTTTAAGATGCCACAGGACTCTCTGTCACTTCTGCAATTCCAGACTAACACGGCTACCCCTCTGATTCTTGACAACATATGTCTCAAGTACCTAAACACCAGGGTTAAAATCATATAGGACATAATGACTTCAGTGCCCTCCACAGGGGTGGAGCACCTGCCTTGTACTCCTAACCATCCTTAGCATGGCTCAGCTTCACAATAGGTAAAGTGGAGCCCCAAATGTGACTTCCCAAATGTATAGCAGATGGTCAAAATTGGATGGTTATATCACTGAAAACATACATTTTGCAATTTGTATATGCAGTAATTACATTGATAAAGAATATAGGGTAGAAACAATGAAAATACAATAATTGCTCTTTGGTTATGGGTTAAAAGAGAGAGGAGATTAATTACAGCATTATGCTCAGCAGTAAGGAGCTGTCAGGCCCACGAGCTTAGCCAGCTTTAGCCTTTTCTGCTCCTGCCTGGCTCATTCCCAGCTCCAGGTGTTAACTGTTGGTTAGCTCTAGGGGCATTGTTCCTTCCCTTCTTTATTAAATCAAGGTCAAAGCCAGGTTTCTCTCTCACTGTTCTTTACGCCCCCTTCATTTTGGAGAATTTACTGTTGGCCCCTCAGTTCTTTTCTAAGGATTTACTCCAGTGGCGGTCTCTTCATTCTCATTCCTCTCTCAGGAATTTGCTGTCAGCATCTGCAGTGCTGAGCAGGCAGCGGGCTTAGAGCTTCACAGACAGAACTGAGTTGCAACATGTTCTGCATAATTCTTTCCATTTTAGATACGTATATAGCCCCCGTTACCATATCTGAGTTCCTCACTGTCTTTAATGCATGTCTCCCCCACTTTTACAGATGAGGAATTGTATGCCGTGCCCGAGATCACACAGGAAGTGTGGTAGAGCAGAGACTCAAACCCAGGTCTCTCAAGTCATAGGCCAGTGCCTTAACCAGTGGAGAGACTTACACACTAAGACGAGACATGAAACATTTAAGCTGGCGCAACAGGGTATTAGGACTAGCAGAATGAAATTAAGGCAGGAAAAATATTAATAAGGATACAATTGAGGATTCTCCTGCACTACGGGAAGATGTCCTAATAACTCTTTTCAGTCTCTCACTTCTATAATTGTATGACCTGGGAGTTAGATCCTGATCTCAGTTACACCCTTGTCTATTCAAAACAAGTATACGGATTCTGCTACAGTTATTCTAGATTTATAATTGCATTGGGGTCCCTTGAAAAGAAAAGGCCAAATGCTTGTTATAGCCTGCATGCTCCAGAGACTTGCCACAATGGCCAACAGAAAGACCTTTCTCACTCACTTCTACCCCTGAAAAGACAGCATAAATCATAGGTGGCAACAGAAACAGATCTACAGACTCCAAAGTAGCTAGCAACCCAGAAAATACTACAGTAATTATCCAACCACAGTATCTTGAGTTGATAGCTAGAAATACTAATTTAAGTACTGAGAATAAAGTAATCCATTTCTTCTCCAAATGTAAAGATAATTTGTCCCATGAACTAAGGAAATACTAAAACATATAGGAGAATAAATAAAATGTCTTATCTAAAATTTTTGTGCATCCTTTCATGCTTTCTCCCTTCAGGCATTTCTTTTTTCTCTTTTTCTTTTCTTCTACCTCCAGCACATTCTTTCCTTCTATAGTCATAACATTTTCGTTATTTCAGTATAAGGCAGTGGTCTTCATAATGTGACCTAAGGACTACTGGTGATCTGAACCCTAACACTACCCAATTAGTGACTCCTAGTGTTGAGAGGGGAGTCCAATAACTGCAGACCCCTCATCTCATAAATTTATAGAGACAATTAAAACCAGACAAACTTCCTGATGTTTTTGACTCAACCAGATTTTATGCTAATATTTCTTAACCAGAAAGGAGATTAGCCAGTTTAAAAGCTTTTCTTTCAGGTCTACACCAAAGATGTTTCTTCTGCCATGTAGATATTGACGGATTCTGATTTTTATCTTTACTGGTTGACTACAGGCTGAGACATGAACAAAAGGAAAATGTCGTCCTTATTCTACTTTCTACTTCTCATGCCTTAGTTTAAATCTCATTATGTCCACAGTACACTATTTAAAACTCACAATGTGTAAAGCTCATAATGCACTCAAATTAGTTTCTTAAGCTTTGCTCTAAGGTAGGAAGTGTCAGGAATCTCCCATGTAGCAACAAGTTTAGCAGTGGACTGGATTCGCCTCTCAGTTACACTGCTGTAGTCTTATTGGCTTCAGTGGAGCTCTTCTTTATTGACATCATGGTGAGAAAAGAATATGTCTTAGTGGTTCTAATCTTAATTAACAGAGATAGAATGGTATTCAAACAGATTGCTAAAGTAGCTATTGTGTGTCAATTTAGGCTGAAACACTAGTCTCCCCATTGCTGATTGCTCAAGATACAGGACACAAATCTGATTCTGTTAATCTATTGTTGCTTCCTAAACTGCATGTGCTTCTCTATAGACTAAGCTGTCCCGTTGTTGTCTTCTACTTAATATGATGACTCTATCAAGAAAAAAACTAACCAACAGAGGTTAATTTTTCCACTGTATATATTAAGCCTGTCACAATGTAGCCCCCAGAAATAACATTTAAAAATGCAAACAAAAAGACTCCAAACGAATATCATGTAAATAAAAAATAACAAAATCCCCAACCCAGAAACAAAAGGAGAAAACAAAACACTCCCTATTCAAACCACTTCACCAAAAAAGACTAAGGTAAGAGAGAGAGTCCTCAGAGTATTCCATGAACATCAGCAAATTCTGTTTTTTTGCACCAAGTGGGGAAGTAAATTCCATTCATATCCAATAAAAACAACCTTCTCCTTGCCCTCAGACCAGTTCTCCAAGGGTGTATCAGTTTGAGCAACACAGCTCATTTCAACTGTCAGCTCAAATAGAAGAGATCCTAGGATACATGATCCAAACCAACAACTTGAACTGCATTTGGAAATGAATTAGAAAGCACTGCCGTCTCTGTGACTTCCTCCATGACCACAACATTGCTAATCTAGGTGGTTACATTCTGTACTAGCTGAAATGTCTGAGTGGTTGTCAAGGGCAGCCCTATTTAGAGGTCAAACAATAATCCGACGCATTAAGGGTCTCTAAACCAAAAAGCACTTAATTTAATAGTAAACCAAGTTTCAATCATTATCTGAGAACAAGTTGTATTCAGCATTTGTATTCATCAGGTTAATGGATCCTTCTGCCCATGGAATGTAAAAAACCCGTTCAGTATTATTAAATGCAAAAAAAAAATTATATTAATGCAGTACTGAGGATGCATGGTTAAGCACCCTCAAGAAGAAAAATGCAAAATTCAAGGTTGGACAAACAACCATAAGTTCACATTACTAGACCATCACACATTTCTCACATCTCTCTCTCTCTCTCTCATGCATACACAGAATGGTTCACACCATTATTTTTTGTTTGCTCACAGAAGTATAACTGTTGGCAATAGTTACACTTAAAGAAACAATATCCTTTGAGATGAAGGCACAACACACTTTACTGGTAATCTGTTCAGCAGTTAAAATAAGCTGCACCACAGTCAACAAGTATAATTTTTTTTAAAAAAAATATGTAAATCTGATATAGTCAAATACATTTATTTTGTAAATTTATTTATGATAGTGCCATCTAGTGATTCCTGATAACATTACAACGCACGTGCACAAAATTTTCACTGAAACCCAGAATTCTTTTGCAGAGATTTTTTTTGAAAAATTATTTTTTTTTCCAAAATGGTTTGTGGGAAATCATTTTCTCTCCTAGAAACACAATGCAACCTTGTGTATTACACATATTTTACTCTGACAGGTGTTTTCTATGAGTTGCCTCAGTAATGGAAAATGCTGGTGAAATGGTGTCCATTCGGACAGAAGGAACTATAGCCACTTACTACATATCTGAGACATGTCTCCTTGACATAAGTAAGTGCTAAGTCAGCTAATTCAACTATCTGATTGAATAACTCTCAGTCTCAAAAAAGAAGTAACCCCAGCTTTTACAAAGTATAAAATACCTTGAATGAAATCAGAGAACTATTATCTGGAGTCCTAGGACTGGAAATATTTCTGAGCCAGAGTGGAATAGGGTTACAACTTCCAGCCCCTATGAATTACTGTAGAGAGAAATTAAGTATTAAATAGTGAACTATGGCATTTCCCCCTGGGAACTTGTATAATACACTTCAATGGGTATTAGATCAGGTTCATTGTGTTTATTGTTTTTATAGGATGTTAAAAAAGAACACATCCAAATGGTTTAAAAACTTCTGTACCTTTTACATATCTGTGGAAGTTAGGGCTTGCCTTTGGCTTCTACATGATCCCAATAACGGGATCCTTTAAATGTCAACTCAAACACAGCTTCTTGTGAAAGTAAAGTTATATTAGAGAGAGAGAGAGAGAGAGTTTTTTAGCCCTCGGAATGCTACTTTACACTGCTCTCTAGGATAATAAACTTGTCAGGTGAGTTTTCCTAAAGACCATTGGTTATTCATGGGCTCTGCCACAGATACTTTGCAGCCTGCAAAGCATATGGCTATCAGTTCTCTGAGCTGATTTTTGGCTGTAGGGAAGCCATCTGTGCAGTCACTTGACAAGGAGTCACTTCTGGCTGCTGGCTAAATGCCTCAGATGAGGTGATTCTTCTGCTGAGCTGCTATCACAGCATAGCAAAGATACAAGCTCAGCTCCATGCAGCTGAAGCAAGGAGGTGGCATGTAGCTGTAAATCTGAAGGGATGGGATGGCTGTTTGGAGCTCTTTTGTAGGGCCAGCTCCAGGCACCAGTTTAGCAAGCAGGTGCCTGGGGCAGCAAACAGCAATGGTGGCATTTCGGGTGCGGTCAGGGCAGCACTCAGGCGGCTTTCAACTGCACACCTGCGGCAGCTCCGACACTCTTCTCTCTTCGGTGGAGTTGCTTGGGGCAGTAAAAAATCTAGAGTCGACCCTGCTCCTTTGTGACATTTATGCAGCTGGCTAGTATAGATTCTACATTGAAATAACTGGAGAACAATTAACAAAAGGCCATCTTTGAACATCATACAGGAGCAGTAAAGGGCAAAACCCTTCTTCTGGTGTTTTACTTTGTAATTCATCTTTAACATACTCCATTTTTAGCTGAGCAGGATGTAAAGGTGAACTGAATACAGATCTAAAGTTACATAGCCTGTACTCAGCACCTTTAACACCTGCTTTATCTGTTAATGCTCTTAGTGCCAGTTCCATGATTTGGCTTTGGGTTATTTGCATCTTACACAAATGTCAGAAATGATAAGCTACATAGAAACAAAATCCGAGCAATATCTTCGGTGTGAAGACCTGCAGCAGCTAATTCTCGATCCCTTTTTACATTGTGTCATTCCTTGTGCAAGTCTCAGACGACTGAACTGCACAGACATCCACATGTATTTCTGCATATATCTCAGGGCTGATACAACTCTGTGAAAAATCTGGTTTCTGTACTTCTTAAATCAGCCACTGTCAGTTCTATCACAAGAATCTTAAAAATCAAATTGTGCTGTGATCATGCCAGGTACGCGGGGTTGAGCCGAGTCAAGTTTTTGGATAAGAAACCTTCACCAATATCTGTTTGCTGCAGAAAGCAGCATTTGTGATTAGGATCCTTTTCCTGCAAGCAGAACTACATACATAAACTGTTACTGCAATGTTTATGAATCCCAATGAAGTCAGTGAGCATCTGTTCAGGAACAGAAGGGTTCAGTTTAACGCTGGCCTGGGAAAGCCCCAGGGAGAGAAAGAGAACAAGACTTAACCTAATATCATGTGGATGCAAGGGGAGAAAATGACTAGCTCATAGATCTCTCTGGGTCTCAGAGGGAGAGAATTTTGCAGTGAGTGGCTGTGTGGACAGGTGTCCGTGGGGAGTGAGTGGTGTGTGCTGGGGCAGCTGGGTGGAATTGATGAGTTAACCACAAAATGGAGTGAGGTGAGTGTAGGGATGATTGGGCAAATGAAGAGTGAGTAAGTGATAATTGGGAGAATAAAATGGGGATGGGGTGAGCTTGACAGAGAGTGAGTGGGGACTGAGACGGAGGGCTTGGTTACACTGATGTTTTATAGCGCTCTGGCTTGGGTGGGGGATGAAAAATCACCCCCCTGAGTGCAGCAAGTCTGAGTGCTTTAAAGCGTTAGTGTGGACAGGCTCCGAGTGCTGGGAGCTAATCCCCTCATGGAGGTGGATTACCAGGAGTGCTGGGAGAGGGTTAGGGTTAGGGTTCCTGCAACATCTCTTTGAAGTTTCAATTGTAGCCATGCCCTGAGGTACACAGAGATGCTGTGCACCATTTTCTTCAGCACCTCGGCAACAGCAGAAAGGAAACCCCTGAAACCTGATGCTGGCCTCTTCTACCCATTGTTTTTGTCTTAAATCCTCAGTCATATGCCTAAAGTGCTGTCACTGTCTCAAATCACCTCACCTGGGACCATACAGGAAAACTGAAATACAAAAACATTAGCTTGGTTAGAGAGCTGTTATAAAAACAGAAAATAATTTAAAATCAAACTAATTCAATGAGCCGGTAAAAACCTCTAGGGATATGGGAGACAGGACACAATGAGCAAAAAGGTGGGATGGGGAGAAGATTGGGGAGCTCATTAAAAAAACTAATAGGGTGGCGAGGCTTTAAAATTTTGCCCCTGGCCATGTAAATCTTAATTAACTGTGGTACGTTTTAAGTTGGTTGGCCTTTTTCTGTTATTTTCCCTGTTACCTATCTGCTGTAGTCTTTTCAAGACTCAGAGGGGTTGCATGACAGAAAAGTAAAAACAATACATGAATATAGGGGCATCCTTAATTTTTCTTCTACGTGGAGTACACATCTCCTGGAGCTCCCCTCATTTGTGAAAATAGAACATACCTGAGGCAACTATAGCATTTGCTCTCATGAGGAAGTAACATCAGTACGGTATCTAGGCTAAAACTTTCAAACCTGACTGTCTAAAATTAGGCTCCTAATGCCATAGCTAGGCACGTAAAAATAAATGGCCCGATCTTCCAGAGTGCCGAGCATCACTGAATTTAATGGGAACCACAAGTGTTTAGCACCTTTGAAAATCAGGGTACTTTTATTAAGGTGCCTAAATGTAGGCTTAGGAGCCTAACATTAGGCACCCTGGCCTTAATATGCTTTTAGCTGTCTTTAATGCAGTTTAACAACTGTAATAAAAAAAATGGCTGCTAGGGCCATATGACCAGTGGGCTCTCCATAGACCACAAGCAAGTGCTTTGTAGACCACTAGTCATTATTCCATTTTAGTTACTTCAAGAGTCTACAAACCTCCCCTATTTCCCATTGGTGGCAGTGGCCTTCTGATGCCAGAAACTCTGTATTGGTATTATGATTATCGCACAGGGGAGGCTTTGTATGTTTGCTGGGAAGTGAGCTTTAGTAGAATTTGAAGTGTTCACACAGAGAGCTGTAGTGTTTCTTTCCCTCCCCTTGTTAAGGACAGTAATTTGCAACATCACATTACTAACACGTTTCACTGCCTCTTTCATATGAACATCTATTGCAGTAGAACAGCTGAATAAAATCTTTATGTAAAGGGCGGATATGTGAATGGTTGTTAACTAGAAAGCTGGCTAATGGGGGACTTGATCACTTAGGGGATTTTCTAAGTCACTGGCTCACGTCTGGACTCAGGCACAACTATTACAGTTGACGTGAACTGACCCACTTGTTGGCAGTCCCAGCAGAGGCCAAATACTACATTGGCCCAGACAATGAACTTGCGCCTCGACCTCTCCAGGACAGGGTTGACGCACAGTGGCAGGGCAATGAGAGGACGGAGAACTGAACTACAACAGGGCAAAAAACAGTTTTCTCCAGATTTTCTAAGCAGGGTGGGAGAGTCCCAGAGGGGCTTTATGGGCTCTGGTCTGCAGCCAGACCACAAAACTTTGACATCTGATCTTGGTTCACTTTGATGGCTGAAGATACCTTAGCTTAGCAATTGCAATTTAGTGGGAGCAGCTCAATGCTGTGCCAGGGATTAGGCACGACTAGCAGAAGTCAGCCGCTGCTGCTCAAACAGGCAGAACAAGAGGCAAGGTCAGTTGATCCCATGGTATCAGAATCACCAGATTCCCGAGAAGAGGTCCTCTGTGAACCCTCAGTAAGAGAAAAACACCTCTCCCAGAGGAGAGTGGAGGTACTTCTTTCTTCCAAGGGGGGAAGAATTGATGAAGAAACCTCTCCCCCTTCAAATAGAGATGCAAAGCACAGAGATGCTTTTCTACCTGGAGACAAGTCTTTTTGTGTGGAAAGGCTCAAAAGGCTCGAGTGTTTTGGAACAATAAGAGAGGGGGACTAGCTCAGGACTAACTAGATCTGGTAAAGCCTAAACCTTCATCTTACCATGGAGATCAAAGAAGAGCGTGGCCAGAGGAAAGAAAAATAGTCAAACAGATCAAATGAGATGATTGCATGAGATAAAGGGAAATGACAACCTGACTTAGCAAAGGAATGTTTCCTTAAACATGTCGGATAGTGAAAGCTGGCTACTCAGTGCTAGGACCAAACTTGTAGTCAAGCAGACCATGGTGGAAGGCCAAAGTGAGGCAGAAAACTGGCTCAGTGAAAGCGACCAAGTGCATGAAAATAGAGATTGGCCATGCCTGATGAGATAACTGTATGCATATGTGCAACACAGCCCAAATAGTGATCCCAGGCAGCTTCAGCTGGCAATCAAGACCGGCTGCTAGTGAGATGAGGACTGGCACAGATTAACCTGCCAGACAGTGACTTGATGGTGATAGGCCAAAAAGCACAGCCAATAGTGGCACCAAGACTAACAGCAGACAAACAGACCTGCAGCTAGACCAGTTTATAGACATTAAGAGTTGAAATTATTTGGAACAATGGGACTGAAAACTGAGCAGCTCTCCTCTGCCCAGGCTTTGGGTTGGCTGTTAGTATTTAGTATCTATCTAGACTGTTCATACATTAGCTGTTCAGCTTTCACAGGCTTGCTGTACTCCCCTGCCATCGGAGGAGTTCTTTGGAGTATATAATGCTGATGAAATTTCCTCCATATTTATTATTTAGTGACCTTCCATTTTTTGTGTATGCTTGATGGTCTTTCCCTCCACTCCAGAAATAATTTTTTAGGAACCATTTCTCTGTCTCTTCCTAATTTTATTTCCCAATCAGTGTATCATAAAGACAGTTCACGACATGCACCTATGTGGAGTTATTATCCCTTGGTTGCTTCCTGCCTCTCCCAAATGTACAGTAAAGACCCAAAGGCCTGAAGTCTTTCCGGTGATTTCGATGGAAGCTGGATCAGATGAAGATTTCAGTCCTGAAGCTGGCAGGTATGGGTGAGAGAGCTCATTCCAGTATTGTTTGAATTATAAGATGCATATGAAGCTTAGGCATTAAATAGTAAGAACATTATTACTGTAATGAAGTACTGAATATTTTAAAATGAATTTTAAAATCACACAGACACACATATTGTGCCACTAGTCTTTTTTACACAACCCCCACTGATTTTAATGGTAGCTCATGTATAAAAATCAATGGCCATACATTATAAAATATGTTAACATGTGTTTTCTTGTTTTCACTGCATTCTGTTTTGTCAAATTTAAGAAAAAGAATATGAGCTTGACCTTAGAAGCCTGACTCCCATTAAAACTGACACAGAGACAAACCTCCACAGAAAAAAGCATATTTTCCATCATCTGATACATCTTGCTTATCTCTTAACAAGTGACAGCTTGCTCAAACCATTCCTCTTGAATAATCAGTAACTTTATTCAGAGACTTCTCTGCTTTTCTACTTTAAAATTAAAAGTTGGCTGAGCTCTTCGATAAGTAGGAAAAAGAACTTTTTGTGTGAGATACATTCTGTTTAGCTCAGTTATTTACATGCTCTTATTACAAGGAAATATTTACGCAACACCTAGCACATGTTTGTGTAAAACTTTGACACGGTGCCATTTGTTTACTCATCCTGCCAAGAAAATTCTGATTTTTGATGGTTTGAGTCTGCTGTAAGTCCAGTGCAGGCTGTGGAATTGCTCTAGATTTACATGATGTAAAGCAGATCAGAATTTGATCCAGTAATTTGTAAATATCTCGCTCCTTACAAGAACTGTGAGCTGAATTGCTCCTGTGTTTGAACTGCCATTTTGTAAAAGAGAAACAGAAATGAGGCCCTAAATGTATTTTTCCATTTAACTTTAATTATGCTTAAATGTTTGAATCATTTATTAAGATTTTGCTATATATAAAGAGGGAAATGATGTTTCAATTGATAGAGTAAGCTGAAATACTTTCCTTAGAATTTTTACTATTACCTTCTGTCACAGGGTCCACACAGGCTGCTCCCAGTGCCCTGTGTTCTGTAATCTCAATATAAAGGCGTCCACACCCTTTTTTGGTGTTTCCCAGTGTCCTTTATTTACAGTGCAGGTTTGGTGCTCCCCACGTCCTCAACAGTTACCCTCTCAGACCACTTTCAGGGTCCCCTGGCCCCCTGAGGCACCTTGCCCACCGTGAGGGAACAGAGCAACAGCCTCCTGTCCCTCTCTTGGCTTGCCTCCCACTGACCAGAGCCCAGGGCTTTTCTAGCCCTTTCTGCTTACTGCCCCAGCGGTGCCCACTCAGCCCAGCTTTGTGCTCCGAGCTAGCCCTCATTAGGGCTCCCAGCTGGGCTCCTTGCAGGATCTTTGCAGACTGCTCCCCTCTCTTCCCCTGGCCCTTCTGCCAGAAGGCAGGGTTTAGCCTGCAGAGGCAGGGCATTCTCAGGGTTTTTACCCTTGCCCTGCCACACCTTTCTTTTCCTTTTTTAAAAATAAAGAATTCCTTATAATACTTATTAACATCACAACTAGTGAACATGAGAAAATACTAGTTGCACTGGTAAATCCACTCAAGTATAAATGGAGTTACTCCAGATTTATACAAGTATAAATAAGATCAAAGTCTGGCCCTTGAGAGTTATTTTAGTCATGCTGGGCCAGATTCTTCTCTCATTCACATCAGCGTGAATCCAGAACAACTCCAATGACTTTTCAGCAGTGTTCTTCTGGATTTACACATCTGTAACTGAAATCAGTGTCTTGGCCCTATGGCTAGTTAGGGAACGTATTACTATATGTAAAAAATAGTAGCTATGCATTCTTAATTACAAAATGAATGTTGCATTCATATATGTAAAACAATAATTCGCAACTTCTAGAGCTCACACACAGAATTATCAGACATATTCGTTGCAACATTGTGCAAATTAGAGGTTCCTTTCCTTAGAACAAGCAAGAGGTTGGTTGTTAATAGAAAGGGGTCTGAGCCAGATTCTCAAATCCAAACAATTCAGACCTTTGCTTGAGATCCAAATGTTAAAAATGGCCCCTTGTTTAAAATAGGCAGAACCAAATCTACTTACTTACTGTGGCTCCACCAACATAGCATCCAGGCATCTTGCAAACGTTCAAGAATTTATCCTCAACAATACCCCTTTGTGGTAGAGAAGTACTACTACAGACAGGCAGCTCAGGCACAGTGAGATTATGGATCAGATCCTCCCCAACTCCAGCCCCACTTTCCCCCCCGCCCCCCAGCAAAAAAGCCAGAGCAGCATAAAGGGGCTCTAAAGGCCCTGGTTCCAGCTGGAGGAGGATTCCCCTGTGCAGGCACTGTGGAAAATAGCTATAACCGCTGCCTTCTGAGGACCTTCTCACAAGCCATGTGGAAGGGGTTGTGCCAGGATGTGGCTGGGAGCAGGGTTGCAACATGACATGCTGTAGAGATTCCAGGCTGCTCTGTGGACCATAGTGCAGCCCATGGAGGCTGCTGTAGCATAGACAGGTGACTAGGGCTGTTCAAGCGATGCCAGGGTCTTTCCCAGTCCCCTCAAGCAGTCCAGACCAGCAAGATGTAAAGGTGGCTTAAATCCAGCTTAGTCCCTCCCTCCCACTGGGCTGTGAGTGCCACTGACTTCAAAGGGGCCAAGATTTCAGCCTCAGAGATTTGCCTACACCCAAGCTCAGAAAGTCTGTGACAAAGCTGGGAATTGAACCCAGATCTCCTGAGTCCACTTTTAATTTCCTACCACCACCACCAGCCTCTCTGAACAAACAGAGCATTTGAAATGCTTTACATTCTAGATCTGAATTTTTCAGCTTCAGTGTCACTTTCTGTTTAATTGGTGACTTCTTAGACATGCATTAAATCAAGTAAATAAAGAGTCCTTCTATAATCTCTCTTCAAACACGCCCAAGAATGACAGCTGTGAAAACGCATGGAAAGCAAATCGAGGAATTTTGCTAACACAACTAGCTTTCTTTAGATAAAATCTCTTTCTACTGACATGTAGGGGCACATATTTTGAAGGAGAACTGAATATGTTTCTGAGATCAGAATAGTTGTATGGTAAGTTAACTCTCCTGTGGGGCAGGGAGCAAAGCATGCCTCCTTGACAGGCTGTGACATAGTGTGAAAGGTAGGAACGGGCGCCAGCTGTAAACTGTGCTTCTCTCAACAGTTGTCACCACTCCCTCCTCTCCTCTGCAGCAGAGCTGACAAGACAAAGAAATAGACATAGAAAAGGGGCTTTTGATTCCATCACACAGCGCACACAAGTATAATCTGTCTCACAAATATAAATGAAGATACCAATAAGCTAGATTGTACCCTAAACACCTTCTCACGGAGAGGGCCCCACATATGCGTATCTTCCTCTTCCCATGGGAAAGACGTGGGGGAATCATCATCTGCCATGTCAGCTTTCCCCTGCTTCCCCCAAACCTCACACAAGACTGTCCATTAGAGCTGGGCAGGAAACAGTTTTTCTGTCCCGCAAGTATTTTGGAAAGTTGAAAAATGTTTCCTGTATCGAATCAGGACAGAAAGGTGATATCTCAAAATATCAGTGACCTGAGAAAACAATATGTTTTGTCTTGTTTCAGGTCAATTGAAACCTTTCCTTTCCATAATTTCAAAACTTTTAGTTTCGATTTCATTTAAACCTTTTTGTTTAAGTCGTCTTAAATGTCTAAACAAAACTGGATTTTTTCATTCTGAAAATGCCGAAATGAGCCATTTTGACAATTTCAGAAACTTGTCAACATTTTTTTGAGCAGGAAATTCGTCATTTTTTCAATGGATAAAATTGTTTGTCGGCTTTACCGTCCATGAGTTCAGGGATCTGCAAGTTAGTTAAGGAGAAAAGGGTGCAACGGGTATGATCCTGCTGAGACAAACACAATCACTACAGGAAGAATGTTAATAGCCAAAGTCAGTATTACCTCTAGCTTTCCTGAGAAGCCCTTATCTACACTGGTGAACCAGGGGGAGGTTGGACTGGGTCATAGAGGCAGCTGCTGGTTGGGAAACCCCCTTTTAAATTGCAATCATGACAGCATGACTCCAATGAAACTCTGTTTTCAGGGTGCTAGAGCAGAGAGGGAGGGGTTTAAGGACCAATGTGGGGTGCAGGGACTTCAAGAGGATGGTCCTGTAACCCTGGAGGATACCCAGGATCCATGCAGATCTAGATTCCTGGTTTCTTCCATGTGATGATGTGATGGAGCCAAACCCTTCCCCCAATGGGAGAATGCAGGAAAAAACCCACAAGGAAGCAGACTTACAGAGTTGTCCGCACAGAGGGGTACGATGTGGGCCAGTAATATTAAGCAGAATCTGATCAAGCAGAATATATTAGATTATAGGTTAGGAGAAAAGTCTGTAAAGCATTTACATTAACACTCATCACTGAAAGATTCTGATGTAAGCAAGAAAGCCTACAGATAACCCCTGCCCCCAGACGTCATGTGAATGTATATCTTCCTGCCTTTAAAATTAAATGGGAGGAAGGATGGTGATGTGAGTAAGGCTTAGGACCACAAGTCAGAAGATCAGGAGTCTGTCTTTGCTCCTTGCCCCAGACTCCGTGTGATCCTGGGCAAGTCACTTCATCTTTGTCTGTGTCTTGGCTTTCTTATCTGTAAAACCGTCTATGTTAGAATAAAGTACTGCTCACCATGAGCAAGCGTGGCAGAATCTAGCCATTAATGGTTTTTTTGTCTGGCATTGTAGCACTTTTCTTCGTCACTCCCTCCAGTACCACATAACAAAATACAGAATTAGCAAATACCATAATATTGCTCATCATTTTTCTTCAATCTACTTAGTTTATCTAAGGGCTTGTCTACACTGACATTTTATAACTTTTCTAACTTGCTGGCTCAGGGGGGTGAAAAATCAGAAGCAGAAGTTATAAATTTGGTGCAGTAATTACTTGCTGAAATTCTATAGCCTGTGTTATGCAGGAGGTTAGACTAGGTCATAACAGTCCCTTCTGGCTTTAAAATCTGATAATCAGATAGGCTTTCTCCCTAAATACAAACCGACTGACAGAACTACTCATGTGCTTAAGTTAAGCATCTGATTTAGAGCTTTACTGGGTAAGAGCCTTAGTAAATATCAGAAGTGACAAAGAGTCCTATTGCACCTTAAAGACTAACTAAAAATTGTTTTAGAGCATAAGCTTTTGTGGGCTAATACCCACTTCATCGGATGCATGCAGTGGAACTTCCACTGCATGCATCCGATGAAGTGG